>JAWZYV010001334.1:0-355099 GCA_038373885.1 Cheiracanthium punctorium | reverse complement strand
CATACAAAACCAAGGAATAGTGCGGGGTGCTTGTTTCTCGATTTTCCTCATTTATATTTATTCTATTTTAAATTATAATAGTTATACATATATTATTTTTATATTTATTTTAATTTAAATATTTAATATTTATATATGCTAGTACAAATAAGTTTATTTTCTTAAATAATAATAATTTAATAATGTTTATATTTGTAAGTTATATATTAATATTAATTAATGGCGGAAATACAACCTGTAGCAATCCAAAACATATGTAGCCACATTTTTAGAAAACTAAAAATTTATTTATAAAAATTTATATATATACAAATAATTAAAATAAATATTAAAATTTATTTATGAAAATTTCTATGTATTTGTATATTGTGTAAATATATATATATATATATATACACAATATACAAATACATAGAATTCTTCTATCCAAACTTCTACCAAAACTGTGTACTTTAATAGAACAGTAAAAAAAATAAATGTTATTTTCTTAGACCTTAATATTTATATAGGAAATAATATACTCTTCACCAATATTTATAAAAAGAGGAATGATTATAACTTTTATAACTTTAATGATTTTAATTAAATAACAGCAAATATGAGAGTGATTTCTCAATAGATCGTAAGAAAACACTTTTATTGCGATCACTGAAATTTGAATTAATCATTCTCATACATTCATCATGTTTACTACATTTGAAGTTAAAAAATAAATGTTAATCTTAACAGCATAAATTTCAGCTATATTATATATTAGTGTTTTAAAGGAAGTTTTGTAATAAAAACTAAAAACTCTGGCTGTATGTGTTTGAGATCTTAATTTAATAAAGATTTATAAAATTTGAATAAAAGTAATTTTTTAATGACAAGTGTTTGTAATACTCATAATCAAAAATAACTTTTCCATAATCTTGTGGTAAACTAAATGGTGTTATCAGAAAAAAAAAAAAAAAACTGCATATAAATAAAACATTACCGTTTTGATTAATTGGTTTTGAGTGGTGAAAAGAATCATATTGTCTTGTTATTTACATATGTGTGTTTCTTACAAAGCGAACTGCTCTTTTCTGGCAGCATATTGTGCGAATTTCCTAGAAAAAATAGACTACATTTTTTGTAATCAGCTTTGATATAAACATTGTACCATAAACATGGGAGAATTTCTCACGGGTGTATTGAGCCCGTCTGAAATATTTCAGGGAAATATTTCAGCCACAGGTCCCCCAGCTCTCCTGGTTTCTACGCCGATGAATAGACCTATAATCTATGTATGTGAGCTGATGTATGATTTTGTGAATTAATTTCTTCAATTGACATGTTTCATTTTAGTATGATAATTGTATATAAATAATATTTTACAATTTTTATTTAATTAAAAATTGTAAAATTTTTCGGGATTTATTAATTTTTCTGTTCAGTATTATTTTTTGGATATATTTTGTATAAGAGTACACGATATGTGGAGTTTGTGTGTATTTATTAGAGCTATGCTTTATTAAAAAGGTTTTTAAAAGAGGAGAGACGTTTCTTAATGAATAGAATAAATATGAACATAAGCCTAGAATTAGAACACTTGAATATATTTTATTTAGTGTTAAGAAACAAAAAACTCCACCAAGCCCCCCTCTCCCCATCTCGAAAAGCGGTCGTTAACGATTAGATGCTTACGGTTTTCCGTAGTTTTGTTTTCCTTATAATAATGTATAAAGGCTAATAACTAGCAATTTTATTACAATAATACATTTTTATAATGAAAAATGTTATTTCATTGATTTGTATTACATCAAACAATTGAAATTTCTGCAAGACAAAAAAGTCTAACAGCTAACGTTAAATTTATGTAAAAGTGTCGGGGGGAGGGGGATGGCTATATAGGCTGGCTTGCCAAGAAAGGGAGAATATAGGGTTTTCCCACTGATTCTGTGCTTTCTGGGGGCCTGAGAGTAAAATTTCAAATGTTTTCTGTATAGGTGAAATTCGCAAAACGTTTCTTCAGGAGAGAGGGATGGGTGTTGAGTGCCTGTCTGAGATGACCAGTTCCCCCCTTCCCTACAAAAGCTTATATGGGTGTCATTTACGGGGGCCCTGTGAACAGCAACATAATCAATTTTAGGTGGTCTGATATTCCCCCCCCCCCCCCCCCCCGAGTCCGAATAATTTGGACCCCCCCTAAAAAAAATTTCTGGCTGCGCTACTGTAAATTACTATACTGGCAACAAATTACATCAAAAATGCTTTTTATTTCTCTCTCCAAAATATAGTTTCAGCTGATACATCCTTGATCTTTTAAAATTTTGTTTTTTTAATCGAAAACAAGTCTCCTGATTTTTAGAATAAAATCTCCTGACTTTTGTCCTTGCCAGGTTGGCAACTCTTCCCTTCCAAGCAGTATTTAAAATGGTGAAGTACAGTTCAAATATGCTCGGCAAAGGTTGTAAAACATTTTTACTAGACAATTTTAAGATAAATTTTGATTCCAAACATATGTTCTATAAAACAAGGAAGAAAAATAGGGACAACGCATGAATTATGATACACTTTTAATACTGAGCACTTTAGTACGTATTTAAAATATGAAAGTGTTTCAGATTTTATTTATTTTTTTTTTTTTTTAGCATCTACTTTAAATTACCGCAGTTGTTTACACTTGTAAACATGTTTAATTCTGTGTCATGATGAATATCAAATACTTAATGGAATCCTTACAATTATATGGCAACATCAGGATGGATCCAAGTCAAGTGCACAAATAATTCCCAATTTTAGGATCACTACCGAAAAGTTAAAAATTCTAAATACTGAAAAAGAAAGAGTTACTAATTTTAAAAAAGAAAATGTATTAAACAAAATTATTCTTCAGTGGTATTTTTCTTTGTTCGTACAATTGTTATCCTTCTTCGACACAAACTCTATTCCCCCCCCCCCTTTTCAAATCATACTTTTTTTTAATATCAGTATATTTTGTTCAAATTTAAGTTTGTGTGAGTAAACCTTTGCAGAATAGTTTAATTTTGCACAAAAATGCCGATAATGGTGATCCACCCTGACTTGAATTTGTTATAGCCACTTAAAATCAAGATATGCTGACTTTAAAAAAAAAAAAAAAAAAAAAGAAACACCGTTTTTTATATTTTTAGTTTTCAGACTATCATATAAGGAATTCTAAAATTTATTTAAAAAAAAAAAAAAAAAAAAAAATGTGCAACAGTTTTAACCCCCCCCCTCTCTACCTTTTCCTTGGCTTTTCCCTGCAAATTTAATTTTTTTTACATACTGAACTGTGCGGAATTTTCACATATCTGGCATTTGGTGTTTCCCCAGGCTTTTGCTG
This sequence comes from Cheiracanthium punctorium, assembly GCA_038373885.1. Lineage (NCBI taxonomy): Eukaryota > Metazoa > Arthropoda > Arachnida > Araneae > Cheiracanthiidae > Cheiracanthium > Cheiracanthium punctorium. The sequence goes on along the minus strand of JAWZYV010001334.1, from coordinate 351,768 downwards.
TCTATATATTTCTATTCATATGAAGCATCGGGTACTATGCATTGCTGATAAAGAGCAACTCAGGCTGCTTAAAGAGATAATTTTTAACATTAAAAATTTGGATTTCAATGTTCTGGTTTGTCTACATTTGTTTAAAACTTATTGTTTTTTCCTCTCTCTCTCTATCTTCCTGCCTTCACTTATTTGCGTTATTTTAGGTCCTCATGCAGAGTGAAAACAGAGCCAGCAGGAAATATGAGGGAATTTCATAAATTTGGCGTTTGGGAATAGGGAATTATATAAATTTGTTTTATTCCTCCCTTTTTCTGATCTTTTTAGGTACAAATTTAAAAATATCAGCTAAGCTGAAATGCCGTATCATGAGTGTAAAAAAAAAAAATCAAATATGATGCAAATGTTGTGGGTTGTGTTTTATAAAGTCTCTTTTTTTCTAGAATTTGGTCCCTTTTCCTCTAGAGATATCATTAAAAACAGTTGTGAGCACTGTGCATATTGTCATTACTACGCAAAAAAGTACTGCATAACTGGGTAAAATCAGGAAAATATGATATTGTGAGTGCCTATATATAAGGGTAGGTTGGGGGGGGGTCAAGTTTTCCCTCCCCCTTATCACAGCTATCGATTTCATAACATACTGAAATCTTTCACATTAATTAAGATCTGAAGTGTTTGAAAACTCAAAATAAGCCCCCTTATCCCCCCCCCCCAAAAAAAAAAACATTCGCTAATGTCTTTTTAAGATGTAAAATATTACAGCGTTCAAAAATTTATTACTGCTAATTGAAACTGTTTTTAATGTATACCTTCCTGCTTCAAATTGACGTTTGGAATTTTCTTTTCCACCACAGTTAAAATGACTTAAAAGTGACTACTGTTTCGCTTTACTCATTCTCGGATCAAAACGTTAAACAAAAAATAAGCAAATTTATAGCCATGAACTTAATAATTCGAGTAAAAGAAATAGTTTGACCGATATTTCCTGACGTCTGTCCGTTTATGAATACAGAATCAGAGAGTATTACTACTGTTTGAAGAGGGGGCATCTTCCATAGATATTCTATAGCAGTGGTTCCCAACCTTTTTTCAATCGTGACCTCTTTTACATTTTTCAAAACTTTCGAGACCCCCCCCCCCCCCCAATCTGCCATGTTTGACCAAGAAAAAAAATTAATAATGAAAAAATACATCTTGACATTTAAAATTTCGATCTTTGTAATACGTACTGATTTTTAATAGGATGACTGAGGCTGAATTTGACTGACAAGTTTGGCTATTCTTGGCTGAATATTGGTCAAAGTCAACCGCATGTCATCTTAGACATCTAATTTATTACTTGCTTTTGTCTTCTTCTGCAAAAGAGTTGAAAATCAAACTTTGAAACAAAAATCAAACGCAGATATGTGTGGATGCAAGTGGCATTAACATTTGATACGAAAAATTATCGGATATGAGCAACGCACAGCACACCAAAATTGAGTTAACGGTTTTTCTTGGACTTACAGGAGTCATTTTGCAAATTCAAAAATTCACCCTGCACTTCATCAGGAAGATCGGCGACATCTAAAGATGTGTGAAATGGATTTCGCAGGATTCAGATTGAAGGGCTTCAAAGTGGCTACTAATTACTCCGTTTAAATGAATTGCAATTCCTATTTCCGATTCTTCTGTCTTAACGCATGGGTTCTCAAGCATTAGTTAACACTCCCAGATTCACCGACGTCAGTTTTTGTAGCTTTGATACTAAAGCCCTGACGAGAATAAAGATTTTTTCTTTCCAAAGGAAAAGGGAGAAATGGTGTCTCATGGCAAAGAAATGTAAAAATAGTTTACTATTAATTTCCTACAAAAGCTGTCTGTGGCGACCCCCGAAAAAAGGCATGGCGACCCACTTGGGGGTTGCGACCCCCTGGTTGGGAACCACTGTTCTATAGGAATGCACCCCTCTTCTCTCTCCTCCATCTACAAATGCTGAGCACTGGACCCATAAACACAAAAGCACATTTTTAGAGTGATTACAGACTTTCTATTCTTTTTTCAGGCATTCCTTTAGCTAGAATCATGCATTCTCTTTCCTCATGGGGAGGAGGGGGGGGAGGGGATGAGCATGAAAAAATTCATCTTTTCTCTCACCATTTCAAATATCTCTCATCATTCATCATTTCTAATTTGAGAATAAATCTTAGGGGGTGCATATGTCCCTTTGCACCCCCTCTGGGTACGCCATTGTGGTGGGCTCAGCCCCAACTCACAATTTATTAAGGAGGCTCAAGCCCCATGGACTCATATAACTTGACGCCTGTGCATTAAATAACAGTTTCAAGTAACAGTAATAAATTTTTGAAACTGCAATATTTTACATCTTAAATGGACATTATTTGAACCGTCTTTTTTTTTTTTTTTTTTTTTTTTTTTTGTGTGTGTGTGTGGAGGGGGAGTCATCTTAAGGTATCAAACACCTCAGAACTTAATTCATTTGAAAGATTTCAGTTTGTTATAAAATTTTTCACAATACCGATAGCCGATCGATAACCTCCGACTTCCCCTAGCATATTCTTTAGATTTTACCTAGTACTACAGTGCTCCTTATGGTAATGACGATACACACCCTCAAAATGAATTTCTGGGTACGCCACTGCTACGTCAAAAAACACTCCGATACAAAAAAAAGCTCTCCCGATCCCGACAAATCAGAGAAACCATGCATCAGCTGTGCTCCGCGCCAGCTGTGCTCCATACCTGAAATTGATCTAAACTATTTCCAGTACGGAGACCACCGGAAATAGTTCTGTACTATTTCCAGTAATGAACTAGATAGTTCACCAAGAACTATATAGTTCAATATGAACTATATAGTTCATCCCAAATTGCATAGTTCATAATGAACTATCTAGTTCATAATGAACTATCTAGTTCATTGAACTATTTAGTTTATTGAACTACTTAGTTCATTTGAACTACTCAGTTCATTTTGAACTACTCAGTTCATTTTGAACTACTCAGTTCATTTTGAACTACTCAGTTCATTTTGAACTACTCAGTTCATTTGAACTACTTACTTCATTTTGAACTAGATAGTTCATTTGAACTACTTAGTTCATTTTGAACTAGATAGTTCATTTTGAACCACTTAGTTCATTTTGAACTAGGGAATTCATTACGAACTACGTAGTTCATATAGTTCACTATTAAATCTCCATAGTTCATATGAACTATTTCGAAGAACTAGTTCATGGCGTGAACTAGTTCATTCAGAACCAGTTCACTAAAATGAACTAGATTGCCCATCACTAAGACAGAAATTATGTAATAACTTATTGAGATTAAATATAACAAAGTAGTGCAAACTTTTGTCAGATGAAAATTATGTTTTTGAACCTTAGCTGTATGCTTCTTTTTCTTTTTTAAAAAGTCATTTCACTTATGAAACACATAATTAAAAAAAAAAGAAGAATTGAGCACATTTTCTCTAAAAGTTTTAAAACCGAAGTCATAACATTGACAATTTACCCTTCCCCCTTCCTATTTAAAACATATTAGTACATTTTATGCTTGAAAAGGCAGTAAGCATAGTTGAGTCTTTTCTAATTTTTTAAAGCATGACACTAGTATGCATTTGAAATTTTGATTGTGAAGTTAATAATTTTTTTCTTCTATTAACTTTATATTAATTTAAATGCAATCACTGAAAATTTTCCCTTCATAAAACTCAACATCTAGATAAATATATATATAGTATATCTAAGAGAGGTAAAAATAAACAAAGATGAATTCAGATATTTATTCTATAACTTTTGGGTGTCCTCTAACAGCTTTAATCATAGCTTTGTATTCGTCAGAGTGCACGAGTAGTTTGCATTGTAAAAATAACTCATAAGATTAGCAAATTTTCACTTTTATTTTTATTTTTTAACAATGTACAAAATAATTCCATTGATTATTTATAAAAATTTTTGGTAGGAAAAAAAGTTCTTTGAGCATACCAATTTCAATTTTTTTCTGTCTCTTTTGGGAACAAATATTTTTCTTTTAGCATATTTTTATTTGAACCTACCATATCATCAGAGTAAATATCAGAGTAGATCATAACTACAGATGGCGCTGTAAACGATATGACACATGCGCAAATCAATCCGGGATGGAGCGAAGTTTTGAGAAAGAGAGCAGAGCAGTCTGAAGACAGCAGGGGCTGAAGAAAGTGGTGGCCGCCACTGAAAGCTGGTACCCATCGGATTTTAATGTGTATTTTAACCTTTTAATATTTTGATGTATTTATTTAGATTAATATTTAAAGAATAAAAGCCATGGTCTGTGTATTTGGAACATCCTGTATATGTGTGTGCGATAGCTAAATTAACTGTCCTAAAATTTCTGAACTTCATGTGTCTGCAAGCACTGCAAAACAGCTGCTTAAAATGAATCTTGTAACTATGCAATTCAGATATAGAAAATGCCCCCCAAAAGCCATTATCAAATAACGTATGATGATATATTTTTTAGGAGCCGTCCTTTTTTCCCTGATTTTCGTGTACTAAGTGATCTTACAATTGGAATATTAGGTGCTGGTAATTTGGGATCTTCAAGTAAGTTCCTTTTTTCATTAATTAAATATTTAAAGGCCCAAATAAGTATTAAATATACTTAACAAAATCTGCAGTCCATATGTTGGTTAAGTTATTCAGATCAATTTTGACAAGTTTGGTTTGTTACTCGTTTGAAAATGATGAAGGACAAATTTATACTTTCTATTAAAAACATGCTTGAAGGGGGTTTCATAAAAGCCAACTGCCAAATTGTGAGGTTTGACTGTACAATTATGCAGCTCCCAAAATGGCTTCTTTCTAAGTTGCTGTTGGCAACAGTTATAGAAATAGGGTTAATAAAATCAGAAACTGGGAATTCTGTAATATTCTACTGTTATTGATACTAAATTATACAATTTGAGTCAAAAGGATTATTGGCAAAAATGGTCATTGAGTGAGTATGAAAGTTTAAAAGGGTATAGAAATAGAGAGAATTTAGAGTTGGAATTGCATTATAGTTTTCTGCTGTTAGTAATAAATCTCACTATTTGGAAAAAAAAAAATTATAGTAGAAAATAGAGAATGTGTCAATACAAAAGAAAATGTACTATTTATTAACTACTTTTACAAACCTAACATAACTTGGTTGCATGAAAGTACCATCTACATTCATTATTTATTTGTAAGAAGGTTACCAACACTCAAATCTTTTCTGAAGGATAGGCTAGAACTAATAATTTTGTGAAGGTGCATTTATCTTAATTTTTTTCAATAATTAAAAAATTGTGTTTGTTTTGCAAAATTTTCAAAAACTTGAAGGAGACGATCAAGATTTCAATTTCAATAGCTACTGGCCACCTGTCATGTTTCTTAATTTTGACTTTTAGTTTATATGAATATGACTAATATATATCTACTAACTGACCTTCTGTTCATTGTATGGGCAAAAACCGGAATTTTTTATAGCACACATAATTGGAAGTAATATAATAAGCAAAATTTTTCAAACCACAAAATTGTTTTACTCATAACATAACAGGGATGTAACAAATATTCGGCCTATTCGGCTGTTTTGCCAAATATTCGGTACACCAAATACTGAACAGATATTAGGCTGAATAGTTGTGGCCGAATATTGCAACATATTCAGCTGAATAATTTCAGAACAAAGAGAAAAAAAATATTTTTAACATGTATTTTTAAATGCATTTACAAATAGTATTGCTTAGTTATACTTCAATATGTTAATTTCATATTATAAAATATCCTAAGTGATTGAATTTTAAGTTGAATGAAGCATAATTTAATTTTTTTAATAATATTACAGAAATGCAGACTTTTCTACTTGGTGACACTACTTGACTTGGTTTTCTACCTTCTTTATGGGTGGAGTAGAGGAATCTTTTCAGATCCTCAATTACAAACATAATTTTGAAAAGCTGCTACATATGTTTGCCCAGAGGCTGTAAAACCCAAAGCATGATTGTATAGTTACTAGATTAATCCCATTTACCATATCATATTTATTAAATTATGAATATATCTCAATATAATTATGCTGCTATTAGTGTTTAACTTTGTAAAAGATTTTTTCATGACAAGATTTTTTAGTTTTACAGATAATATACTGTTGTGTGTTTTTAAGTATCTACAAATAATATAGAATGAATTTTAATTAGTTTATTTAGTATTTAATTACAAATTTGAAAAGCAATGTTTTATTTACAGTTAAAATGAAATTATAAAAAATTTAATATTCGGCCTGAGCTATTGGCCGAATATTCGGTATTCGGCTATTTGCCAATTCACTATTCGTTACATCTCTAAACATAACATTTGTATCACAATAGCTAAACTTAAGAATAAAATTCATTTTGCTTAGTATAACATTAAAAAACATTTACCATAAAAGCTGTTAAAAATTGCAAAATTTTTCTGTCTTCACCTGGCTGCTCCCTAGAAACTGTTAATCAATTTGTTACTCATCTTCTCCTTAACATTGCCAATCATCACAAGGCATGTGTGGTGCTGTTGATGCTGTCATCTATAGTTGATATTGCTATATTCTCTCTGGTATACACAATTTCTTCTCTTAAGATCTGCAATTTTCTTTATACTTTCAAAATCCATTGTAATTGGTTTCTCATTGGGTATTTTTGCTAAATCTGTATTGAATAGGGAGGCAACGGATATCCGGCTAGTCTCCGTTATCTGGCCTATCCAGCTGATTTTTCAGTATCCGAAATACCGTCAGATATCTAAATCATAACTACTGGATATCCGAATTCTCTGCCGGATATCCGGCTATATATTACTAAAGTTCTATCTATAATATACATGGGACAGGATGGAAAATTATATTGGAATATTCTTGATAAAGTGATACATAAAACAGGGATAAATTTTTTAACTGAAAAAACAGCAAATTTAGCACTGGAAATGGATCATTCAAAATTAACACACAATTTCAACATTTGTTCAGTCGTTTTTAAGCACATTTATTATTAGTTAGGCTAATATTTAGAGTTGATTTCACACTGAAAAGTGCCGCTTCACAGATATTTTCTGAACTAAAAGAAACTTGAGCATATCTCATGTAGTGTCTATGTACAAATTTGGAGGCGATCTTCTAATCCTTTTCGGCTGTAGACTGCTGTTTATGGGGAAAGTTTAATTATAAGCTCTGTTGAGTATCATTTGAAAAATATGTGCATTCAGTATATGCAATTTCTCTCATGGTAGTCCCAGAAATAATGTAATTTTACATTCTCTCCACATCGAGTTTCCCCAATATTTTTAATTTGCTCTGGGAATCCGATAATTAACAAAAACTCAGATTATTCTGTCTTTAAAATTTATTTACGGAGGCAGGGAGAAATTTTCAAGCTTCATCCTTTTTCAAAGACAATCTTTTACGGAGCATTCCTTTATTGAAGTCTCCAATATTTAATGATTAAAATCTAAATTAATATTAAATTATTAGAACAGAAAAAAGGCATTAAACCTATGTTTGGGAAAAATTAACTCATCTATCATAGGTATCTTATCAAAATAGATATCTTATTCTTAAATAAATAAAAAAAGTATGCATTTCTTTGTGAAAATAATATGTAGTTATAGATACATTAATAGATGTATCATGGTTAAAATTTATTTGCTTCTGCCAGTATAAAAAGAATATTTTAACTTTTTACAATTTAAGTAACATTTTTTATGTATATATATGTAAAGATATTTAGTTTTGGTAAATTATAAGTCAGTTATTAAAAAATACTTTAAGGATGTGTGAAACATGTTTGCAATTTATTGTTCTGAAAAATGAAAAAAAAAAAAAAAAAAAAAAACCACTTAATAACTAACTACATGTTCAGTGCCAGATATCTGGCAACCAAAGGAGCTTCAGATATCCAATATCTGGCAAAATCACTATCTGTTACATCCCTAGTATTGAATCTTTCAAATTTGATATCAATCTCTTAAATGTTCTTTTTTCCATTCTTTTATTTTTTGTTTGGTAATGCATATATAGCTCCCTTTCGAGTTGGCAGTTTCTTGAAGGTTAATAGGGTCTTTATGTGAACAAATTCTTTTTAAAATTGATGGTTTGGATTTAATTGGTATTCTTAAGCCTTTTATTTTTCTTGCTGCATTAAAAGTTTTGTGCTTAATTATGTTTCGTTACTTACTCAATTGTGCAGTTTTTAAATAATTTCAGTTGGCAAACTTTTGAAGAGTGCTGGTTGTCATGTTATAGCTTGTGTGCGTAAACATCGTGAATCCCCTACTGACAGCTATGATGAGTAAGTTTATTTTGTCATTTAAAATAAAACTTCAAACTAAAAGAATATACTCTTTTTAAAGGTTCACAAGTTTTTCTACTTGACATAATATATCATGCCATCTTAAGAAGAAATTAGTTAACCCTTTCTGCAATGCAATGCAAGAATAAAAGCAAATTTCAGTGTTAAAAGGCATAAACAGATACAGGGTGGTCATAAAAAAACTATATGATATATGGATCTAGTGTCCATTCTGTTCAACCAACCGAGATAAGATTTTGGATATGGTTATTCAGAGGTATGAGCTTGGCATTCAGTGAACAGCAACAATGTAGTGTTCAGGCTTACAGTTGTAAGTACACAAACTCAAAATTTTCAAATGGCAACACCTATTTTGTTCCATTGCAAAATGCATACAAAATCCCTCGAGAGCATTGGAACAGTATGTGTATACCAAAAAATGGATGTGTTATGCGTGCACAAAAAACAGCTTTATAAACAACCTATAAAAATATGATCAGGGCGCACGAAAGAAATTTGCATTTGACAAAGTCAAAATACCAATTACAGAATGACATTCACCTGATTTTCAGCATAAAAAAACATAAAAAGCAGGGCGAGAATGTTGTTCTTCACCCGAGAGCTTGCACATGCTGAAAAAATGACTCTGACAACAAAAGTTTAGCTTAGTCTTCTTCCTTAACATGCCAGGGCATTTGTACAGGCTGGCTTTATGTAATTTTGTCAATTTCACAATCACTATCAACAGTAACACTATAGCCATACTCTAGATCAAAGTTTCTCAGACTGCTCCCCAGAGAACTAAGTTCTCTATGTGAAGGTAGCAAGTGCTTTGCGAAAAAATATATCTCTGTGTTGGCTTATAAAATACTAGACTAATTTACATGAGATATTCTGTCAAGATTCAAAGAACCTCAAAATGCTCAATCATAGAAAAAAATTGAGAAATACTGCTCTATGTACTCAATTAGAATGAGTCTCAGAATATGGTTGGCATAGCATTGCTGGCAGAAGGTGTAATCTAGTTTTTGTTATTGATCCAGCAGAGAACCACTCCATAGTGGCTCTTTTGGTTGTGGGAACAATGAAATCAAGTTTCACACCCAGTAACAATCTGATCAATCACAACCCTCAGAATGATGACACTGAAGAAACGTGAAATTGTACATAATTTGTATGACTTTTTTGATAACCCACGCGGTACCCAGTGACCATAAACTTAGGAATATCATCGCACATCAGAAACAATATGCTGCACAGTAACATATCTCTGATACGATTACACATAGGTGCCTGTCAATTATTTTGAAACATTTTTTCAACTTGCAGTGTTGATGTGTATCGTTGAAAAACATGGACAGTCATTCACTGCCACTTTTTTCTCTAAAAGCCACTAATTTCAGCATTGGTTACTTTTTGTCATTAATTTTAACATTTGGTCACTATCACTTCTTTGGTCTTTAGTTGCACAGTTAAAAAGTATTTTTGAAGCAAAGTAAAAAAAAAAAAAATACAAAGTTTTTTACTTTTTCTGAATTTCAGTACTGTCAACACCCCATCCCTCCTTTTTTGCTTGGTTTGGACTACCTTTAGACATTTTAAAGCTTTTGCCATCTACCTCCTGTTTCGCAAATCACACGAGTTGTTGTTTTGACTCCATCTCTCAGGTCAACTTGTTCCAAATCTTACAAGAACTAGAGGCCAATAACATCTATTCTGTGTGTGTGTGTGCTTTTTTTTTCTGGGAGGGGGATACTGATAAATTTACACATTTTGAATAAATACTGTAAAGCGCTGTTTATATATTTCTCATTTATATGACTTTTACATTTATATGTTACTTTCATCTCCTAATCCATTCCTATTCTTTTAATGCTAAAACGCTTTATTTATACGAACAACAAATAAAAATATGATCAGGGCACACGGAAGAAATTTGCATTTGACATAGGCAAAATACCAATTACAGAATGACATTCACCTGATTTTCAGCATAAAAAAACATAAAAAGCAGGGCGAGAATGTTGGTGTTCACCCGAGAGCTTGCACATGCTGAAAAAATGACTCTGACAACAAAAGTTTAGCTTAGTCTTCTCCCTTAACATGTCAGGGCATTTGTACAGGCTGGCTTTATGTAATTTTGTCAAATTTCATAATCACTATCAACAGTAACACTATAGCCATACTCTAGATCAAAGTTTCTCAGACTGCTCCCCAGAGAACTAGGTTCTCTATGTGAAGGTAGCAAGTGCTTTGCGAAAAAATATATCTCTGTGTTGGCTTATAAAATACTAGACTCTAATTTACATGAGATATTCTGTCAAGATTCAAAGAACCTCAAAATGCTCAATCATAGAAAAAAATTGAGAAATACTGCTCTATGTACTCAATTAGAATGAGTCTCAGAATATGGTTGGCATAGCATTGCTGGCAGAGGGTGTAATCTAGTTTTTGTTATTGATCCAGCAGAGAACCACTCCATAGTGGCTCTTTTGGTTGTGGGAACAATGAAATCAAGTTTCACACCTAGTAACAATCTGATCAATCACAACCCTCAGAATGATGACACTGAAGAAACGTGAAATTGTACATAATTTGTATGACTTTTTTGATAACCCACACGGTACCCAGTGACCATAAACTTAGGAATATCATCGCACATCAGAAACAATATGCTGCACAGTAACATATCTCTGATACGATTACACATAGGTGCCTGTCAATTATTTTGAAACATTTTTTCAACTTGCACCGTGTTGATGTGTATCGTTGAAAAACATGGACAGTCATTCACTGCCACTTTTTTCTCTAAAAGCTACTAATTTCAGCATTGGTTACTTTTTGTCATTAACATTTGGTCACTATCACTTCTTTGGTCTTTAGTTGCACAGTTAAAAAGTATTTTTGAAGCAAAGTAAAAAAAATACAAAGTTTTTTACTTTTTCTGAATTTCAGTACTGTCAACACTCCATCCCTCCTTTTTTGCTTGGTTTGGGCTACCTTTAGACATTTTAAAGGCTTTTAAAGAGGCTTTTGCCATCTACCTCCTGTTTCGCAAATCACACGAGTTGTTGTTTTGACTCCATCTCTCAGGTCAACTTGTTCCAAATCTTACAAGAACTAGAGGCCAATAACATCTATTCTGTGTGTGTGTGTGCTTTTTTTTTCTGGGAGGGGGATACTGATAAATTTACACATTTTGAATAAATACCGTAGAGCGCTGTTTATATATTTCTCATTTATATGACTTTTACATTTATATGTTGCTTTCATGTCCTAATCCATTCCTATTCTTTTAATGCAAAAATGCTTTATTTATACGATGCACAATGGCACAATTTCGGTTACACGTTGTTTTTCGTATTCCTAAACTTTGAAAAATTTCTGTCTCAGTTATTGTTTTCCAATTTAGAGAGAAGCTTTTCCTAGAAAGAATGTCAAATAAAGAATCAAGGAGGGATTTACCTTTTACCATCTTATTTTAAAAATGCAGTCGACTATTTTTAAACTACAAAAGGAACTAGTGTTTAATATGTTGTGTTGTGAGATTAAGGCCAATTATCTGCACAAGGGATCTAGATCTATGGGTGGGTTGCCTTTTGTGGGGTGTCTTTTTAGGGGTCCTAACCCATATTTATGCTAAGTTTTGGAGAAAATCATAGAAAACTCTGAACGGTTAGGTTGATGGACATACGATGGGACACGAACCCAGGACCTTCACACTTCGCCCATCTACCATTTCGAGTGACATAACCACTGTGCCATTGTGAGGCAAACTAGTGTTTGAAAGAAAAGAAGAGTTAATTAAAACTTTGTAAAGTAACACACATAAAAGGTACTTATCAATCTGGTCTACTTATCATCTGGTGTTTCGGATGAAAAAATTTTCATCCTTCAACAGCTGAAGTCCACACACAGACTGGAACTGGGGACTGAAAAGTAAACAAAAAACCACAACTATTTCCTGTCTCTAAAACTGAAAGAAGGCTTATCTTGAACAAGGTTCTCTTTAGACAGTGATATGAAAATAGCTCAATGAGAAGGTATGTGACTTATACCAAGATGGGTTAAACAAGAAATTTATTCTTGATTCTCCTATATTCTGATAAATGCTTGAATTTTTTTGGTGGTTAAGTAGAAAAGAAAAGTGATGGGCAAGAATGCCTGTGTAATTCTTTGTATTTATTGTGTACTGTTAATAAAACAATTATTACCTTTGTAACCTTTGGATCCACCCTTCCTATTGAAAAATAAATAAATAAATGAAAGCTTTATTATACAGTTATATTAATACTAAAATATTTATTTTTTTCTTTGCCAACATCTTTTTTTTTTCTTGTAACATAAAATACTTTTTCAGAGTTACTACCAATTTGGATGTTGTGATGGAGCATTCTGACTATATTTGTAATGTTTTACCAAGTACTCACAATACAAAAGGGTTATTGGATGGTGAAACTCTCAAACATTGCAAAAAGGTAATATTTATGTACATATTAATGAAACATACTTTTCTTTCTATTAATATGGTGTATGACTTCATTTTCTTGTTAAACAAATGTGAAAAATTGTAGCATACAATGGAACTTTTGTTTAAAGTTTTTATAAAAATCACACAAAATTCAATTGAGGAGTACAAAATGAAATGAAGAATATTATGTTTAAGCAGTATCAAGTCTAGTTTGTAATAACATTGAAATAGAAAAATGCTGTTATTTTAAAGTATGCCATTTCTGAGTTCCTTTGTTCCATAAAAATAATTTGTAAAATCTCAGAAGTAAGAATAGTACAGTCAACTCCAGTTATAGTGAACCTCTGGTGACCGGCAAATTTTGTTCACTATAAGCGAAGTGATGGACAAGGAATGCATTATATACATAAGTAAAAAATAGTGCTTTATATCTCCACTGAATATTTATGTAAATCAAACATAATTAATCATATTTATGTCTTATTACTCCTAAGTGCTACAATAATTTGGGAGATTCCATTCAATTGGCTGGAAAGTGCTATAGCCAATCTAGCAATAGCGTGTAGTGGTAATCCTTAACCTGTACTATTGCACCAGGAAAAGAAAATGGAATCGTTCAAAGACAAGAGAAACATGTCCATTTTTGTTCACCATGAAATGTACACTACTTTTTGTGAAGTGCTTAGTAGCTGAAAAATGCTATTGATTCTAACCGACTAAGAATTTAATCCCCTTTTACAGATGCTCCCAGATAGCAAGCATGAATACAGTTAGGAGGGGCACAGTTTGATGAATTGTATTGAAGCGCTTGTGGTCTTTCCTTTCTAGTCAAGAATGAGAATGAAAAAATTTACATGTTTATTTTAAAAATTGTCATTGCTACCTCCCTCATTGTGGAAGTATGGGTATCACGGCCTTTCATGCAGGGTGGAAAAGATGAGCTTATCTTTTAAGCACTGTGGGTATCAGACAAAAGGAGTACAGGGAGGCATACATCATAAGACTTGGGCTATTTTGCAAGAGAATCGAAGAGCTAAAGATAAGTATGCATCACTGCAATGAATAAATTCATGGCTTCACAGTGGTCAAGAGTCTAAAAGCCCTTTCTCTAGTGTGCTATTGTTGCCCTCTCCCCTTTGCCATGTTAGCCTAGTCACTGACAATTCCCCTGTATTTTGGAACAGATGCTTGATAATCTCTTTGTGTATTTATCGAATGCAATACAGACAACCTTTTAAAATCTAGACATTGGAAAACTTCATTTCCAGAATTTTTGAAGTTCAGTTTTTAGGTTCACTGTAACTGAAGTCATGTTCACTAAAACCGAAAAATGTTATGCGCATTTCTAATGTAAGTGAATCTTGACTAAAGATTTGCATTCACTATAGCTGAAAGTTCACTATATCTGGGTTCAGTATAACCAGAGTTGACTGTATTTTTATTATGATTTTTTTCATATTTAATAGGAATTATGAATCACTTTTTAAAAAATCATAAATTAGAATGTACATAAATTTTGTTTATTATGTGACTGTTTAAAAATCATTAGTTAAAATTTTCCTTTTAATTTAAATTTGAAAAATGTTGATTAATTAGTACAAGGAAGTAATGCAAGTAATGCGATCGCGAAAAATTTTGGTACCTAGACTTTGAGGAAAAAATGAATTTTGATTACCTCTAAATTTACTTTTAAGAGTTTTTGCGAGACATTTCATCATACACATGTATGTTCAGGTAAATGCATATACAATCCATTTTGACCTACCATAAATCCATTTTGATCAGTTTTTCACTTACGTCTGTACGTACGTAACTCACAAATCTAAAACAATTTTAGTCGTAGGACTTTGAAATTTTATATTTAGGATGGCTGTAACATCTAGTTGTGACCTCCATGTTTGATTCCAGTGGACTGGTCAGTTTATTTACGGGGACACCCAAAAAATTTTCCATGCAACGCTCTATGGTTAGAAATTCATTAAAGTATATTTTAGAGATACAGTGCAGCATCCATAATCCGGGAACCTATAAACCGGCAGCATCTATAATCCGGCACTAGTCTCGTTTTTTTTTCTCCCCAAAGGGATCCGGAATCTCAAAATCCAGAACTTTTAACACTGATTTTAATTGATGTATGGCTATCTTAATTTTTTTTTTCTTCTTCAATAGATCGTTTTTCACCGAATATGTTTCTTTTTGTTTCGTATTTCGGCCCTAACATGTGTTTGCCGATCACCATTACTGCCGCAAATATTTGAATTATTGCATTTTCTAATACCGAGATAAAAACAAAAGTAAATACGGCTTGGTTGGCTTATTACATTTAAATTCATTGCAGTCAAAGGTGCAGTGTAGCTGAATGAAGAATTCAAAGATAATGCGAGTGCTTTCATAGAACATTAATATGTATGAGTTTTTAAAACGAGACAGCATGTTTACGCATCATCGTAAACACTTTGCTTTGGCTCCTTCCAGGCACATTGCCTTGTTTCTAGACATCCTGTCACCGTGCGAAATCTTCAACTATCGGGAGAAGGAATTCGCCAGTGCTTTGAAAAGCAAGAGGGAAAGGAGGGGGGAATTATGTTTCGACGTAATTAAGAAGTTGCGAAGAGACTGAAGAGAGTAAAATTGGGAATAATTCAGCTTGCAAAATAAAACTCTAGGGTACAAACTACGGAGGGATTTAATAAATTCGATTTTATATCTGAGAGTCAACTGATGAATGTGCATTTGTTAATTAGCCAATTAAATACCGAAAACCAAAAAAAAAAAAAAAAAAATGAAGCAAGTCAAATTAACCGATGTATTTAATGTAAATACAAAAGCTGATTAGATTCTAATAATAGTTTAATACACTTATTTTAAATTAGTATTTAAATAAATTTCAGTTACTATTTGTGTTATATTTTATGAAGATCTTCCAAAATCAACGATCTTTTCTGCTTTATAGTTTTTAATTTGAATTAAACACTAAATTACATTTGTTCCAGTGTAGTTTATTTTAGTTTAGTTTAGTTTTTTTTTTTTTCCCCCGGTTTATACAGCGATAGTTATGTATATTTTAAGACTACTTTTCATTGATAAATAATACACTGGTCAATAGCATGTGATCAACGATGGTTTTAATGGAAATTTTCAACACATCTATAATCTGGCACCGCGTCATTCCCACCAATGCCGGATTATCGGTGCTGCACTGTATTAAGTTATTTCATATGAATCCAAAGTGATATATGTTGTAAAAGATTACAAAATGAATATCTGCATCAAAAATAGTGCCTATCGTTTAAAGTTCTTCTACAGAAACACTCAAAAAATTTCCAACACATTATGGTTAACAGCAGTTTTAGACATTCATTCATATTAAACACAATACCATCCTTAGTTAGATCATAGTCCGACATCAGTCATATGCCTCCCTCAAAATATGTGCCAAAAGTCACCAAGCTTGGCAACTTTTGGTGTACATACATATGTATGTATCTAACTCTGATTTCTCAAAAAATATTAGTTGTATATTGTTCAAATTTTATATGTAAGATTGTTGTAACATCTAGTTGTGCGAATTTATTTTTGGTTCCAATCTATTTCAATGCAGAGTTTGTTTACAGAACCACCCAAAAGAATTTCAATACATTAAGGTTTATGGACATCTTCAATATATTATGTCTGTAGTTGGTTATTGTTTATCCCATGCCCAAAACCTCGTCATTTGTCACCAACCTTGGCGAGTATTGGCAAAATATTGCCAAATTTGGTAGGAAATATCATTACGTATTTTGCATACCTCTAAAATTTTTAACCGTAGAATGTTGAGATTTTGTATTTAGATTTTTGTATTTGCTATTGTAAAATCTCATTGTCCATTTGATTTTTGATTTCAATCGACTGGAGAATTTATTTACAGGGCCACTCAAAAGACTTTCAATCTAGTTTAAGGTTTATGGATACCTTCAATTCATTAAGTCTGTGATGAATCGCTATTTCGGCTATGACAAAAATCTCGTTAACTATTCTAGGCTTGTCGGCTTTGTCGAAAAATTGTCCAATTAAGCGCCAAAAACAAATCTTTCAAATTGAACCCAGCTTGGCAATATCTGAAATATTTGGCTAGAAATTACTAAACCTTAGTATTATTGCAGTATTTTAACTCTTTCAAACAAAAATGTTTAGATGAAGTGCACCTAAGATATTTATGACTTAACAGGCATACAAAGAAGTCATCTAGTGTCCACATCAGATTTCTATAATATTGCAATAAAAGTTTGCTAAACTATCAATTTCTGAAATTGTAACATCATTAATGATGTGTCAATCTAGAAAATGTTTGATATTTTAGAAATAAAATCGATAATTTAATCTTTAATTTAAAGTTTTTCTATAACATGAAACCAATTAACTTGCTTTTGTATATCCAAAGTTTAAAACATTTCAATTTTCTCTCTCCATCCCAAAGACACACCCTTTTTTTTTTTTTTAAATGCCAGTCAATAACATGCTTTGTAAAAACAGATGATAAACAATCAAATTTAGTTGTTCCTCTTCTGAAGAAAGATTTGTGTTGTTTAGACAGTTGATTAATTAATTGTTTAGAATCGAAAATGTAAATTTTGCTTTAGATTGGCACATTTTTTTAGGTTAGCCAATTCTGAGAATAGCTGAGTAAGTACCTCAGAAGGTTGAATTGTGCTTTGTATTTATTCCAACAAAAAATCATGATTATTTAAATTGTTAAATTTGTGTTAAATTGTGTTTTTAACTTTGATAAATTTGTGTCTTACTTGTGCAACAATCTGAAGTAACTGGATTTTTTGTGTCTTAAAATTTAGAATGTGCATTTTTTATTAGCCAGATTCTTAAACTTCAAAATTTTTTTATAAAATTTTTTGTTTTGCTTTTATCATCTAAATCATAATGATAAAGGGGTCATTCTGCAGTATTCATGTTTTACGTATGAGACATTTTGCAAAAAAGTGTTGATATACTTGTACATTTTTCAATATCAAAATATGAATGAGGAAGTTTGCAACTCTTTTTAATGTTTTATATACTATTTCAACCAGATTCCTATGAAGTTTCTTTTTGTTGGGTTGAATAGTTTTTTTTAAAATTAATTAATAAAGTTTTGTTATGTATGGGACATCACACAAAGTTGTTTTTAAAGTACCTCCAGCAGTTTGGATTTTGCTCTGAATTTATGAGGTATTTTCTCAAATAAATTAATAGGTAGAAGAAGAAATATATATTTATTAATTAACTTTAAAATTATTCTTTAAAACTGTATCATTAATTAGTTAAAGCTGATTACTTGTGTTACATGCAGGACATATGATACCACTTCAACCAGATTCCTATGAAGTTTCTTTTTGTTGGACCGAATAGTTTTTTTAAAAAATTAATTAATAAAGTTTTGTTATGTATGGGACATCACAAAAAGTTGTTTTTAAAGTACCTCCAGCAGTTTGGATTTTGCTCTGAATTTATGAGCTATTTTCTCAAAAATTCAAAAGAAGAAGATATTTATTAATTAACTTTAAAATTATTCTTTAAAACTGTATCATTAATTAGTGAAAGCTATTACTTGTGTTACGTGCAGGACATATGATTTTAAGTAACATTGCTATAAGGAATTATGAAGTGAAATTAATGCATTATGTTAATTTAATTAATTTATTAATTGTGTTAATGTATTCAAACTTAAGTGTAATTACATAGTTAAAAATAATTAATGATTTCTTAAATTTTTTTTAATTGCTATTATATAAATTAGGATTTTTCATACACAGCTCCCCCCATTTGAAAAAATAATAATCGTTTAAAATTAAAATATATGTTTTATACAAGTCACAGAACATCTATAATGTCTTTAATTTCTTTCACTTCCTCAACTGGTATCGGAAAATTCCCTAGCTATTAAATGGTCTTCAACACGTTTTTTTTTTTTTTTCAAGCTTAGCCAGTCTTTTTTTTCTAAGCATTTTATCCTTTTATGAGATGTGTGGGCAGGAAAACATGCTTTTGCCTAAATGCTTTATAAAAGATAGATAGAGGTATTTATCATCAATGTCCTACACAACTTTTTTTCCACAAATAATTATCTTACATACTCAGGTTTGAGATTGATACTCAATTTGATTTTTTCTATAACTCGTTGCATGTGTCTGAGCCAGGCTTTTTATCTTGCACAGGGCATAAAATCTTTATATTTTCACAAGCAAAGCTAGAGTTCTTCTAAAGGCACAGGCAGTCTGATCCTATTGATTGGGCAAAATGCATGCTATGCATACCTGATATCAAAAAAGCACCTTGTTGAATTTTATTTGTTAAAGTCAATCACTTCTTTTTTTTGGGATTTTCTGGAAATGCATCTAATCTTCTCATGTAAGCTTCCTTTTCTGCATTTACTAAATAAAAAAAAATTATATTACTTTTCCTAGGAAGAACCTAAAATTTGTTGAAACAGTTATAACACGCTTTCCAGCTTTTCCTAAAATTTGCGGTGCTATTAAAATTGAGGATTGTTCTTCAGATATATCTTGACATTTCTTTCATCTTTCAATTTCTTTTTTTCTTAGCTGTTTGGGTGGGCCATAGTGCTTCTTCTTGAATAAGAATTTTTTTTTTTTTATTAATTTGTCTTTTTTTAGTTAATATGTATTTAAAATGTTATTGTACGATAAATTATCACAGTTTTATCTTTGTTTTCTGATGAAAATCAACTGCTTATTTAAAATGATGTTTCAAGCAAGCTATGACTTCACCAATGGTAGCTATAACTTATCATATGTGTTTACTTGTACATTTTTTTTTTTTGTACTTCGTGCAGCGAGATGTGCAGAAAAGCCATAAACATAGTTTAAAAATGAAAAATTTTGCTATGTTTTAAATCAAAATTTTGCACTTTTCCCTGTACACAACAGATTTGTTCCATACATAACACATTTTTGCTTATCCTGCCTAGCTTCTAAATGAAAAGCTATAATATTTTAATTGAATAATTTAGGAAGCTAATTCACTTGTTGAAGAGGGGAAAAAATTGTTCAGTTGTCATCAATATTATTAGTTAAAAATTTATTTAAAAAAAAAAAAAAAAAGGCTCAAAATTGTTTCGTATGAGACAAAAAGAAATTAATCATTAAAGTTTGTGATGAAATATTATTTTATTATTTTTCTTTTTATTTAACATAATACTATTATTGAAAGGTTCTATGAAACAGGAATTTTGAAATAAAATATTTTTGAGTAATATTTAAAAATTTAATGTCCCATATATAACAATTTTTTTGTATGACTCCAAACAAAATACTCTAATTTTGTTTAGTTCAAAATAAAAACTTTTTAATAAATGCTCTTTTTTTTTTAACTTGTGAAGCCCAATTCTGCAGAATGGCCCAAAGCATAAAAAAAATAATTTATTTTATTTATATCTAATTATATTGGGATATGCTGCTTTATGTTCAAAGCTATATAGTAAAAAAGAAAATAAATGTTACATTTTCATTAAATACATGAATCTATAACTGATCCATATATTAAGATTTTATTACTTTGCTGATTTCTTAAAATTAAACTTTTTTTTTTAATTGTAATGTATTAGCTCGGGAAAGAAATTGCTATTAGGAATGTAACAGCATATTGTTATTTTAAACCTTAATATATTAGCTAGGGAAAGGAATTGTTTTTAGAAATGTCAAGGTGTCTACCGCTCCGGAAAATCTGGAAAGTCTGGAAAAAGCTGGGAAATTGGAAAATGGGTCCGGAAAAAACTGGGAAATTGGATAATAGGTCCGAAAAATTTACTAAAAGAATCATTTTTTTTTTTTTTTTTTTCAAAACCCTTTCTCTCTAGTTGTTAGACTGGAAACGGAAAGCAATTGCAACGCATTTTTCGGACCGCGAAAGCATCAAGCAATGTGTTTGTATAAGGAGGGAAAATGGGGGCTCATCAATCGTGACCGGAGGGTAAAAGACAAATTAGCTTACTTGGTAACTTATGGCTTAGGACCGTATTTCCAAGAACAGTTAGTTAATTCTATCAGAAAGTGCAACTACTTTTGTTTCTCAATTGATCAAAGCTTAATCCTGTATACTTCAGTTAAAATTGATTTCAAGAAGTTGTACAAAATATGCAAATGTAAAGACAAGGGAGGGGGGTGCAATTTCCCAAAGTAAAATGCATTGGTCAGGAATTTTTTTCCCGGGACCTCCCAAAAGTCAGGAAAAAGTCGGGAAATTGACTTTCAGAAATTTGGTAGATACCCTGAATGTAGCTGTGTATTATTATTATAATTTAACCAAATGTATTCATGATAGAATATATTTAATGCAAATATGTATGAGTTAAATTCATATTCAGTTTGGTGAACAAAGTAATTTTTTTTCTTGTGTTCATTCAGCAAATGATTAATTAAATTTTATTTATTTATCTTATTTATAGTTTATTATTGTTATTATTTATATTGACATTTTTTTTTATAAGTTACATTTTTTTTCATAAGTAAATAAATATTTTTCATTTTCATATTATGAAAATTATGTAAAATTTCAATTAACACTCCATGAATAACTTTGACTTATAATTCATAAAGTTTAAAAGGGTTTAAAATGATGCTGTTGTGCGTTTTTGAAAAACAATTCATATAATTTACTGTTAAATTGTAATATTTTGTTATCTTAATGTTTATTTTATTTATAGAAGCCTGTTTTTATAAACATTGGAAGAGGGGATATTATTAAAGAAGAAACTGTCATAAAAGCCTTGAAGTAAGCTTTATGCATAATTTATTTTTATAGTAGTTTACTAGTGATCTCCCTAGAAATTTTTGTCTGCCGGGCGGCATTATGAATCTGCAATGCAATGTATAATTCTATCAAATTAAAGCATTCAAAATAATATTCTGATTTTCCTGCTGGGCAGTAAGTAAAACTTGTCAGGCTGATATACCCGACCAGAAAGGCCTGTGGAGAACCCTGGTTTACTATATTCTTTATGATTAATCTTAATGTACACTGCTCAGATATATGGAGATTTTTCCAATTCATTAAAAATAAGTCCTTTCACTTATACGCCATTTTGAATCAGTTCCATCAAACAAATACTGAGTTCATTGTATTTATAGTGTTCATTGGATTTATTTAAATTAATAATTATTTCTTGTGAACAATGAAATTAAAAGAATTTGTTTTCATGAATATGTTATTAAAAAGATGCATTCATGCCATTACATTTTGATACCGAACAATACATGCATTTGAGGATGCGCTAACGTATGCAGTATCAAAATCAACGAAATTTCCACGCTGCGAATGGCAACAGCTAGATGTAAACATTAATGCAATAACAATAATGCGTGCATGAAAATCCAAATTGACAGTTAACTGACGTCAAATCCATCAAGTATGTCTTCTACTTATATAATACAGCAACGTATGAGGTACCAAAATCGACGATATTTCCACACTACTGATATCAGGAGCTAGATGTAGTGCAATAATAAAAACACATGTGCAAAAATCCAAACTAACAAATATTCCAAAATGTGTTGCTACTCTAACCTAAATAAATTTAATCACAAATACTGTTAAAATCAACGAGATATAATAGAATAAGAAGTCTTTGGTTAAAACAAAGAAACATGATTTTCATTGGAATGAGTCCAGAAATTTAGTTAACACTGCACTGAGTATCAAGAATAGTAAGGTATAGGGCGGTGAAGCTGGCCACTTTGGCGGCTAGTATTTGAAAAAGTGTTTATTTATAATGTCGATCACACTTAAACAAATAGTATCTACTTATATAATTTGCTAACTAATGCGGTACCAAAATTGACAATATTTTTACACTGTGAACGGCAACAGCTAGATGTAAACATTAGTGCAATAACAATAACACATGTGCAAAAATCTAAATTAACAGTTCAGGGACATCAAATGGAGCAAGTATTTGTCATGCAGTAGCTAGATTACAAAATAACAATAATGGGTACACAAAAATGCAAGATCTTTTGGACTCTTTTACAGCTTTAAAATATTGAATTTACAATACTTGGCACCAGTGGCGCACTCAGGATTTTAGTTTAGGGGGGGGCTGGGCTACATACAAATACTTCTGAACTTGGTTATAGTGACCTCGATTAGTTACAACTCTCTTATAACGTCAAAATATTCGGTACCACTTAACTGTTCCATAGAACACAAGCAATGTAATGCATTATAGAGTCATAAATAATTATCTGATTTTTCAGTGACATTGTAACCGAGTTTAACAGTGTTTCATAAACTAACTGTAAGCATTTATTTAAAAACTTTTTAAAGTAAATGTCTTTTTTGGTTAGAAATAATTTGAAGACAATTTTTTTTGTTCTTTCTTCCTTTTTTTAATTAATTCATTAGTGACAATTTTCATTTTTTAAAGCTTTTCACTTCTAACTTTCTACCGTTAGGGAGGGCTTCAGCCCCCATAGCCCCCTCCATGGGTGCACCTATGCTTGGCACATTCATCGCCCATCTAAAAAAGTCACCATGCATTGGACGAAAACACATTTTAGGCATTTGCTGTTTCAACATAGGCTTTTATGATGACACCCAAAATGTGTATAACAACCCTAACGTAAATAAATTCAATGACAAATACTGTTAAAACACAGAAACATGATTTTCATTGAATTGAGTTCCGAAATTTAGTTAACACTGTGCTGAGTATAAAGAATCGTAAGGTATGAGGCGGTGAAGCTGTCTGCCTTGGAAGCTAGTACATATAAGTACATAAAAAATACCTCCTATTTTGCAATACAAATGGTTTTAAAGTTAGCTTCTTTACATATTATTTTCTAATATGACCCATCATCGAAAAGTTGAAAAACTAAAATTAAATAATTCTTTTTGTACCATATAAAAAAAAATACAGGCTTCTAAGGATGCCGTACCCATGTCACTAATGACTACTTTAGTGCACAAAAGTTTGCTTGTGGATTTAATGTTCTAATCTTAGGTACCCTTGATTTTTCAACTCTCATATTGTGTCCGTTTTCGTAAGCCTGTCCTCTCGTATTCAGCAAATTACTACACATAATAATCACAATTTTGCAAGTTTTTCAATTATTAAATCTGAAATTTCTTTTCCTGCCGATCTTTCAAGAGAGAGAGAAAAAAAAATAAAAAAAAAAAAATAAAAAAATAAAAAAAGCTACTGAGGAGAGGGGTATCACTTTAAGGTGTCTGATATAATACAATAGTTGGCTATTTAACTTGAATAAATTATTAAGATTTTTGTTGCCTCTTTTTTTGATTTTGAGAAAATTGTGCAAAATTTTTATAGGCATAATATTAAAATATCTACAGGTAATTGAATGAAATTAGGTAGAGATGAGAAGATTGAGTGAATAAATAATATTGTTTGAATTCTTCCTTAAAAAAAAAAAAATGATTGAGAAAAATTTGAAGTTTGTCTGACCACTATGTGAAAACAACTAAGGAAATGAAATGAAATGCTGTTAAATAGTAGCCAGTTAGTGAATTTTTAAATAACAGGTTTTGAATTTTCTACAAATTTGAATTTCGTTTGAAGTATTACATTAACTATGATAAAGTTTTTCGTCTATATGTAATAAAATCAAACATTTCAGTGTTAAACATAGACTACTTGCTAAGCATTTTCCAGATACTCTCTTTTAAATTTAATATTTATTACTAGCATCTTCTGAAACACTTAATGACTTCTTGACTTGGAAAGCTCATTCCACTAAAAGAAAACATTAATTTCGAAAATAAAATATTTTCTCTGCTGACAGTTTGACTCATTAAGTTGTTACTCTCTAACCTGTAATCTTATAACAATACACAGGACAGGATTTATAACTTTCTAATGTTTCTGCCAATATACTAACTTCATTCTTTGTACCCCAGCTATGCAGACGAAAATTCATGCTTTTTGAAAATCTGTCGAACATACTAACCCATCAACAACAAGTATATCAGCTAAAAAAGCTATATAAAATAATATTCTTCAAAATATTCTAACGTAAATTTTTTTTTTTTTTTTCATTTTTCAAATTCGAGTCAAAATGCTGCCCCTAAAATTTGCTGCTCCGGACAAGGGTCTGTTTTGTCCAGCCTTAGGCCCACCCCTGGAGGATGATTATCCTTAAAGCTTAAATAAACACCCTAATAATAATAATTACAAAAGCATTTGTGGTAAAGAACAATAAATTGTGATTGCATTTTTTGAAAGTGAGTGATGAATAAAAATTATTATGTAATAGTGGTCTGCTTCTACAGAGATTGGATGTAAAAAATGTTGAAATACTTTTACGAGATAGTTAAGGGGTGGTGGGATGAGGTAATTAACATTATGAAGTTAATTAAGTTGAAAGATGGTTAAATGTCACTATGTAACAGTCTAATTCAAGTGAAAGTTTATTTCATCTTGCTTCGTTGTATGTGTAAATAATTTTTATTAACTGATGTATTGTTAGCTTACTTATTTGGGCCAAGATAAGCTAAAGAATTTTAGTTCCTCACATCATTATCACAAAATTAGACATCCAACTAAAATTTTCCAACTTTTTACATTGTTTCTAATTTTTTAAATTTATACTTCTTTCACAGAAACGGCTGGATTTCAAAGGCAGTTCTTGATGTATTTGAGCAAGAACCATTACCCTCTAGTAGCCCATTATGGAACACACCAGAGGTAATGTATTATTTCTGGAAATTTTAAGTAAGGATAGACTGACAGTATCAGTACCAATACCTCATTTTTTTCTCGGTATCAGTATTGGTACTTTCACATTTTAAAAGGATCTGCAAAGTACCTGTTTTCGATACATTCATCTATTTGTACCAATACTTAAGTTTTAAATCTTCAAAAAGAATAACAGTGCAGAAACAACACTGCACTTGAATCTTTATTATGGGGATGATAGGAATGCTTCATTTGAAAATCTTTTGCTGACTGTTGCCTTTGAACTGGTTGATTGTCCATTTATTCCAAAGAAGCTTTCTGTTCTTTTTTTCACAAATGTATTACAATAAATACTCTCTTTTTACAAATTTTAAAACTTTTTTTTTTTTTTTTTTAAATCTATAGTAAAACTTTTACTTACAAAACTAAGATTCAACAAAGATTTATTTGCATTTGGAATTTTAAGAAAATTTGGTCTTAAATACATGCTTTAATTTTTACAATTAAAAATAAGGTATTTTAAATGATTTTACTTTTTGGCTTGGATCAATAATGAATTAGGCAAAGTAGTTTATTTATGATATTTTTATAATTGATTCATTTCTGGATTCAAATTAATTTTACAATTAGCATAGGATATTATTATACATACCTTAATATAATCAGCATACGATATAATTAGTGTATTTTATGATTTTTGTGTGAGCAAAAATTTCTTTCATGGTAGTGATTTTTCAATGTAAAATTAGCATCAGTTCATAATATGTTTGTCAATCATATTCATAAAAACAATTTATGGCTATTAGTTACAAATTGCTGTTATGAATTTTGTAGCCCCTCCCCTTTTTTTACATTAAAAATATATGCTACTAAAAGCAATAAAAGGAGATACAATTATATTAAAAAGTTAAAAGTACACTACCAATCACTACCATCAAAACTTACCATACTATGGTAAGTTTTGATGGAACTAATTTATACCCCTCTATTAATATCCAAGAGATGAATGAAATATTTAATGATCAAAAAGTAAAACTAAAATACGGCAGTAGCAATACAGCAATGACGTTAAATAGTGCTCTAACTTAATTCTAAATTATTCATACTCCCAGTTTAACAATAATATTTTAATCAAAGAAAATTTGTACCAATGCGATTCCGCCTTTCAGGAATCATAGCAGGTTGGAAAATGTGATTACTTAAGGAAATTATTAAAAGTAAGTTTCACAATAGCACCAATCTGTGGTTGTGATATGTCGACATATTTGCTATTATTAATATTAATGAAGTTGATGAAATTCTTAAAGAAATTAATACAATAGACCCCAGCATACAATTCACAATAGAAAAAGAACAGGAAAACTAACACTATCAACTTTCTGGATGTAAAAATTATTAGAGAAGAACAAAATATTATACATGCGATCATTTACCGAAAAGCCACTAACAATAATGAAATAGTTAACTTTGATTAAAAAATACCTTACAAATTTAAAATTGCTGCTGTAAGGTCTTATATTAATTGTACAATAGAAACATGCTCTTATAATACCCTCCTCCAAGAAGAAATGCATTTTATTGAAAAACAGCGTACAAATGCAGGATATCCTTCTAACCTTGTCAAGAAACTGTATAAAAATACTTAAAACAACTTGAACACATTGAAAATAGGCAAAATGAAAAACAGAAATACACCAAAGCCATACCTTACTGCAAGGGAGTAGCTATTAAATTATCTAATGAGGCAGCCCAAAAAGATATAAAAATACATATAAAAAAGAAATACTTTCAAACTTATATGCAGCGACAAAGATGAAATAGACAAAAGTAACTGCAGGGATATCTCTACTTATAAAAGAAGATGTCTGTGTATTTGTGTGTTGGTGGCATTACGGACAAATAGCTACACCTAAAAAACACCAAATTTGGTACTCAGGAAGTTCTATACATGAAGTTGTGCACCTCAAAGCGATTTTTTCAAAATTCGACCTAGAATTTTTTTACTTCCTTGTACGTAGTATAAGGAAGTAATGTGATCCCGAAAAATTTTGGGGGCCAAATTTCGACCAAAAGAACCGATTTTGACTACCTCTAAATTTAATTTTAAGAATTTTTTCGATGCATCTCATCGTAGGCTAGCATGCACGATCATATTATCGCGTCTGCAACTCATTTTGACCAGCGGCGAGTCTATTGTGGCCAGTTTTTCCATGCCGTCTGTACGTATGTACGCACGTATGTATGTAACTCGCATATCTCAAAAACTATTAGTCGTAGAATGTTGAGATTTGATATTTAGGATTGTTCTATGATCTAGTTGTGCACCTCCCCTTTTGGTTCCATTCGACTGGATAGTTTATTTACAGGAATGCCCAAAACATTCGAAATTCATTAAACTCGTATATCTCAAAAACTATTAGCCGTAGAATGTTGAAACTTTATATTTAGGATTGTTGTAACATCTAGTTATGCACCTCTCTTTTCGGTTCCATTCAACTGGATAGTTTATCAATAGAACCGCCCAAAAGATTCGAAATGCATTACACTCTATGAGCCGAAATTCATCAAAGCGTTTTTTAGAGGTATTGGGCTACTGCAAACGACTCAGAAGTGATATATGCTGTTAAGAGTTAGAAAATGAATTTCTCCATTAAAAAAAGTGTCTTTATCATTTATAGTTCTGCTACAGGAACACTCAAAAGATTTCCAATACATTATGGTCAATGGCAATTTTAGGGGCATTCATCCATTTCAAGCACAATCCCGTCCAACCACGGTCACGTGCCTCCCTCAAGAACTATGCCAAAAGTCGCCAAGCTTGGCAACTTTTGGTGTACGTGTGTGCATATTTAACTCTCAAATCTCAAAAACTATTATGAAATTTCATATATAAGATTGTTGTAACATCTAGTTGTGCATCTTGATTTTTGGTTCCAATCTACTGGAGAGTTTATTTACAGGACCACTGAAAAGAATTTCAGTACTTTAATGTCTATGGACATCCTGAATATAATACAACTGTAGACAGTCATTGTTTGGTACATGCCCAAAATCTCGCCGTCTGTCCTCGACCTTGGCGAGTTCTGCCGAAATATTGCCAAATTTGGCAATAGTCAGTCATTTGGTCCATGCCCAAAGTATCGCCATTTGTCATCGTTCTTGTCGAGTTTGGGCGAAATATCGCCAAATTTGGCGATAATCTGTCATTATTTGGCCCATGCTTAAAATCTCGCCAAATGTCGTCGACATTGACGAGTTTTGCCGAAATATTGCCAAATTTGTCGCCAAAAATTATTTTGTATTTTATATAACTCTAAAACTTTAACCTGTAGAATTTTGAACTTTTGTATTTAGAACTATTGTAATATCTAATTGTTTTCAATACCTTTTTGACAACAATCGACTAAGAATTTATTTACAGGGTGAGCCAAATGACTTTAAATACATTGAGGTGTATGGATGCATTCAATTCATTGAAAGTCTGTGGTCAGTGACTACTTTGGCTATCCCCAAAATCTCTCAAACTATCTCAAGTTTGTCGGCTTTTGGTGAAATATCGCCAAATAAAGTGTCAGAAGGAAATCTTTCAAATTGAACTCAGCTTGGCGATATCGAAATATTTGGTTAGAAATCGCTAAACCTTACTATTATTGATATTTTATCTCTTTCAAACAAATAAGTTTAGAGGAAGTGCGTCGAAAATACTTTTAATTTAATAGACGTGCAAGGAAGTCATGTGTTGGACACACAGATTTTTTATTTTATGTTTTATGCGATTTTTCACATTTTTTCTCACATAATTCGTAATAGCGGCAGTAATTACGCTCGCAGCAAAACGACATTTACATCATCAGATAGAGTAGAAAATTTTCTTTTAAAAACATTCTTTTTTTTTTGAATATGTAACATAATTTGCAGAATTTTAGGAATTTTTTTATTTAAAGGTGACGTTTGAAAAGAAATTTGTAAAATTATTTTAAAACTGCCGCATCTTCAATTCTATTCGTCATAACTTTTTGATATTTTGGCAAATGATAAAACAGACATTTCACCCTCTTTAAAAATGAAAACGAAAAGATTATATAAATTAGATGATTTTTTACAAATTTTAATGCAACCTAATGTTTAGAATTTAATAGCATCAACATGGACAGCTTTCGCCATTGCATTGCAATCATAGCATGAGAATTTATGTTGGGTTGTTGCCACAAAAAGGATTAGAAAAAAGGTTTTTCAACCTATCCATAGTAATTTTTATAATGGGGCACCGTCCGTATTTTCAGTTCACAAGTGAGAATTGATGACGTCAGTTGCTTTAAGATATGTAAAAATTAGGCCACAATTTTAACTCATTTATTCCAGCTCTTTTTTTCAACACAGGGTGACGATATTTTGATTATAATTTACTGTAGAATTAAACTAAGAAATTCACGATTATTATTATTAGAAGTGGTATTTTAATCTTTTGCTTATTTAAAAATTGAAATGTCTTAACACAGCTGAAAATGTTTATTTTAAAAGATACAAAGTTCGTTTTAAAGTGCGATATATTAAAATTTTTCTATTTGCTTTTTTTATTTTTGGCATTTAATTATGGCACAGACATTGCCTAACATATGCATGCATGTTGCGAGTATAGTTTTATTTTAATGCTGAATTATGTTCCTCCATAGCGGTCCTACATAAAGCAATGTTTTAATGATACTGTTTGGAAACTACTATGCGAAATATCGAAATTAACTCCCTCAATGAACCAGGTATCCTTTATGGCAGTTAAACAATGATGTTATAAATTTAAAATTGCATGAAATTTGTAAACTCTGCAACGCTAACGCCCTGCCACAATTAAAGCGGGAATAAATAGCTCCTTGAGATTACACAGGTTGATGTTTTTCAAACGACAGGACCATGGAGGATATATAATATATCGCTATATTGGATACATGGATATTTAAATTGCACCCCTTGGATATTTTCTCCCCACGGTGAGATGAAATGGTTTGCAGGGCGAAATATGCCAATCTTATAAAACTATGCATAAATTAAATATATATGGAGAGCTTCCTTAATGGCAACCATTATGTGAAATGATTATTATTTATGTTAATGAGTAAATTGCAAAGAATCGCAATAGAATCAAAAGATCCCATTGGTGCCAAATAATCTAAGCTGTTTCTTTTAAGGAAGCCTTGAAGAGGGAGAAGTGAAGATAGATAGTATTAACGTACGTAATAGGTTGTAATATTAGATTTGTAAGGATAATATGAATAAATCACAATATACCATGTTAATAAATATTTGTGTATGTGTTGATGACTGCATCTCTCATTTCTCAGATGAAACCATACCTCACCGCTCTGTTTCGTCATTCCACTTATATTCACTTATCACTCACCCAGGCTGCAGTCAGTAAGAAGAAAAAAAAAAAAAAAAAACTGACCCTAAGAAGGGATTTTCCTTACTTCTTGGGACCATCTCAGTATGGAGAGGGGAATCTCATTACCTTGCTTCCTCGAAAAAATCGCTAGAAGTGCAACAGCGAGTTAGAACTTAACAATAAGATCTTTTGCAATTTTTTTTTTTCATCTTTTCAAATTAATGAATTTTTTTATGTAACTAGTTCATTCTTACCACTTATAGGAAAAAAGTTAAAATTTCTCTAGGGTGGGCTAACTGTGATCCCTAGCGCCCCCCCCCCCCTGTTACGCCAATGGTTGGAAAGTGTTTTATAATCTATGCATTTGGCATGATTTATCTTTCTTGTTTAAAGTTCATAAGTGCAGTGTAAAATATTTTTACTCATTCAGTCAATAATAATCAAATTGTTGATACTCTTTGAAAGCATTTCAAAATTAGTTCGTTTTCCTAAAGTAAAAATGAGTTAACTTTTATGTTTTAAAATTTAGCTAATGAAGTTTCTTTCTTTTTTAGGTTTACATTACTCCTCATGTTGGTGCAATTCCCAGAATTGCAGGTGTAAGTAATACTTTTTTGAAAATACAGTCAACTCCCGCTAATCTGCGACTCTATAATCAGCGAACGCCTGTAATCCGCGATATATTTCAAATGTAAACAAACAAGTTTGTTTACATTTTAAGCAGCATTTGACTGGTAGCTTGACTGGTAGTATTACTGTAATAGAAGTTATTTGATTGGCTGAATGTTATAGACATTTATTAATGCTTTTCCACAGGTATTTGAAGTAAATAATTTCATATATTTAAGTATATTATGTAATTAAACATACAGAAACTTATATCCTAAGTTACATGTGTTCAGTGAATGGATGTAAATAATGAACTGCAAAGCAATGCACCATCCAATCACATCGCTTCACTCTTTCCAGAGATGATCGTAAAGATTGACCGTTGCAATTAAAATTGGCTGAAAATATGTAACATGCTTAACTTTAAACGCAAACCGCGATTTAGCAGGCTACTCAGCAGTTGCGCAATTTTCTGATTCTCCCCCCCCCTACCCCACCCTTTTGATCTTCTGTCTAGCGATTTATTATGCAACAAAAACTTTCTCCACATAACTGCAGTTCTGTAGGAAGAAAGTAAACCATAAATAAACCACATGGCATCTCTCTTTGTTTACATTTAACTGCCAAAGGAGCACCAGCAGAAATAATGAATCATCAGCACTTGAAATGTAATGCATGTGTGTGGGAAGAGCATAACACTCTTTTCCTCTTTAAAGTTTATATAATAGCATAGAATATTTTTACATAACGAGAAACCGAAAATTACCTCGCAAGATTGAAAATTAATGTAATACTGAGATATCAAATATACAAATGATGCACCGCATGCCCCCCCCCCCTTTCGCGATCGACCAGTGAAATTCCCTCCTTTCTGATTGAGCTTGTTTATTTTATAATAGATATATTTAGTTAAAAACTGTCTTTCAAAGAAATTAAAAACAACAACAACAGCTTCCCTAAAAAAATTGTTTGTTTGTCGAAAAACTTCCGGATTTGGGGTCCTCTACTGTACTATTACTTTTGAAGAAGGGTTAGCTGTGGGAGACAAGTATTTAAACATTTTGCAAAAGCAATCATTTGGCAGTGACCAAGAGTTACTGACAATTAGAAGGCTCCAGGACAAAATTTCTGAAGAAAAATTAAATCTTTTAAACAAATTACAATCACTGCAATGTTTGAAAAAATGAAAAATAAATAAAAAATTTAGAGATAATTTATTCTTTTATTTTTGTATTAGTGATTGTATTTAATATTAAAAATAGTGTTTTAGTTCAGCAGCATAAATATTTTCTTTCATCAGTCCTTTAGTAAATTCTCTGTAAATTTAATTGTATTTATTGTATTTATATTGGAATTTAATTGTGTTTTTATTCAACAGCATATGCATTTTCTTTCATCATTTCCTATTTGTTTACAGTAAATTGACTATAATTTAAAGGGAAATTCTAAATATAAAAATGTTAAAAAAAAAAAAAATGACCTATAACCCGCAAAATCCTATAATCCGCACAACCCTTGGTCCCAGTGAGTGCGGATTAGAGGGAGTTGACTGTATCTCAATATGAACTTGTTCATTAATAAATTTTAGTGTACATTGCATTTGCTATTGATGTTTGAGTATTTGTATTTGTATTTTTTAAAATTACTAGGGGCCAAGGCC
This sequence comes from Cheiracanthium punctorium, assembly GCA_038373885.1. Classification (NCBI taxonomy): domain Eukaryota; kingdom Metazoa; phylum Arthropoda; class Arachnida; order Araneae; family Cheiracanthiidae; genus Cheiracanthium; species Cheiracanthium punctorium. Next base: position 318,646 of record JAWZYV010001334.1, on the reverse strand, counting down.
CCCAGACTCGCTACGCTTGCTTTTCGTATGAGGGATTCGGCCCCTAATCAGGCTTATTCGTAAAAAAGACATAATTTCAACAGACAAAACCCGAAGATTGGATCAGATAGAATATTACTGAGCTAACCTACACATTGCTTGGTTCTTGCATCTTCATTGGTACATAAAAATTTAAACTTCACACTACAGTAGACCCCCTACCCCTCATAACACGGAAGATATTTTGTTATGAGAATCCGTGATGTACAGATCCTGAGCTATACTCCACCTGGATTGCGGAATCCGCTTATAATCGCTGGAAAAATTATTTGCACTCCTCAGAAACACAATGATATTTAATGTTGCCATTCAAAAGTTATATTAATTAGGAGCTAAAGCGTAATAAAATCAGAACATCTGTTTCAGCTGTATTTTTAATAATGTAAAACCTATTGGACACCTTGTGAATTTGCCACCCATGGCGATTTTTCATTATTTGGCGACTTGCGTACATGTAAAGTTAATAAAAGCTACGGAACAGACAGAATAGCCTGCCACCCATGGCGACTTTTCATTATTTGGCGATTTACACATGCTCACAACCTATATTTTACTGTTAATTTAAGTTTACCGGAAAAGCGTTATCCATATTTTCATTTACATAATCGTTTGCAGATTGGCGTACTTAACACCACGAATTATACCATCTCGTCGTGCTAGCAAATATCCAAAGTGTACTATAACTGCTATAATGGCATAGTTAATGCCGCCAAGTATTTCTACTGGTAGCAAATAATCCAGCTGGATGAGAACCGGCTTTAAAATAATCTGCATTTTAATTATTTTTCATTTTAAAGATATTAGTTATTCTGTTTTGGAAAAATGAATAATCGCTAATTCTAAACTCCTGTTGTCTAAGCGAACTTACTATTTGAAAATTGTCAACTTTGTGTAACACATTTTGAGTTACTTATTTCATATAGTTTTTATTTTGGCGTAAAATGGGCGTAATTCAAACTCATGTTTGCAAACGCTTTGTTGCAAAGGAATAAATGATTTTATGCCAAATCTGGCAACCATTCGATTTATTTTTTCAGTTTTTTATTAATATCTTCTAAAATAATTCGGTTTTCGAAATTTAAGTCAGCTTTGCAGGTTCCTCGAAATTTTTCGAATCTGTGGGCACCTTAGTCGAAACTCAAATCCCCACGGTTTAGGAGGAGATAAGCTGACAAGCTTTGACAGCGGCGGCGACAGCAGCCTTTACTTTTTTTTAGAATAAAGAGATAATTGTTTTTAATTTTTGCCAGTTGAGAATAAATTAGGGTTTAAATTGTAATAATCTTTATTCGACGTTAAAGAACTCATATTCAGAATAAATATTCAGCATATTAAGATGATTTAGTGATTTTTATTAGAATAAAATATGACAACAAGAAGTCAGTCCATCACTTTCAGCTATTTTCTCTGTTCATGAAATAGGCACTCCACTAGTAGTTAATGAGATTTTTTTTCAAGGTATATGACAACAATATTTATAAAATTTAAATTATATATATTTTTAATATATATTATGTATATTTTTTAATATATATATAATTTATTATATATATATATATATATGATGCAATATAATCTCGTTTTGTTTTTCAGATAGCTAAATTTATTGCCGAAAACTACATGAAGTACGTTAAAGGAGAACCTTTAATGAATCTAATCGATTGGAACCAAGGATATTAAAATTTAGGTAGAGAAAAGTGTAGAAGAAAAAAAAAAAAGATTTGCTTTGAAATATTTTATTATTTTTCAGCTATACCTTCATTTATATCTAAATAAACTTTCTTGAAAACCAATTTTGCTTGTCAGTTAATAAAATGTATGATATAAGTAATGTTCAAATAAAATTGTTAAGCCATTTTGATCTTTAGAAAATATTACTAGTAAAACTAAGACATTTGGGAAGCTCCTGATGTTCTCTGTTTCTAGAGATGGCTTCTGACATTTCTACTTAAATAAAATGAAAAGATGTCTATAATTAAAATATTTATCAAGTTATGGTTTCCTTCCATGTGTTTGTGTTTTCCATCATTTTTATATACATGGTGTCCCAAAAAGGGGATAAGGATTTAATTCTCTATCTATTAGAAATAAGTGAGCAATGTAAGCTGAAAAAATGTTAAAAATAAGGTCAGAAATAAGACTGTTAAGAAACAATTCCTCTCATTAATTTGAAAATTTGTATACAACCGTCATACAAAAAGAAAAAACAAAAATAAATAAATAAAATCCAAGTTAGTAAAATGTGTCCCATAGACTAATAGACTAATGAGGTGGTGTACAAAATTTGAGAATTATATTTTAAAAAGTATCAGAGATATGAAGATTCAAAATATGCTGACTTAAACCATGTTTCAATGGCTCTCAAAAAAATCATGTTGAGTGATCGCATTTCAAGGGTCATACAGAAATTATAAAAGAATTTCTTTTTTTAACTCAAGGAATAAGTGTTTACATTCAAATTGATGTATAGCCCCCGATCATCTTTGTTTAAAGAGCTCTCTGACTTGTGTTATCAGGATGAACTTTTAATAGACATTTTCTCAGAACATCAATTTCTTTTGTCGTCAGGAACGATTTCATTATTTCTATGAGGGAAAATGCATTGTTTTAAAAATGTGTTCACACAGGATAAATTTCCTATCTAGTGTTTATGTATTTTTTTAATAATAAGCATGTTTTTTAAACTGTTTAAGAAGATAGAGACATTTTGCATGGAAGGGGATTCATTCATAGTTTTTGTAGATGATGATTCATAATTTTCACAGCTTGTGGACAATGGAAGTACTTAATCCAGCCCTGGGTCATATTTTCTATGGATTCAATAAAAGTTTTAAAATATGCTCATCATCAATAGTATAATTCAATGTTTGGCATGGTGGCACTACGCATTTATCAATCATAACTAATTGCAGTTTGACATTTTTAAAGATTATTATTACTAGTAGTTAAGCTCATTATGAGGCCAATTATAATGGGCTCGATAAAATAGAAATAAATATATAACATGGCTTTAACGAAGAATCTGTAAAGCAACGAACCATTGAATGATCCATTCAAAGTAAAGATAATTCAATAATGTAAATCAAACACAGAATCAAATAAGGAAAAATCATATTCTAATAGTTTACACTCAATACAATTATCTTTGTCCACTTAAAATAAATAATTTCATATTCTATTTTTAGTTAAAGTAGCAGTAAAACAAATTGAAATTATAAAAATTGCGAATCTATTCAGGTTACAGCATAAAGTATATGACAGCTGTTAACTGCTTTACACTGTTAGAGCAATTTTCTGAAGTTAAAAATTTTTTTAAAAATGGGGAAAATGTCGTCGTAGCACATAGGCGAACCCGGCGGTGGCTGGGGCCTCGACCCCTCAGCTCGAAAAAATGTCTTCCCAAAATTATTATTTGGAAAAAAAAAAAAAAAATTATAATCTTGCCAGAAAATTAGGATTTTTAAGAATTTTGAAATTCTAAGATGGTTTCTAATGTTTTTCATTATATTGTTTTTATTTCTTTTCGATATGGGTTTATTATAATTTAAAATGATCCAACTTTTATATAAATAATCTATATATATCAGGGGCGTAGCCAGAAATTTTTCATGGGGGGGGGGTTACGACTACTACAACTCATATATATGTATACGTGGGTGTGATAATGTAGTGAAGAATATACATTTTGTATGGCAAAAAATTCCTCATGGGGGTTATGACCCCCCCTAACCCCCCCTTGGCTATGCCCCTGATATATATATATATATATATATATATATATATATATCATATATATATTCCACAAAAAGCCGTTATTTGACATATATAAATATGCATACTCAAAAACGGCAATTCTTTTATTTAGTCTTTAGTAGGGATCGACCGATAGTATCAGCGCCGATACCTCATTTTTTTGTATGTATCAGTACTTTCATATTTTATAAGTATCGGAAAAGTATTTATTTCCGATAAATTCGCCCGTTTTCACCGATACATAACTCTTTAAGAAGAAAAACTACGCAGGCGCAACAACATATTAAAATTTTTATTATGGTGATGAGAGACACAATTGTCTCGTGGACGTTGTTAGCGAGCTGACTGGTCGTTCATTTTTCCCAAACAAGCTTTTCCTTCTTTTTTAAATAAATAGGCGCCGGTATGATGTGAGCTAGTATGAAAAACAGTCAGAACAATCTGGAGGGAAAACTGTTAACTCTCATTCTTATACTATAGATATCGATTTTATGCTTTAAAACATGTGTTAAGTCTTTATTTAAAATAATTGACGCAAGAACATTTGATTCTGCTTGGAAAGAGGTATAGATATCAAAATTTGAAAGGGAGAGGGGGAGATATACTTTATTTGTAGTTGATATCCTTTCATATTTCAGGAGAGTATTAGGAAAAAATTATATCGATAAATATGAATGTCCCTTACTTGAATAGCGTAAACTTAGAGCAGGGGCGTAGCCAGAAATTTTTCATGGGAAAAAATTCCTCATTGGGGGGGGGGGGGGGTTATGATCCCCCCCTTGGCTACGCCCCTGACTTAGAGAGATGGTTACTTGTGCTCAGGGCCCAGGGCCATCCGAAAAGAATAATTTTTGATAAGGGTCCAAACAGTTAAAAAGGCAGAATTTTTCGCTGAAAGACTTTGTTACTATCTCTCTGATAACAAAATTTAAGATTTCTTTGAGAGTGAGGTTACTTGAGTCACCCCTTTTAGACATACGGTTTTGATAGCACCTGTGCTTCAGTTCGAGCCGGCCAAGGTACTATGCATGGTATGAGGCAATGGATACTGTTATTGAATCTGGTAGTGGGTGTATGCTAAAATAGTCCAACAAACGTGAAGAATCGGAAATAGCACATTATTCGACGAAACGGAACTCTATATCGCACAATAAATACAGCATTAACACAAATCACAGCGAATCATTAAAATATTACAACATTAGCACTATTTAAAGTGGAGTGTCAACGTATTTCTTCGCAGTTTATCACACTAACTAACGAGGGCGACTTCATTATTCATAGATTTGCACGCAGATGTGACGCAACATAGGATATATTACATCATTATTCAAGGCTTTTCCAGAAACTTCTCTCCTAATTGAGATACAGCGGAAATTCCAATAGTTACGAAAAATTAATTTTAGTCGCCAAAATGGTCGCCAAGGTTAAGGGGTCACATACTTATTTCACTTGCCTGTGCAACAATGCCTGTACAACGCATTTTCCCATAATACACATTGGCACGGAAAAACAACATTACAATTTCGTAACTATACTTGGACGAGATATTGGTGAGTCGTGGAACACAGGTTTTCAAAATTTCTTACAGCTGCTAGACATCGATACTTTATTTTCAGTCAGTGGTAGTCGCAGTCGCGTAGGTACGGCATCCCCCCTACACTTTTTATTTTACTCTACAAACTCCTTTTGTAAGCAAAGAGTTTTTAAAAAATTTAATGAACTAAGATTTTCATATCGCGATTCTGCGTCGAAAGAAATCAAAGCTAGCCTTAGACTCACTTAAAGTCTTATTGTTAGTGGCAAATAATGTACACATATCCTAAAAAAAAAGTATATTGTAATTTGGATAAAATTAATAAGAAAAGAATTTAGTAATTTGGCAGTCTTGGTCAAAGGTTTTTTTTTTTTTTCCCGAAGGGACGAAAAAACGAAAAAGCTGGCTACCGAGGAAATATTTTAAATAATATTTCTGTCAATTTGACACAGATTGTTTTAGATCGTCGATAGAAATATTAAGTTTAAAGCCGCTCTTGATCAAACTGGCATGGCCAACGAATTATTACAAAAATGTGATAAATATTAATCAGTTAATAAGTAATCAAAAACTAATAATTTAATTAATTTATTGTTTCATGAGTAATTAATTCAAACTTAATTATCATACTTGTGTTAAACATAAAGAATGAGCCTGAGGGTGCCCCATTTTTTCCTTAGGACTACATCACTACTTTAACGCATTGTTTTATTATTAACTTTGTAAAAAATTAAAATAAGAGTGTTACGAAAAAATCATGCTCACTAACTTTTACATGTTTTTAACATCTCCAGACTAAATAGATGATCAAAAATAAAAGCAAAATGTTTGTGTCGTTTTTTTTCATTATATCCCCCCCCCCCCGTTTGAATCCGCTGGACAGATAAAATCCTTGGACCTTTGGAATGTGAAGGAAAAAGGTCGGAAAGTAGGGCAACTTGTTAGACCTATATGCAATAAGAGATTCTGCTGAGAAAAATCGCCCATAACTCTAGACCATTAGATCGACGGTGTAGGCTATATCTCGCCGTAAGAATGGGGGTCAGCAGTGACCACCTGCTGGCTAACTATTTCCTGCGTTCCAAATAAACCAGGCGAAAAGGGAGACCGCCATTTTCACCCACACACGAAACGGACTTAGGAAAAATATTCTTCTTCCCGTTCCTCGTTCGTTGCCGGGCTTTCAATTGAAATAGAAAATTTGTCATGCAGGCTTTCATAAGCTATTTATTTATTTTATTATTAGATAGGCCACTTTTCAGTGTTTTGTAACTTCAATTTTTGAAACCAGTGGCCGAGAGCATAGCGCTCTGAACTGGTAGACGGAAGGTGCCTGGTTCAAAACCAGCTCGCGTCCGCCGCACTAACTGTTCTGAGGTTTCCTCCGAAACTTAGCGTAGATACGGGTTAGGACCCCTTAGAAAGACCCCAACGGAGAGCACCCCACCCCTCGGTCTAGAGCTTACGTGCAGCTAATTGGCCGTAATCCCACTACAAAACAACATCATACTCGAGACTAAATTTTCATAGTCTTAAAAAAATCTCATTTTAACGTCAATATATATATATATGTAGGAAGCTGAAGGCTGATTACAGTCAAATAAATAAACAAACTAATAAAAAAAATACATTTTAATCATCAAACAAGCCCTTTTGGCTAAACAGCACTTATGCTATACACACACTCAAAATCTATAGAACAACCCAATCTTTATATTTTCACGTAGTTAATAAATTTTGCGCGTGCAACTTTTTGCTATGCATTTTAAGATCATGAAATGTCTTGTTTTAAATAAAACCAGTGAGTTAATTGGAGTCAGTGACTAACCTGAAACCAGTGAGTTTATTGGAGTCAGTGACTAACCTGATCCCACATATATATATATATATAACTATACCTAATGTAAATTAATTCCTAAATTATTTTACTTATAAACGAAGAAAATAAAGGCAGCTTTTTCGTAAATGAAAAATCAGTTTCAAAACACTGAAAAGTGGCCTATCTAATAATAAAATAAATAAATAGCTTATGAAAGCCTGCATGACAAATTTTCTATTTCAATTGAAAGCCCGGCAACGAACGAGGAACGGGATGAAGAATATTTTCCCTAAGTCCGTTTCGTGTGTGGGTGAAAATGGCGGTCTCCCTTTTCGCCTGGTTTATTTGGAACGCAGGAAATAGCTAGCCAGCAGGTGGTCACTGCTGATCCTCATTCTTACGGCGAGATAAAGCCTAAACCTGGGAATTATCTGAAGTGAGCAGGTCTGAGATCTGGCTGTCGATCTGGTTTAGGCTTCCAATTCCCAATGTTCAACGTCTTATCCATTCAGTCATTGGTCGGCAGGATTTTAAAAGAAAAGGGAGGGGTGGGGGGAAGGACAATAAATAATGTAGAATCACTTCACTGCGTATTCATTACTGTGCGTAGCGTGCACTATGTCATACAGCAACTGAAATTGCTGCAGAACAATTTTTAAGAGTTCTATTCAGAGACTTAATTACCAAAGGGGGTGGGGTAATGGCCTACCCCCTATTTCCCAGCAAAAACCAGTCGGAAACTTTTGACATTTGAACATTATTTTTACTATAAATGCACAGAATAAATAAAAACAGTAGGAAATTTTTGAGTTTTCGAAATACTCATTAGTACAAAATGTAAAAGCACGGAATACCGTTGGTGGGACTTTAGAGCTTCAGGAGTTCTACTTTCAGAAATCGTACGCATAAAAATAGTCGGAAAATTTTTTGAGCTTCGGTTAGGAACAACTTTCGCTCTTCATAAATGTGCAAATTAAATATTAACCCTGCAATGCATGATCTTTTAAAATGGGCTGAAACACATAAGTGTACACACACGAAACACATAAGTGTAAAACACATAACTTTCTGCTTTTTACACTTATGTGTTTCGTGCTATCAAAATTTGCTTTGATTCTTCTTCTCTTAATAATGAAATTAGTTACTTAAAATCCTTAGCTGTTTCTCGTGGTTTTAGCCCCTCTATTATTGATAAAGCTGTTTCTAAATTTAATAAGACTAATACTTATACTAATACTATTAATTTTCACAACGAATTAATTGTACTACCTTTCTTTTCACCTTTATGCTACAAAATTTCTAAACTTCTCAAAAATTTCGGTTTCAAAGTCATTTTTAAACCTGTTAATAAACTTAAATTTTCTTCCCTTAAAGATCCTATTCCTACTGAGAACCGTTGGGGTGTTTATTATATTCCTTGTGAATCTTGTGATTTGGGCTATATTGGTCAGACCAGAAGAGCTCTCAAATTTAGGCTCAAAGAGCATGAGAGATATGTCTCTAAGCACGAACTTTCCAAATCTTCTATTGCCTCACATTGTTGGAATTCCAATCATCGATTTCAGTTTTCTAAGGCTAAGATTTTGTGCACTCCTCAGTCTTTGTCCCATCTGGATTTTTTGGAAGGTTTTTCCATTACCCAGCACTTAGATCGTCTTGTGAACGATGGTTCTTCCGTTCCTTTCGTTCATTCTGCTTGGAAGTTGCTGTTGTAAGGTTCTTTTCACTTTCTTCGTCTACCCCCCCCCCTTTTTTTTCCCCTGTTTCTTTAATGTGTATGTACGTGTGTTACTGTCTTTCTTTTTCGTTTTTATTTAAAAAAAAATTATTTATATATATATTTATTGTGCTGTCCTGTTCGTGGTTTTTATTTAAAAAAAAAAAAAACGTGTGCTATTTGTTTTTTGTTTGTTTGTTCTGTTTTCTCTTTTTTGTGTGTGTGTTTGTACTTGTGTGTTCCCTTTTTTATTTTTCTTTATTCCTTTTTTATTTCTCTATTTTTTGTACTTCTTTCCTTTCCTTTTTATCCCCCTTTTTTAATTTTTTTTCTCCCCTCTCCGTGGTTTTGTTCGACTTTTCTTTGCTCCTTGTGGCAACATCTTGCTTGTTTTTCTCTTTTCAGTTCCCTGTGCTCTTTACGTCGAAGGGCTTGGACTGAAGAAGTTCAAAATAATTTTTGAACGAAACGCGTATCCTCTTTCCTTTTACTTCTTATGTGTGTTTTTTACAAAGTTTTTTAATTACTTTATCGTTTAACACCAGTATTTTGAGTGTTTTTTCACAAGTGCACGCATTCTATCCAAATTATGCTCAGATTGTAAAATATCAATTTCTTTCGTAAATTCAAATGCATTTCTAATAAAAATAACGATAAAAAAATTTGCGCCCCATCCAAAATTCTTTTCTAAATTCGTCACCGCATATTTACAGTGATAGTATTAATCTTAAATTTAAATCCAAGAAAATTTCTTCTGCAACAATAAGAATCCAACATCTCGTTTTGAATTCATACTTGTTTCCTGTGCTATACATATACTGCAGTTTTAAGTACACTCTCCAAAAAAAGTATTCAGAGTATTCAAAAGTCCAAAAAGAGAGAAATTTACTACGTTGGTTTCGTATATTAAAAATTATTTATCAAAGAATATGAATTAGGCTATGTATAAATATGACTTTCTATATTTCTATCAAGTTGTGCGTTTTTCAAAAACTCAATTATTATTCGCAAATCTAAAATAGGAAGTTTCTCTCTTGCTCGAATACTTTTTTGGAGGGTGTGCATCTTAATAAATAAACATTCCTTAGTTCACTTCAATGGATTTCCTTATTGGTTGCTAATACTATGCACCATGTGAAATAAAGAGTTAAATAATAATATTTTTTGTTTCGAAACTGGAATTTTGGACTCCGTATGTGTCTGATTTAATATGTCAATAGTAATTACTTGCTCTATTCTCAGTATTTCTAACTTCGATAGATTATTATATTTCATACTTCTAAAGTTTGTAAAAAGAAGCGTTCACAAATTTTCTTTTCATAAGAATGAATATAATTTAAAATTCCTAACGAGGATGCTAAGCTTCAGGACAAGAAATGCTTCCACGACCTATCCGGGGTGACTCAGACGTTGTCTAAGTACCCAGCCTTCTAATGATGTGATCCAGTGTGTGCATCAAAGTACTGCACCCAGATTTTGGATGCAACACTTTTATTTATATAAACAAAGATTAAAATAACAATTTTCATACGGCAGTTTTCTGATGCATCATTACAGAAATATCTGCTGTACACACACTAGAATAATTATACTTTGCGATAACTACACATTTATATTTATTACACTAAGTATTTACATACATAGAATCCTAAATAACATTTCAAATCTATTATTCGCTAATATAATATTTCAACTAATATTATACACTGGCATCCAAAATTAAAAGTTACGAAGTCGACGATTATCTGGAAGAGAATATTCACCAGGTCTCCAGACCTCATTCCCATAGCGCTCTTGCGGAATGCTCTAAGAGAGCGATTCCCAACATTTTAACATTGCGCCCCACCAGTTGGGAACCGCTTTTTTAGGAAGTGGCATTGCATGTCGACAGTCCACTCCAAGGACCCATTAAGCGTTAGAATCGGTGCTTTTGGAAGAATGGGAATGATTAACACAATCGTTGATCAAAAGCCTCATCAACAGTATGCGAGCTGGAAGTGGAGATCATATAGCTGAACGAGGTGGTCGTCACACCTCTTATTAGGTGAAGCAATAAAGAATTATAAAGCATTCTGTTTTGACCAATGTTTTTCTCATTTGCATATCAGCCTACATCAAACACATATGCCATTGAAAGTTCAATTTTCAGGCCCGGACTGGCCAGGTAGGATGGTTGACGATTGCTGAGGGCTCCCACCCCAAGGGGCCTCGGTGAGTCTCCCCCCTCCAAAATGGATACACTACTTTATAATTAGAGTAATTTGATTATTTATTTCCTAGTAATATTACGCCTTTACACAGCAGCATAGTGAAGAACCTCGAGACTCGAGAGCCCCTCCCCCCCCTCTCCGAAAAGTCAGAAGCCCCAACAGCCTTAAATTAGTTAAATGCGGATTTTAGACACGTAAGCTTTCAAATATTTATTTTCTAATATTCAGTTCTAATATTATCCCACTAAACTCCCCAGATAGGGGCCCCTTTGCAATCTCTTACCGAGGGCCCCCAAAGGAGCCAGTCCGGGCCTGAATGCATTAAACCCATTTTTTCTCAAAAAATTTCATTTATGTTTGTAACCTTAATTTTGAATAGCAGTGTACATACATAAATATACTCACGCGCGCGCGCACACACACACACACACGCATGTTATCTCCCCCCCCCCCTTTTTCTTTTCACGATTTCAGTTTATTTTCAGATTAGCATACATAAAAATATCGCTCCCTGAAAGCAGGGAGAAATCTACCTCGGCGTGTCAGATTTTCCTCAAAAGGTACTTGATTCTTTGGGATAAAGCGATGCATGAGAGGCAGTAATAGGTTCTTTCTTTTCCTATTGGTCGGGCTACTATTGGTCTAATAGGCAGCTTTTTGAGGCCAGCTGCGCCCGCAATTAAGAATCGCTACAGGGAGATAAAACAGTTTAGGCACTGCGAAGAGGGCTGATGATATTTTCTAAGAGGTAACAGGTGCCTACGAACGTCAATTTGGTTGAGAACGGAAAGGGGTGAGGCAAATATTAATGTGTCTCGGCGAAAGCATGAGACGCCAAAACTTTTTTTTTCTTTATGGAAACTGATTTTTTCCCTGCTAACTAACAATTATGTTTTTCAATTTTTTTTTTTTTTACATGTTAATAAAAATAAATCCTCAACTAAAAAAAAAAAAAAAAAAAAAAAAAATAGTACTTAAAAAAAATGAAATTTGCATTAAAAGTCGAATATATTTTGTTAAGATAATTAAATTAAATCAACCAGTGTCAAATTTCTTTTTAATCTTTCTTTTTTGTCTTTCTTTACGGGTGGAACAATATGTCCCGTCCCCATTAGGGAGATATTTTGTTCTACAATGAAAAGATTCTTGAGTTACCTTTGAAAGAGCATATGAACATCGTATTTTCCAAAATAGTTAAAAATTTGTGTCTATCTATGCTTGTTTGCATTTTTGTGTTTTAAATTTCAGAAAAATGGTCGACTGCTACAAAAACTAAATGCTTGTAAAATATTATCTTAACGCCATTTCTCCTTTTAAAAATGGTGTAAATGTCTTTTAAAGCTCTAACGAATTCTATAAATTCTGCTCTTTAGGTAGCATTTGTTGTAAATGCATTTTAATGACATTTTAAAAAATAAATAAAAACGTTTATGTATACCTATAAAATAGCTGAAGGGAACTTAGAATGAAGCATGAGCAAAAGACATGATCGTACAGAGGTTTTGATACTTGTGGGTTATAAACATACTGTCCAAATGACTTGTCACTTGATTTACTATTTGGTACTTCCACCTTTTGCTTTGAATACAGCTTTTACTCGTCTTCATTTCTGAGTTCAAATTGAATTCTTTCGTAATTTGCAGAGTTCAATCGTCTGTTTTCCTTATTTTTCTTCACAATCCTTTTCAATTTTCTATCATCCCGTTAGTTCATTTTCTCGGGTCTATGCCTCCTTAATGTGGAAGCTTTTGTGCTACCCCCAGTTAAATGGGCTTTACTTATCCTTATTGCACTTCTATTTGATATTTTAAGTTGATTTGAAATGTGAGATGCTTTTATGCCATTTTGTCGCATAGACACCAAAATTTTATATAGTACAGATTATTAAGGGAGCAAACAAAACTAGGAGAGTTGTTGTTGGCGTAATCTTGCTCAAAGTTTGCATTTCTATAGACATTTATAGCAGTGGTGTAGTTCTAAGAAAAAAGTGGGGTGACGCTCAATTTTGACGAAGTTTAACCTAAACTTATCTGATTAATTAAATGTAATTATTCCTTAAACAACAAATAAAACTAATTTAACTATTATTTGTTTATTAATTCATTAAATTAACTATTTGTTAAATTGTTAATTATTTGTTAATGGTAAAAACAAAGTCATTTTGATCAACAGTGTAAACTACTTAATTTTTTCATCTACATTCATCAACAATCGAATGGCAAAGTGATAGATTTACTTTTGGATTTGTACGTGACTATTCGCTACCCCGATTTCTGTCATTTTTTCGGCCATTCGGGAAGGCATTTTTTACCAAGAGTGCGATCGGGAAGATCATAATCTATTTTATTTTTAAGGATATGGTTTCACTACTGAAGTGTTTACAAATGGGATTGATTGTAAGCGTTTCTTAAAGTCTATGCAAGCAGCTCAGAAGTTCCCTTTCGATTCTTATGCCGATGTAGTTGCTGCCACAAACGAAACAGAAATTTTAATTTCTTCGAAGAGTTTTTAAAAAACTTGGAAAATGAGCGTGGGAATAAAAAGTGAGGGCACGTATGGGCTGAAATGAAAAAGTAGGGGACGGCGTTTCCCCGCATCCCCCTTCGACTACACCACTGATTTGCAGACCTATAAAGCATTGCTGCGATCTTGGAATTATCCTAATGTCGCCAAGGAGCATGGAGACCTTTTTAACTCGAGCTCAGATACCGAGTTTTTAGTATAATTGCCTTAAAAACAAAGTTAGAAAGTAGTGTTCAGAAAACAGTCACAGTAACTGGGTTGTAGTTGTTGTTTCTAGTGCCCTCTGGCAACCGCGGAGCGGTACCAGGTCCTTCATCTAGGACGGCGATAGGTGAAAGGCAGCGGCTTCCGTTTTAATGAGCCCCAGTGAGAGGTATCCCGACTTATCTCGGGGTCTCCTAATTTTGAACCTATTCCAGCTGAGAGACCTAACACCTGAAATCGACACCCCGAGAAGTATCGTATGAGCATGGAGGACACTGGAGCCAAGACAGATTTTACGCGCACCTGCTCCCATTAGCGTACACAGTCCCAAGGAAGTTAAGCCGAGAGAGGAGTTCACCCTCCCAAGTACTGGCCGAGCCAGTGTTGCTCCCCTTTCCATGTTCTTACGGGAACGGAGCTTAGTGACTAGGCCACCGCAGGACCATTATCTTTAAAGGATTTTATTTTAAAAATCAAAATGCCACCAAGCTGATAGTTTTAGGGAGAAGGGGAATCACCCATCGGAGGAATCGACCACGAACTATTGTTTAAAACCGTGAAACCTCCGGAGGGGGGGAGGCAGGGACAGAACCACGACAACCGTATTTATTAAATTCTTCATTGCAAACTTTTAGTCCCTGGACATATTAATGTGATCACCAGCCGGTGTATAATTTTTACTTTCCGAACATGTATCATGGAAGGAAAATATTGCAATCACATGAAAATATTCCAATATGAGATTTTGAAGTTCTAAGTTTTAAGGTATTTTGAATTCATTTATGATATTTTTACAGTGCTGTACGTATGTATGTATGTGTGTATGTGAATAAGCACGATAGCTCCTAAACGGCGTAATTCAATTAAGTTTAATATATATAATGGCTATTTCCTAAACCATTAGTCAGAGACACATAGTTCCACTTGCAAAAATGCTTCTATAATGCTTCAAAAATTCTATCAAATCTATTCTATAAAATCAAAAATGCTTCTCAAAAATTCTGCTATAATATGTTATAGCAGAAACAATAGAAGTCAATAAATCAATTCCTATAAAAATTACGAAATTTAAATTTTAATACGGTACCCCGGTCTTATCAATTATAGTTAGAAAATTTTTCTTTATGCAATTTCATGCACAAAAAAAAAAAAAAAAAAAAAAAAAAAAAAAGTCCTTCTACGACCGAAATTCACCAAGATACAACTGCTTAAAGTTAAAGCACTTTTCGAGCTGCTAAATAGGGGTTGTATACAAAACGAATTTGAAAAAAATTAATGCACATGGTTTTGAGCTTTGTAATATTTATTAGCAATTTCTTTAACTATTTTATGAATATAGATTGCAAAAATTGTAAGAAGATTAACGTTTAACTTTGTGTATCCGATAAATTAACATAAAAATATAGCTTATACTGAAAATAGAATTTTTTAAAGACTTCTTTAAATGAACTAGCGTTAAATAACTTCCTTCTACTGCAATCCAAATATGCACCCGTGTAGAAAACTCTTCCGGTACTTTGCATAGCACACTCTATGTTACACATCTGCATGCTACACATATAGGATTTAGAAAGTCTGACCCCAGATAGATTTAAATAGAGCTTGAATATAAACCTCTGCTTGAAGATCAGTATTCTAAAATTAGTTTTGCTTCTTTTCCGCATTATGCAAGAAAATGAATTTGAAACTTATAACTTAAAATTTCAATATTTATACAGTCCCTTAACGGTTTACCATAACGGGACATTTTTAAACATGGAAAAGTGACGTAAGTCAAAATGTTTGAATACTAAAATGTTTGAATAATAAACATTGAATAATAAACTCAAAATGTTTGAATACTACTTCATAAATTGGTGAATTTTGATCGTAGAAGGACGATATTTTTTTAAAATTCTGCATGAAATTGTATAATAAATTTTTTCTAAATATAACTGATACAACCGGGGAACCGTATAAAAATTTAAATTTTGTAATTTTTATAGAAATTGATTTATTGTCTTTGATTATTTCTGATATAATAGATTATACAATTTAAAGCATTTTTGCAATTGGAACTATGTTTCTCTGACTAACAGTTTAGGATGTAGCCATTGGGGATCGTTTGTCCAACCTGGACACCCTGTATATATATATATATACAGGATTTTATTATAATATATATATATATATATATATATATTATAATAAAATCCCTTGTACGACCGGCATTAATTTTTGTGTGCATGAGTTTATTATTTTTATTTTTTTAGGCCTGTGGAAAAAAAACTGACTTACTACACATTACGGTCTACGGACGCAATTTTTTAAAAGTGCGCCAACGTCTAAACGGTGGATTTGATCGAGCTCAAATTGAGTATGCATTTTACGGATCACGGTCACATGACCTGAAGAGCGTTTGGTGTGTGTAGAACTAATAGTTTTTTTCACAGGGTCGGAAAAAAATTCCAACACATTACGACCTGTGTACGTAAATTATTTAATGTGTGCAAGTGTCTAAATGGTACCTTCGATCTTCGAATAAGCTCCAACTGGTATGTAGATTATAAGTCTCCGTCACATAACCTGTATAGATTTTGGTGTGTGTCGGACTTACAGTTTTTGTTCAGGGATACAAAAAAGAGTTCTTATGTATTACCATCAAGTTTTCGGAAAGTCACGCGCGTGCGTGTGCAGTCACTTTTTTTTCTTTTTTCTTTCCTCCCCCTTTTTTTTTTTTTTTTTAGTTATAACGTCTATGAATAAATTGCTGTTTTACTGTAGTGGCACCTCTTTCGTCAGTATTTGCCGACAAATATTTGTTAGTATGGAAATACTGGGGTTGTGGGTAGAAAATGACTAGTGTTCACATTATATTAGCTCAAGGACTGTATTTGTAAACTTATTTATCAACAAACAATAGCTGCTATCCATACCCAATTTGAACTTATTCGAATGCACCACTTAGACACGAGCACACGTACTTTAAAAGATTTACGTCCATAGGCTATATTGTGTAAGAATTGTTTTTGCAACCGAGTAAACAAATTATCAGCTCTGTGCACCAAAATCTTTGCAGGTCATGTGACCATGACCTAGAATATACATACCCAATTTCCACTCAATCGAATTCACTGTTCAGATGCTGACGCTCTTTCAAGAATTTTCGTCCATAAGCCATAATGTAAAGGAATTTCTCTTTTGTAGCCTTATAAGAAAACTGTAAGTCCTTCACACACCAAAATCAGTACCGGTCGCGCAAGGTGATCTGTAACATATACCAAATTTGAGTTCAATCGAATGCATCGGTTAGGAGCTTTTGTGTTCATTTACATACACACACATGCATATATACATCACCGTAAAAATAGTATAAATGAATTGAGGAGACCTCAAAACGTGTAAATACATCAAAATATCAAAGTAACTTTTTTTTTTCCTGCTGTGGACTTCTGGCTGGTCTTAATGAATTGTGCATGCATACAAACGAACATAGTACATACATGCATACGATGAGGTGCTTTTCAAAAGTTCCTGAAAGCAAATTCAGAGATAGTCAAAATCTGTATACCGAAAATTTTCACCACCACATATTTCCTTCTACTTCGTACAAGGAAGAAAAAAAAAGAGGGGGGAGGGAGATGAGGGGTCGTCTTTTACCCATGTTGGATCATGCCACTCTAAATACCCTAAAATTATTCTTTGAAGTGTTCGTGAGTGTTGCATTTTTTTGCAAAAGTTTTATAGAAATCTTTTTTTCTTTGAGAGAGCGATATGTTATAAGAACGACACTGCGAATTTTTAGTATAACCAAAACAAAATTCGTTATTGCGGAATTTTGTACATATTTAAAATTTTACCCAACAATTAAAATCAAATAAACATCGATTTTACTGAAAATTTTCACTTACTTGAAGTGGACATGTAATGCTTTATTTTTCTTCGTACGAACATCTCATACTCGCAGATGCGATTGCACACTTTTCTAAATTAAAAATTTGAAGCGCAACCATTTCTGAATGCTGGAAAAAGGGCATCTGTTGCCATCGCTTGATTTAACTACCAGCAAGATGGCGGTCGATCGAATCTTTCATCGCGTGCCACAGATCTAGAGACCATTTTTCGATACAGTTGGCTGTGCTCGGCGCACAGCCAGACTTTATTCTTCCTCACTTCGTGAAAGCAAATTGCATTATTTTACCTATTTTCAATTAAAGTCACTGCTTAAATACGGAAACCCTACTATTAACTTTCTGTACGGACAAGTACTCGACCAAATGTTAGCGGAAACAATTAACTAACTGTTCAGAAACACCCTACAAAGTGGCATTTGTTATCTGAAGGCTCGATCGTCTACTAAGTACGTTTCCTTTTCTAAGCGCTATTCTCCCCGCTCGGAACCCATCTACCCAAAATTCTAAGTTTTAACATTACGGAATCCACCTGCGCCTATCCGCACGTGTAATTTTATGTAACATGATATTTTATGCTTCATTAATATTTTTATAAATTCAGTTATTATTACTTTGACGCTCCGTCGGCACACAGAAAAAAATAAATAAAATAAAATTCTCATAAAAACCTCGATATCACCCCCCCCCACTCTAAAATATCTACCTAAACTATTTCCTCCCCTAAAAATCCCCCTAAATTTGTGGGGAACCTCACAATCTGGCATGTCATCACTGCTTTGAGAAAGATTCCCTAACTTTGAAATGGCATAACTGCTAGCTTAACAGTGATAGACACAGAGATGAAACAAATGGTATGTTGGGTAGACTGATCTGGAATTCGTTAGAATTGTTTTTCTTCCGTCCTCCGAATTTCTTACTGGGGTTTATTTACAAAAAACGAAAATGTCCGGATTTTGCTTTTCCCGAAAAAAAAAAAAATCCAGAAGGGGCGCTGTAAAATCAAACGAGGGGTATGGATAGGTCGCCCACTAATTTTGCAACCGTTCGAACCGATTGGCAACACCTCAAAGGGGGCACATCAACGCCCCTGGTTTTAGCGATTTTTGGCGAGAAATTGCTAACGACGTATGGGGAAAAAAAAAAAAAAAAAAAAAAAAAAAAAACAGATGTTGCCGAAAGGTCAGTGGTTACTCAAATATTGACTGGACAAAGTTTCACCGGGCTGACTAATTTTTAAGTTCCCCAAAATTACGAAAAATTGCTAGAATGACGTACGCGCTGAAACCTGTATCCTAATAGCATTTTTCCGTACGCAGTTTTATCGCCTGCCATTTACCTTAGCTACGCCATAGAGAACATAAAAATAATATATCTATGATAGAGAAGAAATAGAGTGAGTGAGCATGGTTCCGTTATCTCGGGCATAAATTTGAAGCAAAGACCGCACAGCAGTAAGGGAAAGTGGCTGGTTATCCCCTTGTACTATATTTTGCAGTGGAAATATCAAATGCCCCGTGTTTTCTCTTGTGGGAATTCTACAATTTTGACTATCCTTAAATTACCTTTGGGATCGTTTTGACATTAAATATGAAATTAAAATGTTTGATTCAGTAATGAATTAATAATTTATAGCTACTTATGTATTTATTGTTTATGATTTCTAATTAAAACAAAATGATTGTTGTCTTACGCATTATCATTTATGTAATTTTTTCAATGTAAGAAAAAGCCGATTGGTACTATACCGAACACATGCTTTTAGTAACGTAGTCGCTAAAACTGCCGCCAAACCTCCTTACCTGCAAAGGAAAATGCACGATCACTTCACTCCCATTGAAAGCGGTTGCGAATCTCGACGAAAGCGCCCTATAGTCCACTCGTCACGTGACAGATATGAATGCTTCACTTAGGGTTTGTGAAGGTGCCGTCGCGCGTCCGTCGACCTAACCGTTCGGAGTTTTCCGTGGTTTTCTCCGAAACTTAGCTTAAGTACGGGTTAGGACCCCTTAAAAAGACCTCCACGGAGGGCACCCCACCCATGGGCCTAGATCCCTCGTGCAGATAATTGGCTTTAATCCCACAACAACAACTTTATTACCTCCTCTTATTTCTTCTCTATAAGGTACGTCGCAGATTATGAAACACTTTCCAATGAAGCTCCTTCTCTCTGTTTTAAATTCATCCTACTATGCTGTTACGCTGATCCCCGACTCACTGACTCTATAACAATTCCGGGCAACCACTGCAAGATAAAACTTTTACCACCATTACTCTAAAATATTAAGAAGTTAAGCACAAAAATGTAATAAAATCTACACCGTTTGTACGATTCACTTGAAATTTTTCATGTAAAAAAATAAAGAAAATAATCTGTGCTACTTTAAAAAATCAGAAAACCCACCCATTTACAAATTTTCAAGTGATTTTTCGGTATTTTTAGCTCTATTTTATTTCCGCGAGTTACAAAAAGTTAATCATTTGACAAAATTGGGTGTCTCAAGTGATAATGACATCATATTGAAGTCACAATTATCAGGATTTGAAGGGAAAATTGCGATTCTAATTCGTTTAAAATAGTTTATTTAGATTAGCCAGTTTTTTGCAAATTAAATGAATGTCTCTGAATGAAACATTGATACAGGAGGGGATGTTCATAGCCAAACGAAATCTTTCGAATGCGAAAAGTTTTAGAACGTTTTTAGAAGAAAATGCAATTCCGATTTTGGTACATAGTAAAATTTGAATGTGAAATTATTTACTTTAAGTCGATAAAGATTAAATATACTGAGTGTAGACATGTTTTTGTCGAATGTTTTTTTAACGCCCGTTATAATTGCCTCCACTGCGGGCTTTATCTTCTAGTGTACTAACGCATGTAACTCTGCATTTATAAAATAAATTGTGAATACGGCCCCTCTCAAAACTTCCCAGTCGTTACTACGGTAGCTCATTTTCCATAGTTCTCCGCGTTCTTATCTCAACCCTTTATGAAAGATTTCGGGGAGACGAAAATTCAACAGACGGTAAAGATGTGGCGGATTTTTTTTCTTTTTTTTTTAATAACTTCGAATCTTTCCATTACGTGCACAGAATTCCTATAGAGATTTAACTCGAATTCTTCCTTTTTTAGCTTTCTTCGTAGCGAAGGAAATTGATTGAATTTATCGTTTTCTTTGTTAAATTTAGGCAATTTGCAAATGATTATCAATAATGCATTTAAAGTGTTTTGTTGATTAATTTAAGGTGTTTCAAAATTTTTATTCTATATATCCTAATTGGATGAAGAGCCGTTCTTTGCACGAGAATGAGTTATTTTCATAACTAACGCAAATGCAACTGGTGTGATAAAAAAAAAAAAAAAAACTGACTTCAAATTACTTTAACGAAAAGTTATTCCTATTCTAAATTAGTAGGGTTTGGCAAATTCTCTCCAAATGTAGAAGATATCGCCAGGCGGAGTTCAGTTTTGAAAACTTATTTTTTGACGCCAAACTTGACGATAAATCACCAAAACTGTTCAACCTCGGCGAGATTTGAGTATAAGACCAGCGCCGTTACTGACAACCTTTTAAGCAATGGCTTAGAAAGGCAGTCTTTTCCAATTTTTGGAGTGCTAGTATCATCTGAACGTGGCCTGGGACCACTTCTTAGTTATCCCCTTTTCAATAAAAAAAGAATTTTTCAAATCGGTCCACACGGTAAAAAATTATCGCTTTACATATATAAAATATACACTACTGACCATTAAAATTGCTACACCCGGAAGAAATGTAGATAACAAAATGATATTTATTGTACAAATATAATATACTCGAAATAACAAGAGATTAAATTTTCAAGAAATTTGGTTGCATAGATACTCAAAAATCAGTACCCAGAACAACCACCTCTGGCAGTTATAACAGCTCTTATACGCCTGGGCATTGAGTCAAACAGAGATTGGATGGCGTGTACAGGTACAGATGTCCATGTAGCTACAACACGATGCCACAGTTCATCAACCTGAGTTGTGACAACGGTCATCAGTTAGTGACTGGTGTATGGTTGACGAGCAAGTCGTTCGGCAACCATTGACCAAGACGTTTTCTATGTGTGAGAGATCTGGCCATGGCAGCATCCGAACATTTACCGTATCAAGGAAGGTCCGTACAATATTGGCAACATGCGGTCTTACATTATCCTGCTGAAACGTAGAGTTTCGCAGGACTCGAATAAAGGGTAGAGCCGCGGGTCGTAACATATCAGTGCCGTCAATGCGAACAAGAGGTGACAGAGACGTGTATCCAATAGCACCCCGAACCATCACGCCAAGTGATGGGCCAGTATGACGAAATGCACTCTGCCAATCTGCGTGTTCACCACATTACTCCCAAACACGGATGCGACCATTATGATGTTGTAAACAGAACCTGGATTTAATATATAAAAACTTTGCGAAAAAAACACACATAAAAGGTTACTTCTAAGGCGTAACGATCGTTTCGACCGAAAAATTGTTCGGTCTTCGTCAGACAAATCCTTCCGTCAAACAGAGCAGAGGGAACTATTTTTCGGTCAAAACGATCGTTACGCCTTAGAAGTAACCTTTTATGTGTGTTTTTTCACAAAGTTTTTATTTATTTTATCTTTTAACACCAGTTTTTAGAGTGTTTATTTTCATAGAACCTGGATTTATCTGAAAAAAAAAATGGCGTCTCGTCATTCGTGCTCCCAGGTTCGTCGTTGATTACACCATTGAAGACGCTCCTGTCTGTGATGCAGCGTCAAGGGTAGCCGCAGCCATGGTTTCCGAGCTGAAAGTCCATGCTGCTGCAAACGTCGTCAAACTGTTCGTGCAGACACATGTTGTCTTGCAAACGACCCCATTTCTTGATTCAGTGCTCGTGACGTGGCTTCACGATCCAGTAAGGCCATACGGGTAACATGCTGTCTTCTCGGCTGCTGATGATAGCGCGCCGTTGAGATCCAGCACGGCGCTCCGTATTACTGTCCTGTCCCGAACCCCATCGGTTCCATATTCTGCTAACAGTCATTCGATCTCGACCGACGCGAGTAGCAATACTGCGATAGGATGAACCTCAATACCGGTAGGTTACAATTTGACCTTTATCAAAGTCAGAAAAGAGCTGGTATACGCATATCTCCTTCTAAAAAGGGGCATCACAAAAACTTTTTGCCAGGAAACAACGTTCAAATATAATTTATGTTAGAGAATCTGGCTGTGCAATTTTCTCATTTAAAACATTGTAGATGTCGCTACCGGCGCCTGCTTTGTCTGAATGCGCTGAAAAGCTAATCATTTGCTCATTTGCATATCACAGCATCTTCTTCCTGTCGTTTACATTTCATGTCTGTAGCATGTCGCCTTCTTGGTGTAGCAATTTTAATGGCCAGTAGTGTATATATGTAACCGTAAATATACGCGTTGAACATAGTACCACCTCCCTTTTTACTTCCTTGTACGTAGTATAAGGAAGTAATGTGATCCCGAAAAATTTTGGGGGCCAAATTTCGACAAAAAAAAAAAAAAAAAACGATTTTGAGTACCTCTAAATTTAATTTTAAGAATTTTTTCGATGCATCTCATCGTAGGCTAGCATGCACGATCATATTAAGGTGTCTGCAACTCATTTTGACCAGCGGCGGGTCTATTGTGATAAGTTTTTCCATGCCGTCTGTACGTACGTACGTACGTACGTACGTATGTATGTAACTCGCATATCTCAAAAACTATTGGTCGTAGAAAGTTGAGATTTGATATTTAGGATTGTTCTATGATCTAGTTGTGCACCTCCCCTTTTGGTCGCAATCGAATCTATAGTTTATGTACAGGACCGCCCAAAAGATTCGAAATACATTACGCTCTATGGGCCGAAATTCATTGAACTCGCCTAACTCAAAAACTATTAGGCGTAGAATGTCGAAACTTCATATTTTGGATAGTTGTAACATCTAGTTGTGCACCTCCCCTTTTGGTTCCATTCGACTGGATAGTTTATCTACAGGACCGCCCAAAACATTCGAAATACATTACGCTCAATGGGCCGAAATTCATTAAACTCGCATATCTCAAAAACTATTAGGCATAGAATGTCGAAACTTCATATTTTGGATAGTTGTAACATCTAGTTGTGCACCTCCCCTTTTGGTTCCATTCGACTGGATAGTTTATCTACAGGACCGCCCAAAACATTCGAAATACATTACGCTCAATGGGCCGAAATTCATTAAACTCGCATATCTCAAAAACTATTAGGCGTAGAATGTTGAAACTTTATATTTAGGATTGTTGTAACATCTAGTTGTGCACCTCGCCTTTCGGTTCCATTCGACTGTATAGTTTATCTACAGAACCGCCCAAAAGATTCGAAATACATTACGCTCTAAGGGCCGAAATTCATCAAAGCGTTTTTTAGAGGTATTGGGCTATTTCTAACGACTCAGAAGTGATATATGCTGTAAAGAGTTAGAAAATGAATTTCTCCATTTAAAAAATTGTCTTTGTCATTTACAGTTCTGCTACAGGAACACTCAAAAGATTTCCAATACATTACGGTCAATGGCAATTTTAGGGGCATTCATCCATTTCAAGCACAATACCGTCCTACCACATAAGTTAGGTAATGGCCCGACCACGGTCACGTGCCTCCCTCAAGAACTATGCCAAAAGTCGTCAAGCTTGGCGACTTTGGTGTACGTGTGTGCATATTTAACTCTCAAATCTCAAAAACTATTATGAAATTTCATATATAAGATTGTTGTAACATCTACTTGTGCATCTCGATTTTTGGTTCCAATCTACTGGAGAGTTTATTTACAGGACCACCGAAAAGAATTTCAGTACTTTAATGTCTATGGACATCTTCAATATAATACAATTGTAGACAGTCATTGTTTGGTCCATGCCCAAAATCTCGTCGTCTGTCCTCTACCTTGGCGAGTTTTTCCGAAATGTCGCCAAATTTGGCGATAGTCAGTCATTTGGTCTATGCCCAAAGTATCGCCATTTGTCATCGTTCTCGGCGAGTGTTGGCGAAATATCGCCAAATTTGGCGATAATCTGTCATTGTTGGCCCATGCTTAAAATCTCGCCAAATGTCGTCGACATTGACGCGTTTCGCCGAAATATCGCCAAATTTGGCGCCAAAAATTATTTCGTATTTTGTATAACTCTAAAACTTTAACCCGTAGAATTTTGAACTTTTGTATTTAGAGCTATATTATAATATCTAACTGTTTTCAATATCTTTTTTCACAGCAATCGACTGGGAATTTATTTACAGAGCCAAATGACTTTAAATACATTAAGGTGTATGGATGCATTCAATTCATTGAAAGTCTGTGGTCAATGACTACTTTGGCTATCCCCAAAATCTCGCAAACTATCTCAAGTTTGTCGGCTTTTGGTGAAATATTGCGAAATAAAGTGTCAGAAGGAAATCTTTCAAATTGAACTCAGCTTGGCGATATCGAAGTATTTGGCTAGAAATCGCTAAACTTTATTGATATTTTATCTCTTTCAAACAAATAAGTTTAGAGGAAGTGCGTAGAAAATATTTTTGATTTAATAGACGTGCAAGGAAGTCATGTGTTGGACACATCAGATTTTTTAAGTCTGTAAAAACTGATATGCATGTGGATCAGTTCCATATTTTTAAAACTTTCCAACAAAGTTGAAAAGTGTTTAGGATTTCCGTTTGTCTGTCTGTCCTTCCATGCTCTAACTACCGTAAATATGCATCGATTTCTACGAAATTTTTATATGTTATTCTTATCTACTGTATCATGTATCCTATGGAAAATGGTCTATGTAGAATTTATAGTTTTTCAACAGGAGCACTCAAAATATTCCCAATGCTGCAGCACTCAAAATATTCCCAATACATCCCTCTAAAATATTTCCAATGCTTTATGGGAAGTTATTCTTTAAAGCATAACCTCCTACTATGTAGTTATTCTGATCCCTGACTCTGAGAGAGAATTTTTTTCCCCGCCATTACTGCAAAAAGATAACAAAGTTAAGCACAAAAAGCATAATAACATCTACTCCGTTTGTACATTCCGGGTGAAAAATTTTCATAATTATATGTATAAAAATATAGAAAACAATCTGCGCTACTTTAAAAATCTGAAAATCCACCCGTTCCCTAATTTTAAAGCAATTTTTCGCTATTTTCAGCTACATTTTATTTCCGAGAGTAAAGAAGGTAATCATTTGAGTGAAAAATTAGCTATTAGAAGTGATAATGATTTCATATAGATGTTACATTTATCAGGCTTTTCCCAGATTTATAACATTTACATATAATATACATTTATATATTTAATTAGTATTTTTTCCAAAAATAAAATGATTTCCTCGGGATATTCCCAGCCAAGGAGATATATTATAGAGTGGACACTCTTCATAGTTGCTTTGCTGTATTTTTGGTACCCAAACCAATTATCAGTAATGTAAACATTGGTAATCTAGTAACATGTAGCGATCCTAGCAGTAACAGAATAAAACATTTTCCGCGCTGACTGCTAACTAGTTTTACATATTTTTAATTTCCCAACTTAGCATGTGAACGAAATTATGAACGCAAGCACTAATTTTTTTTTCACTTTTACTTACGTGGTTGCCTTAGTAACAAATTAATAAAAAAAGAGGAAAAAATGTTCTATCTTGAGATAGTAAAAATTAAGTTTATATATTTGCTAGCGAGTGTGCATATCATGGCTGGCAAAAAAGAACTTTTTGTCTGCTACGGCGTATATTTACACTAGAAAATAGGTTTCAGTTCATGATTGAATTTAATATTTTAATATGTGTTTTATTAAGGCGTGGGAAAGGGCTATCTCCCTAGGAATGAGGGGGGAGGGAGGTATCGAGTTGGTCAGAGAAGTTTCTCTGGTGTAAATAGCATTTATGGTTCTTTTACAGGGAAAAAAATCCAATACATTGCACTCTATTGGTAGTCATTCTTGAAAACGTATTTTAGAGATATTCGGTTAATTGAAAAAAACAAAGTTGGCATACATATTATTAAGGCTCACAAAATAATTATCTCCATTGAAAATAGTGTATGTATTATTAATAGTTCTTCTAACACACAAAAGAATTCTAATACATTAGAATCTGTGGCATTTGAGAGGCACTAATGCATTTCTAGCACAAGACAATGAGTATAAAATTTTTATATTCCTCAGTTAAACGATGGAAAGAAAAAATTGTAAAGGTCTTTTACAGGGTCTCATAAAATTGCATTTATTGTGATAATACAACATTATCTTATCTCCGAAATCTCGTCAGATTTAAGGAAAATACATCACCAAAATTGTAGCAAAAATATTGTTGTGTTGGAAAGTGTTTCATAATCGATGCGTTAGGCATGATTTATCTTTCACGTTGTAGCTTATCTTGCGAAAAATTTCAAGGCAATTGGTCTACCACGACGATCCATTTTGGAATTAAAAAATTCTAAAAATTCCGCTAGAGAAAAATTTTAAGGTTTTAAAATAGCATATTTGTTTCTCAACATCTGAGGAAAATTTCAAGCTGATTAGTAAAACACTATAAAAATTATGACAGAAAGCTAAAAATCGAGGGGCAGAAATATTTTAAGATGTTAAAAATTCGCAAATCTTTTCTGTATTTCTATGCAAAATTTCAAACTGTTTAAACGCTCACAAAATTATGGAAAACCTCTAAAAATTGAGTTCTACTGTCTTACATTTAAAGCTAATGTGTTTCTCTTTACATTTCTGTATGCGGGTGTCCCGGAAACACTGACGTAAGCTTTTACTCCTTAAATATTGATCGTAGGCAAAATTATTTTGTAGAAAATTCGACTAAATGTTCATTGTTAAAGAATAAAAAACTGAATGTATGCTGAAAAATATGGGGGGGGGGGCGCCATCGTAAGTTAGCCTCTGTTGGGTGGCGCGACGTTAAAAGGTTGAGATCCGCTGGTCTATAAGATGGTTTTTATGCATTTTTTAGATTACGCGCAGTAGTAAGCAAAATAGTAGTTATCAATATTTTAATTCACAAAATTTTCAAATGAACTTTGAAAATTTTTAAAGGCAGTAATATGAATAAAAAAAAAGCTATTTTATTGTGAGTTTTTACTAAGTTTCTAACCTGTAAATAAATAATTGTGTAAATAGTACCTTTCTCGATTTTCACAACTTTTAAAAGGTGCAAATCGCCTTAAGAAAATAAAAATATACATGAGCTTTAAAATAAAATAAAAGAGTTAACAAAATACCATAGCAGAGACATCCTTTTGCATCAACCATAGCAGAATGATGTCTCTGAACTGATATCATCTTGGTAAAAATTATTTTTCTTTCGTATTTTTAAAAAGATAGAATTCTCAGAAAGAACTAATACACACCATAAACTTTAAAACAGCGGAAGAGCAAAAATATTAAGAATTCAAATTTCGTCGTTTAAAATTCTGTTGCTCTCAGTGTTGAGTATTTTTTAAAATAAAAATTTACATGACAACCAAAGCCATATGCAAAACTGAAGTAAATAATTACTGAAGCGATTACAGCCAAAACCTTTCTACAATCTCAAAGCAAGGGGGGAAAAATGCTGCTTTTGCTCGGTTTTCTAGCAAAATTAAATTTGTTTCGAGTCGCATAAATTATCAAATCAATTTTATCTGTATCCCGTGATTTCCCTGGTGGGTCATTCTTGCGACATCTCGTTTGTCGACAGTACTTTTCCCGGCCGCGGACGATGTTGCCAGATTCCCGCAAAGACATTTTACTGCCGGATTTTAAAAGAAAAAAAAATGATGTCAAAAGAAAATATTTAAACACAAAAGCTCATAAGGGATTTAGCATTGAATAAAACAATCGCAATACATAACTTGTTTACGAACAAACACTTTATTATGTCTGTTTGATTAATGATTCTAATATTCAGTCCTGGAATATGGCAACGGTTTAAAATTGAAGAAACAAAGATATGCTAATTTGCTTTCAAACAAAATAATTCATTTTTTGAAGAAAATAGAAAGATAAAATTAGTTTTTCTCGCAAATTCTTTGGAGTAAGAATTGGATGGAAACTAATATAATTTACATTTTTAATTTAGAGTTCAGAATTTAATTACGGAAATCTATTTTAACTTCATTTATTACTTTAGGCGAAGTGATAATGTTGTTTTTGACTTTCTAGAATAATTTAAGGTTTCTTTCACAATCCTTTAAAATGTGATTTTTAAAAAGTAAGAGTATTTGAGATTTTACATTACGGAATATTTAATACTACGCAAACACTTTACAGTTTAATATATTTTATTATTTTTATCCATTTTAACACGGTAACCACACATGCATAGAACACGGCTTTTTTAAAATCTATTTTAAGCTGAAATTTTTTCGATAGATTACCGAATTGTAAATGTATAATTGCTGTAAACTGTTGTGATGCTATGCTTATTTGAAAATTAGTAATTAATAGCTACGAATCCTCAAACGCAGGAGCCCTGGTGGTCTACACAGACATTACCGGGGTTCTCCCAAATGATAGAAAATCTGATGTGGACATCATATGACTTCCTCGTACGTCTATTAAATCAAAAATATTTTCCGTACTCTTCATCTAAACTTATTTTGTTTGAAAGAGATAAAATAGTGCAATAACACTAAGGTTTAGCGATTTCTAGCCAAATATTTGAGGTATCGCCAAACTTGACTTAATTTGAAAGATTTGTTTTTGGCGCTTAATTAGGCGATATTTCGTAAAAAGCTGACAAGCTTGAGGTAGTGAGCGAGATGTTGGACAATAGCAAAAATAGTGATTCATCACAGACTTTTAATGAATTGAAGGTATCCATAGACCGTAATGTATTTAAAGTCTTTTGGGTGAGCCTGTAAATAAATTACCCAGTCGATTGCAATCAAAAAAGAGACACAGTTAGATATTACAATAGTTCGAAATACAAAATTTCAGTATTTTAAGGTAAAATTTTTAGACTTATGCGAAATAGGAAATTATTTTGTCGCCAAATTTGGCGATATTTCAGCAAAACTTGCCAAGGTCGATGGCAAGTGGCGAGATTTTGGGCATGAACCAAACAATGACTGAATACAGACATAATATATTGAAGATGTCCATAGACATTCATGCATTGAAATTCTTTTCGGTGGTCCTGTAAATAAACTGTACAGTAGATCGGAACCAAAAATCGAGATGTCCAACTGGATGTTACAGCAATCTTGTATATGAAATTTCAAAAATCTACAACTAATAATTTTTGAGATATGAGAGTTAAATACATATACACGTACACCAAAAATCGTCAAGTGTGACGACTTTTGGTGTAATTTTTGAGGGAGGTATGTGATCGTCATCGGACAATTATCTAACTACATGGTAGGACGGTAGTGTGCTTGAAATGGCTGAATGTCTCTAAAACTACCATTGACCGTAATGTGTTGGAATTTTTTTTGAGTGTTCCTATAGAAGAACTTTAAATGATAAAGATACTATTTTCGAAAGAGATTCATCTTGTAAGCCTTAACAACATATATGACTTTTGATTTGTTTGAAATAGCCTAAGGCCTCTAAAATACTCTTTAATGAATTTCTGTTCACAGAGCATACTGTATAGAAAATGCTTTGGGCGGCCCTATAAATAAACTATCCAGTTGATTGAAACAAAAAGGTCAGGAGCACAACTAGGTGTTACAACAATCCTAAATATAATATTTCAAAATTCTACGATCAATAGTTTTTGAGAATGCGAGTTACATACGTACATACGTTAGTACAGACTTCAGGAAAAACTGGTGGAAATGAACTTGCGGTCGGTCAAAGGGATAGTATATGCATTTATGTGAACACGCATGCCTTCGATGAGATGTCTCTCAAAAGCTCTTAGAAGTAAATTTAAAGGTATAGTAGTCAAAATCGGTCTCTAATACAGGTACAAAGCATGTAAATTCTTATTTCGAATTATTTTTAAAAAGCTATCGGTTTTTAATGCATCTGAAAATTTGTTTGCAAAATTAAGAAATCACCACACTAATTCTGTGATCTAAAAAGGAAATGGATTTAAATTAGATTGATTTTACATGACTGAATGAGAAAAGAATTTGCTTAATCTGCTTTCATTTTCAGTATTTCAGTTTTTAATATTTGTTTTTAAAATAAAATAAAACATTTTTTGAATGCAGTTAAAAGTAAAAGCCTTTTTATCAATAATAATATATTAATTTATTTCTATATTTTAAGTCCTTGAAATATATTGTCTTGAAGAGTTCTTTAAAAGTATTTTGATTTTTGTTTTGTTTTGAAAGATGTACGATCCCTGATACCTGCAAAATACTGTGATTTGTATCTTTGTATTATCTTGTGCACTGCATTCCTTTCTTTTTTCTGGTGGGTTGGCAGCTCTGTAATTGATTGGGAACTTTAAAAATACAACAAGGTGTAAATTGTAACAAGGGGTAGCAGGGAAAATTGTAATCCCTTTGTAATGAACACCAGTATCACTGCCCAAATTGTTTTGAGTAGCTTTTCTTAGTAATGACAATAATTATCAATAACTTGCTTATTTTTTTTCGTTTTATTAATCTTCAGTTCAAGAACACATAATTATTAGAGATACTAAATCCATACACCTAATTATAAAGATAATAAATTGTATGTATTATTTAGCTTTATTTTTCTGTAGCGTGTCATAGCTTAAAGAAATACAATAAAAAGGTTATGCCAAATATTTCTGCACTGTCAAATATTTCAGTAACAAAAACTTATGTTACAACTGCCCCATGACACTGTTACAATTGACTCAGGTTATCTACAATTGCAACACTATCAGATGACGCATGCAGGGTGTTCCAAAAAAGGTGGTAATACGCTTTAATTTTTTACCTATCCGCGATAAGTGGTCAATGTAATAGAAAAGATGCTCAAAATAAGGTAGAAAAGAGACTACATTGGGAAAAAAATCCTTCCGTTAATTTTCAAAAAGTTGCACTTTTTAAAATTGTATACAAATTCCGTACAGAAAAATTTCCCAACTTTAAAATGTGCCTCAGAATATTGTGGTAATGTACAAAATTTCAGCGTGTCATCATAAATCGTCTCAGAGAAATATTTAAACGAAGATAATCAGGGACTATACATAAATTTGAATATGAACACTTAAAGCTAGAGCGTAAAAAAATATTTTCTTCCCTAATTTCTGTACCACCCCTTAAACCCGATCATCCAATGTGATTTTTTTCCCCTTCGAGAGCTACTGAAAAGTGGTTTAAATCAGAATATATTTATCTTCATAACTCTGACACTTTTTAGGATATAATTCTAAAATTTAGTACATCACCTCATTAGTGTATGGAGCACATCTTACTAATTGGATTTTGTTGGTACAGGGATCGTATAAAAACTTAATAAGTTAAACATTTTGAAAATTTACGAAAGGAAAATATTCTTAATGTAATCTCTTTTCCTACGTTATTTTGAACATTTTTCCAATTTATTTCGCCCAGTTATCTAAAAATAAAAAATAGCGTGTTATCAGCATTTTGTTATACCCTATATATATTGAAAATCCTGCCTATGTGTCAACTATTAAATTTATGCAAATGTCTGCAAAGTTTCTGAGATGTCTAGTTTAAAAATGCATTCAGTTCTGTCATTATGTTACGCAAATATTGTTTTAAAAATGTGAAAAATGTTACAAGTGTTCCCAATATGCCGTTCGCTAAAAGTTATGGAACTTATAATAGATTGCTGAGTGACTTACTCGAATATATTTTGCAAAATTTGTACTTTGAATTGACAGTGCATGCGTAAATAAAGTTTTAGTGAACTTAATAAAAAATAAATACTGATGAAGGGCGTAGTCAGAAGTATTTCGTCAAAATTTGCGCACTGACATGACTTTGTTTGCGTAACCATTATTGCATTTATATTCCTATGGAAAATAAAAATATAATTGTAAGATTGACACTGAAGGCATTTTACAAAAATTTGACCATAGATTTAACATTATAAGGCCAGAAAAAAAGAAAGAAAAATACTGAAAATTAGAAGAAAATTACAATAAAATAACCAATTCTCTCTTGATTGAAGAAGGAAAATCCCAAATGTTAAAAGAAAAAGAAAAACATGGATATTATTTTGATATATTATCTTTCTGTGTAGTTAATTTTTGAAAATAGATTGTTTAGAAATTGGTGGAGTATTCTTCGATAACATTGCATTAGCACAAACAAAAATAGACAATTTTACCCACATAAGAAAAGCAATTTGAAGATAATGCATTCTTTCCGAAAGCACCCGAGTTTTGATTATTTGCCCACAAATCATTCGATACGTTTTCGTGTTTACAGCAAACCAGATATATTTACAAGTTATTTCCTTCTCATTTATTAGCGTATTCTAAAAATCGATGTACGGACCGAAAAGTTTACAAACATGTAAATAATTAAATAGATAATTATCTCTTCTATCGGGGAACAAACATCATGTGGCAAGATATTTGCTCGGGAAAAAAAAAAAAAAAAAAAAAAAAAAAACCTCATTATTTTCCAAAGCTTTTACTGACGGTGACATTTCGCAGCATTCAAAGTTGATTCTACGAAAACAAAGTTAAAAGCAGTAATATCGATGCTGCTTAAAAGTTTTTCTCGATTCCTCCTGTAATAGATCACCAGATAAATGCGTGACTCCAAGCAATAAATATGGATGAAGGAGGAATAAATTACATTGAGCTACACGATTTCTCTGAGCTAGTGGAGGGAAATACCGTTCACGGAATCGCTAACTGGATTTATACGGAGATAATCAGCCAAATTGATGAAATTTATTGGTGGGGTCTTATTAGAAAGAAAAACGAACAAATCTCGGCCAATTAGAGTCTCTCCGCTTCCGAGCCGTTGATGTGCGCGACCAATCAGCAGTCGAAGAAACGCACCGCCTCTGTTTTTTCTCCTCATCCAATCGGAACAGAAACTTACCGTAACTGATATAATCCATAGATTCAATTTTAATTAGACTCTGTTTGATAAAGTGTATGATTTCCTACGATGAGCAACATTAGTTCTAAGCAATAATAGAGCAGTTTAATAAAAAGTAATCTATTTCAATTCTAAAAAAGTATTTTATTTGCTAAAATTTTTATGCACATTTTCTCATTTAAATGCTAAGATGTGTGAGCTTAAACTTATTTAAATAAAAATATAGTATTAAACTTTACCACAGAATATTTCCTTGCCTTTATTTTTCATATTTAACAATTGAAAATCCTAATTGCTAAATGTTAAATGCCATTCTGTGTGCAAGAAACTGAATATTTCTTGATAATTATCATACTTAGTTTTTAAATCATTCGAATATTAATGTATTTATTGACATTGTTAAGCAATATCATACGAATAAAAAAAACAATTTAATGAAAGCTTAAATAATCTATTTGCTACCTCTAATATAATGTTGTATAAAATTATATTTTATACAGTAAAAGAATATCGTTACTTAACTTTTATTAGAATATATGTACTGCACGTACATTTTAAAGAATGGCGAGATTTTAGACGTTTTCCCCATCTTATTCGAATTTTCATGCAGCTTCAAATTATCGCTTAACTTTGCCTGTAAAACTCGTTTTTCCGCCCGCCAAGTGCATTCACAGAAAAACTAATGCGGGTTTCTGGCTTTCATTACTACTGCTGTGGCTGTGGAGTAAGATACCAGTCAGAATGCGTTTTTACCATAAAAAGAAGAAATGCCGATTATTTGGTGAATATATTTTCTCAAGACGTGGTTTTATATATTTGAATTCTGTTTTTTGTATCTGTAGGGGAAGGGCTATATAGGAACAGTAATTTTTACCAAACTTATCGTTTCCTACAATTAAAGAGAATTTCAAAGATTTTTTAAAAATTAGAATCTTTTAAATATTTTTGTTTACAATTCATGATTGCTATTTGATTACTAAAAAACTATACCTGTAAAAAAAAAAAAGGTTAAAAATACAATTACCTTTAAGAAATCTTTTTTTTTTCTTTTTAAGTCGCTCTTTTGCTAAGCCGTGATATTGAAATCTTGCTAATTTTTGGAATTCAAGTGCAACAGGTTGTAGGTGGTGCTTCCTAAGTGTCACAGTTGATGCATATATCTTTATATTTAATTTGAATATTTTATATTTATTTGGTGTATGCAATGAGAGTTAATATGATCTATCTATATATATAAACTCGGCTGTTCGAGCCTCGTCAGGGGGACACCCCCCCTGAACCCCCCTAATTTTTTAGGATTTCATTTCATTCGCTTCAGTCGTTTTTATGAGATGCGCAAACAAAAATAGCGTCACGGACGGAATGACAGAACGACAGAATGACAGACAGACAAACTTTTTTTTGAAGGTCGTACTGGATTTCCGGGTGCTTGAAACAGGTAGAAATCGCAAAATTTTGAATTCCAAGTAATCTACACACAAAAGTCTAATTTTATTTATATAGATATATATATATACATATATAGTAATATTTAAATTTATTGTGTAAGCAAAAGATGAATTTTTTTTTTTTAATATTACGGTTTGTTGTAATTACTATTTATCTTAATAAATAGATATAGCAAATGGATATCGCATAAATATTATCTTTCTTCAATAATCATGCATATAGAATTTCATGGCGATCGTTTGAACGGTGAAGAAAATGATTCAGCGCAGCGCCATCTATTGTCAAAGTTATTGCAAAATGGATATCATCAAAAGATTTTCATATCCAAATATCTATGTGTACCAATTTTCATAGCAAACAGTTTAACTGTCAAGATACGCTGCAGCGCCATCTAGTGGTGAAATAAAATAATAATACGCTACAGCGTTATCAAAGGACGAGTTATATCAAAATGGTTAAAGTGAAAATATTCTCTGTGCTCAAATATGTATGAATACCAATTTTCAGAGCGGTCGGTTGAACGATCAAGTTGATTGCTGTAGTGCTATCTAGTGGCGAGTTAAAGTAATACAGGGCCATCTAGTGGTGAGCTACAGCCAAATGAATACTAAAAAAATATTCTCTCTGCTGAAATACGATAACCAACTTAACTGCAGGTGATTTTATTCACACATCCTAATTTGCAGAAGATGTGTCTTACTCAAAATTCAGAGAGAGATTCAGAAAATTACGTAATAAAAACACTACTTTAATATGTAACAGCTCACTATTTATAATCCAGATATTAAATAGCCGACGATTTTATATTCTTGTGTTTCGGCTGAGCTAGGTTGGTTGGTTGGTTGGTTTGTGTTTAATGGCACAAGGTCCAAAAAGGACATACTGCGCCAGACTTCGGCTGAGCTAATGGATATGTGTTCGTAAAACTCCTTTTTCTGCATTTACCGAGTTCATTCACATAAACTTTTGTATCCACGGTTCACGAACGCAAAATAAATAAATAAAAGGCTCCTTTTTAGTTAATCTGAATCTGATGTCACAGACTTTTAATGACGAAGTTTTGGGAGCAATTTCAAACATGTGATATCAAAATGACGTCGACCAAATTTTGGATTTGAATTGGTAAAAACATCTTATGTTCTTAGGTGTTTATTTTTATTTTAGAAAAAAAGCCAATCTGTGTAATCCAACTAATCGAAAAAATAAAAATAAAATTCACAGTTATTTCATTCGTGACGTGTTTTTTGACACCAAAGTGACGTAGATTTTGTTTGTAAATCTCACCGTGTTTACTACAGTCAGGTATCTGAAAGCTTTCTGCTTGGAAAACATAAAAATTCTCTTAAATTCCTGGAACGGGTGGGCTTTCAAAGTTTTAAAGTGGACGACTATCATTTATTATATATTATTTTACAGATCTGTGCAAAATTTCAGGCTAATGGGTCCATTTTTGAGGATTTGTATACGGTCTAAACAAACCCACAAATAGAATTTCATTTTTATTTATAAGGATACATACATATAAAGCAAATATATATATGTTTAGGATCTTATATGTTACATCACGATAAACATTAAACTTAATTTTAAAAAGGGTCTTGAACACTAAAAAATTGTTTCGTCCGTGGGATTTTTCAAATAACATAAAAATAAGTGTATATAAAATATATTCTTTAAAAAAAATCCAATAATTGAGCACAAATTCCTGGAATTATTTTCCCATTTGCTATACCTGTAAGGGCACTCGACTGCTACAGAACAGATTTCTTTCATCTCCAATATCTACACTATAGCGTAAACTACGGCCTTAACTTTACCCTTTCTATTTCGGTGTTAAGTATTTAGTTTAGGTGTATATAGTATTCATTAGGTAAAGAAAACCCTCGTTAATAATTAATCAATTAGGGAATAGAATGTATAAAATACCTTTTCACAAATCTTTAAAAATTAAAAAAAAAAGTATTAGAATAACATTTCTTTTAATTATTACATTATTAATACCTTTTCAATATAAAATTTATATTCCTGAATTTAGTTTTATGTTATTCAGTGACAATGACTTGAGTTTATTTTCTCAGTGTTCAACACTTAATTATGTATTTATAAGCACAGAAGACATATTAGAGCTTCAATTATTACAGCGCTCATGCATTTTTGTGATATAATTTATTTTTAAAAAAATTCTATAATATAAACATGGAAATACTGCTGTAAACTGCCTTTCGGCTCTTGGTTGCTTGCCAAATGTAATAGGGATTTTTCATTAAGTCTGAATTTATGCTCTTAATTGAATGGCTTTTGTTGAACACTTCTATGACCCTAACCCAATAAAACAGAGTTACATCACTTGTCGTTTAATGAGATCATATATATATATATATATATATATATATATATATAATATATGGGAATATACATATGATTTACAGCTTCTTTTTCATGCATATCAGTGTCTTTTGTCATATTTTACATCTATATAATGGCTTTTACGCATATAGATTCTTATTTACACGTTCTTATTTTCAATAGCTGTGGTCATGCTCCTAGGTTACTATTATGACTCTTTTTGTCATGTAACCTACAGAAACCTAGCTATTTTTTTCCTCCTTTTAATTCTAAAAATGAATGCGGTGGCAGCTGATGATGCAGCATTCTAGTTCAGATTTCCATTCCAATTTCCACATCTTTGTTTTGTTGGGTTCTTGTAGTTAGGTCTAGGCCTCCGAGTTTTAACAATATTAATGACTGTGTCATTTTATTTCTCACCCCATTTATTGAAAATTGTCCCAAAAATGTGTCCTAAAAAAGTGACATAAAATGCGACATAATTTTATATGTATTTAAATACTATTAGTTCACAACAGCTTTAATCTATTGTTACAATATTTCGTAAGCTGTAGAATATGCATCACATGTATTTTTCTGTAAATAGGTTACAATCATAAAAATTTCAACATAGGGTTACCAGGCGAAATACACGAAAGATGAGAGATAAAATGACATAGCCAATTAATATCGTTTTAATATAGCTATAATGAAACTAAAAAAAATTAGGGGTTCAGGGGGCGCTGACGAGGCTCAAACAGCCGAGTTTATATATATATATATATATATATATATATATATATATATATATATATATATTATATATATATGCAGTGGCACACCCAGTATTTTAGTTTAGGGGGGGGGGGGGTAGGCTACAAATACTACTGAACTAGGTTGACATATAGTTACAATTCTCTTTTAACGTCGAAATATTTGGTACCAGTTGACTTGCTCATAGAGCACAAGCCTGCTATCAATGTAACTCGTTATAGAGTCCTAAATATCGGTTCTTTTCAGTGATGTTGTAACCTTGTTTAACTGAGTTTTATACACTAACTGTAAGTACTTATTTTAAAATTAATGTTCTTTTTTGGTAAAAAATATTTTAGAAATAATTTGAAGACGATTTAAAAAAAATATTTTAATTAAGCGACAATTTTCATTTTTTTTTTAAGCTTTACACTTCGAACTGTCCACCTTTGGGGAGAGGATTTAGCTCCTATACCCCTACCCCCTCTGTGGGGGTGCCTAAATATATATATATATATATATATATATATATATATATATATATATATATATATATATATACACATAATATGTTTAGTTGGGTTCTTGTATATATAGTTCATAATATTACCTCTTTATATATATATATATATATAGGGATTCCATAATACGTAAGTTTAGCTATTTTATATTATATATATATATATATATATATATATATATATACGCAAAAATTTATTTTAAAAAAAATTGAAGAATTGTTGATTACTGGTACATTTTTTTTCCTTTCGGGTGGTTTTTTTAAAAATTCTACTTACTGATCCAGATATAAGCCACACTTAGTGCATTGTTACAAATCTATTACCGAATAGTATACGCACGATTAACATAATTAATTACTTATAATTAATGTAATTAATTTTTCTGAGTACTATTACTATTATTATTAATAATAATTTAAATATTTTGATTTCATATACTTTAAACAATATTATACAGTTTTTGTATTTATTTTATTTGTTTATTTTTAATTTATCTATATTAATATTCCTTTAGTACTCTTTAGCTATTTAAGCCTGTATTTTTTTTCTTTGGTTAGCTATACTATTTTTTTAGTATTTTAAAATTCTTACACCCCTCTCCCATTACTATTCTTGTTATGTTTTCTCTCTTTTTAACTACATTGATTTGGCTGCAATATAATCTGGTCGTTTAATTTCTCTCTCTTTCCTTGGATCTTTCTGCCTTTGTCACTTAAATTTCTATGCTGGGATCACCTTTTCCGATTTATTGTATTGACATCATTTCTGAGCTTTTTACTCCATGTGTATTTCTTTACCACGTTTGTTTTTTCTACATTAGCTATGGTCGTGACGTGACCCTGGGTAGATTTTAATGATTCTTTTTGTCATGCAACCTACAGAAACCTAGCTATTTTTGTTTTTCCGTTTGACTAAATTAATTCAAGTGGTGGCACCTGAAGATCAGAGCTTGATTAATCTTTTTTCCAGTTCACCTCCATATTTTTGGGTTCTTGTAGTTAGGCTTAGGCGCACGGTAAATATCTCACTAGGTAAATATTTCCAACTTTTTTTAGCTCTTATGGCTCTGTTTTCTTTTGCTACATAGGTTTGTGTACAACACTTAAGGCCTATGTCTTCATTACTCTAGGTTCCAGGTTTTTTTTTTTTTTTTTTTTTTTTTTTTTTTTTTTTTTTTTTTTTTTGTGCTTACTCTCGATCCATGGATTAATGGGATATCCATAATAGGTCAGGTTCGCTGTTTTATATTGTATTATATTGCATTACATTATATTATATATATATATATCGGAAGGGCTCTAAACACCGTAGTATTCGTTCAAAACACTCTCTTAGTGGCATTGTAACACAATTCACATACGATTTAGATTTTTGCATATATAATACTGCCTTAAAATACAACACTCCTTTTGAAGCCTTAACTACCTGGAAAATGAAAGTACTTTCACTCTTTAAGCAAAACATTGCTAAATATGTAAAATACAGATCTCCTGTCAATAGTCAATTTTATACTCAAATAGACTTTACAAAGCAGTATTTCATAATTACTTATGTAGATAAATCATCCAATAATTACGCTTTTATTTGTAAACAGTTATATCATAGCTTGTTAGCCTCTACAATTGTAAATAACAGTATCTATTCCTCTACTAATCTTTCTACTATATCATAGCTTGTTAGCCTCTACAATTGTAAATAACAGTATCTATTCCTCTACTAATCTTTCTAGTATAGTCTGTAACAAAAACATTCTGGCTTTCTATAAACTTCTCAACCTACATCATAACAATCTAAACTATCCTTATATTGTTCTAATCCCTAAATTTCATAAATCGCCTTTAAAGTTTCGAAGTGTTACAATAGGGTGTAATACATATAGCAATGTAGCAAGTAAACTTCTATTAAAGATACTGTCTGTTATGCATGAGTATTATATAAAACGTAATGATTACTCTATAGGAAATAGTTATACAATATGTACTATTAGTAATATTACCTCTTTATATACCTATGATTTTAAAGATCTATTTAACAATATTCCTCTTGACGACCTTTACAATGTAATTAATGAATTATTTGAAACTTGTGTTAAAAATATTAAGCTTCCTTCCCATGTTGATGTAACTTATTTCAGTTGTCTTTCTAAATTTATTATCTATAATAATTATATTCTACAAAACAATAAAATATATCTACAAAATCATGGTATACCACAAGGTGGTTCAGCATCTAGTTACATTGCAGATCTTTACTTATATTACTATGAAAAAGAATATACTAATACACATATCATACTTAAACGATATATACATGATATCTTACTTGTAAACACTACTAATAATAATAACATTATCTTCCCCATAAAATATCCTTCTGCTCTGGAATTACTTAAAAATGATATGCTTAACAATTCTGTTAGTTTTCTAGATCTAAGTATCTCCATCACTCCTAGAAATAACCTTAGTTTCAATATCTATGATAAGCGAAAAGATTTTAGCTTTAAAGTAAATAGCTTTACTCATTTTTCCTCCTGCTTACATAAATCTGTATTTCGCAATATCATTTATAATCACTGCTGTAGAATCAAGTTTCTATGTTCTGAAGATTTTAAAGTCTCCAATTTTAAATCTCTATTTCTGTCAGCTAGACAATACAACTTTCCTACTAAGTTCCTAAAATCTATTATATACAATTCTTGATAATGATGTGTCTAATGTCTTTGTTAATTTACTGGAGGTTGGGTGGGGTCTTGGTTTTAAGGTTGTAATTGGATGGTTGGGTCGGGCGGAGGATGTTTTTCTCATATTTAGTAATATTAAAAAAAAAGTAACATGTATAAAAACAATCTGGATGTGTATATGCATCCATATCTATATATGGAGGGATTTTAAAAAAAGGGGGGGGCGTCCTATATTGTGATTATTCTGTCCTAAACATTTTTTATTTTATTTATTAGATTAATCTTCTGTCATACAATAACTTATTATTCATACTTTGTCACTAATAATAATCATTATATTTTCTAAAAGAATGTGTTATATTTAATTGGCCATTCAATAATTTTAATTTATTATTATTCTATATATATTTAATTATATTAATACACCTGGATACTATTAAAGTACAATAATATTACGTTTTAGTATATGGCAACACCAACACTTTCTTTTTTCCACTTTTATTTTGTGGCAACACCATTTTTCACGTTTTACATTTCTTAACATTGGCAACACATATTACTTGTGTTCACTAAGATTACCATGTGCTCTCTGGTGTGTAGATTATAATTGCTATTTCTATTTTTGTTATCTTTTTGATTCCTTTTTTTTTCCATTTTATATAGTAGGGTAGGGCCCAGATGTGTGGAGTTAATATCTCTTCTGATAGGCCACACAACCGAAACCCTACTATTTGGTTTGCTTTTAATTATAATCCACTGTTTGGGCCTCTGAAGATGGTGACAGTGGTTATAATTTCTGTTCCATTCTATTTTCACAATAATTCTTGCACTTTATTTGGCTTAGTTTTTTATTTTTATTTTATTTTTATTATTATTTTTAAATTTATTTATTATCTATTCAAAATGTGGTTTTTAATTCTTGCTAGTAGCTGTTATATTTCTTTTCGAGGTATGACCTATTTGTAGTATGTTTTGTGTTTTACTTATTATATATATATATAATATTACTTAGAGAACAAAAATGAACCCCCCCCCAGGCCAGTCATTGTTAATATATCAAAACAGTATAAAATGCATTGGTTCAAAATATGAAGTCCCCCTCTGAATGATCCCCCTCTGACGAGGACAATGCATTTTATACTGTTTTGATATATTAACAATGACTGGCCTGGGGGGGGGTTTCATTTTTGTTCTATAAGTAATATTAAACACATGTTTTCTTTTATGCAACTTCATTAAGTGCTATGTAACATGTGAAACAACTGTATTTTTGTTTATTTTTAAATAATGTTCAACTATATATATATAATCCATTTTTAAGAAATGCGAGAACAAACATTTATACGATTTTCTATAAATTCCTAAATCTATGAAATATTTAAAACTGCTTTGGCATCTGGAGTTCAAATTAACTTGAATCTAACATAATTCGAAATTTCCTTCTATCCCATTTTCAGGAACAGCGAAAACATGTACTGAATTTTCGCAAAATCTCAAAACCTATAAAAAAAAATGTAAAATACTTTGACGCAAAGAGTTCAAGTGACCACCAGTAACGATACTAAATTTTATTTCACTCTCTTCATTGGTTTATATGTAATCGAAAAATATTTTCATATTTTGAACTATTTTTGCAAAATCTCAAAATTTAATCAAAATTTTTAAACAGTTCGACACCTATAGCTTTAGTTGATTGACCACATATCATGCCACTCAATTTCATTCATTCGCTTCAGTAATTTTTACGTGTTGAGCGAACATAAATGTAAGAAGTTTGAAATGATTTTCGCAAAATCTCAAAATCTAATCAAGAATTTTTAAACATTCGACGCCTACATTTTATGTTGAGGGACCACTTATTATGTCGCCAAATTTCATTTCATTCGCTTTAGTCGTTATTACGCGATGCGCGAACAAAAATTTACACAGTTTGAAACTATTTTCACAAAATCTAATCAAGATTTTTAAAAATCTCGACGACTATATTTTAAGTTGAGTGACCATCTATTATGTCACCAAATTTCATTTGAGTCGCTTCAGTAGTTCTTATGTGATGCGCAAACAAAAATAGCGTCACAGACAGAATGACAGACAGACAAACTTTTTTTTTTTTAGGGTCGTACTGGATTTCCAGGTGCTTGAAACAGGTAGAAATCGCAAAATTTTTGAATTCCAAGTAATCTACAGACAAAAGTCTAATTTTATTTATATAGATATACATATGCATATATGCAATATTTAAACTTATTGTGTTAGCAAAAGATTTCAATTAATCAGAGTGAATTTTTTTACAAATTAGCTTTACCTTTCAGATATTTTTTTAACACTATTCGAACATGACAGCAAGCAAAAACCATTTTTTCGGCCCATCCTTCTGTACAATGTCCTTAATGGAAGTGTTTGTTGCGCTCAGAATTTTCCACCGAAAACATTTGACAGTAAATATGAATGATATATATATATATATATTTTCGAATTTAAGCATGCTTATTAAAATAAGGGTCCACTCAAACAGAGAAGAAAAAACTTACCCACGTTTCTGAATTTTATGGTGTTACTTTGCCTGTAAAACACGTTTTTCCTTCAGTAGACAGCTCTGGCAGAAAAGTTAAGGTGTTTATTTTTCCTATTCCGAATCAATGTTAGTGTTATTAATATAGTCCGGATTTTGATGACCTAAAAAATCCCTGAAAATGCTTTAAAAAATGAAAAAAAACCTTTTAAAATATAAAAAAATGGCCTTAAAATTAAAAAAATTGCCCAAACAGTTAAACAAAAATTTCAACTTAAACAAATAATTCCACACTAAAAATGCATTTTGTTCCATTAAAACATATTTGTTAAAAGGAATTGAGATGTAACATATTAATATTTAAAATAAATATGCTAAAATAATAAAAAGAAGGAAGAAAGAAAAATATTTACACCCGATTGTATATTGACATCTAACTAAAATATAATAAAATAAACTGAGATAAATATTCGTTAAATTTTGAAAATAGAAAATAGTAAATGCTGAAATTCCAAAATACTAAAGAAGAAAGGTAAAATATATTGACACTTAGACTTTTCTCTATGTATAGCCATAAACTTAATGTACTTCAAAATTTCAATTTTATGAAATTACAAGAGGTCAGAATTACATAGCTTGCAAGTGCTTTTTAATATTTTCAAATCTGAAATAATGCCTTTTATCTAAAAATAAATTTTATATTTAGAGAAACCTTTTTCAACATCTACAGACGAGATCGGTACATGCATATTTTCAGAAAACATAATAATTTTACATAAAAAAATGACACACACCCCCTAAAAAAAA
This sequence comes from Cheiracanthium punctorium, assembly GCA_038373885.1. Classification (NCBI taxonomy): domain Eukaryota; kingdom Metazoa; phylum Arthropoda; class Arachnida; order Araneae; family Cheiracanthiidae; genus Cheiracanthium; species Cheiracanthium punctorium. Next base: position 273,933 of record JAWZYV010001334.1, on the reverse strand, counting down.
AAAAAAAAAAAAAAATTAGAAAAAGCAAAATAATGCCCCAAAATCTCAAAAATCTACTTATACGCTAAAAACGTATCACACTAACTTATGCGGTAGCAAAATCGATGTTATTTCTACGCTACGTACGCCAACAACTGGATGTGAACATTAGCATAATAACAATAACGCATATGCAAAAATAAAGATTGACAGTTCAATGACGTCCAATGGAGCAAGCATATTCATAACTTTTATTTACGTACGCCACGCGGTAGCTAGATTACAAAATACCAATAATGGATACGTGAAAATACAAGATCTTTCGGATCTTCTCTCAGCTTTAAAATATCTAATTTACGACACTTGGAGCATTTATCGCTCATCTAAAAACTTCATTATACAGTGGGCTAAAGAAAGCACATTTTAGCCATATCCTGTTTCTTTCATATTATTGTAACTAGGGATACGTATAAAATAATGCAACCATACTATTAAAAAAAATCAGGTTGCTACCTTTGCTCAACACTGGTGTTATTCAAAGAGAAAAGTACCTATTAGCGGAATCAATGAATAGAAGGTGCCACACTAAATACTAATTTGAGGAAGCCCACAGTTGCTGCAGTTAAGAAGTATTTCTGTAGGAATTTGTACAACATGCTTCAAAACGTATCACCCTATACAGCCTTTTTATAATCATTTTATGAATGGAAATGTCACCAATTATGTCTTTTTGTAGATTTTGCAAGGTCAGTCCTTGGCATGGCCACCATAGGCTTTTATGATGACACCCAAAATTTGTAGTAACCCTAACCTATAAATAAATTTAATGAAAAATACCGTTAAAACAAAGAAACTTGATTTTAGTTGAAATGAGTCCAATAATTTGGCCAACACTGCACTAATCATAAAGCAACAACAGCAAGGTATAGGCAAATCTAGCCGCCTTAGCGGCTAGTGCCCTAAAATTGCAAAAAAAAAAAACATAAAAAATGCAAATGTCATTAAAATCCGCGCTGTAATTATTAATTTCTTATTAACGACTCCTGTATTCAAGTTCTTTCAGATAATATGCTCTTCCGTATTAGAAAATATGAAATATATTCAAAATGATAATGTATAATAGATTTTTGGCAAAATTATGCTTAAATATTTGGGGAAATATAAAAAACCCCATACTTATTTAAATTTGTTTAAGTGAGGTAAAATTATCTACCACATCCGTGTCCCTATACCTTTCTTCTCGGCGAATGAGAGACGGAACTTTCAAAAGAAAAAAGAAAAATCTCAAACTGTTATCAAGAAATTTAGTTTTAATTAAAACCGCCATTAGAAAGTATTTATTTATTTATTTTAATTAATAACCCAGTCTTTATGTTAATAAAAAATCTAGTTTATTATTATTTCCGTATTCTTGCACACAGGACATGTAACATTTTTCTTGATTTACAGTAAAAGAAAGCTATTATGTTGTGATTTAAACACGAATATCTGTTTTACCCTTTGAGGCGCAACCCTTTCCCAATGCTGAAAAAAGGGCAGCCGTTGCCATCACTCGACTTAACTACCAGCAAGATGGCGGACGATCGAAACGTTCATCGCGTGCCACAGATCTAGAGACCCTTTTTGACGACTGTACGTGGGCACAGCCAGCTGCGTTCATTCTGCGAAAAATTCTTAAAAATCTGCTAAGTATGTTACTTATTCAGAAAAGACTGTTAGAAAAATTTCTTCTCTACTTGATGATGCAAATGTCATTTCACTTCAAGAGTAATTGCAGCCGTTAGTAAGCTTTAAGTGAGAAAATAAACCAAAAATCGCATAAAACATACTATACAAAAAATTCTAATCCAAATTTTGAATTCTGAAAAAAAAAAAACACTTCGAAGTGCATAATTTTGTTTAGAATTTCCTTTTTATCAAATTTGGTAAATCTACGTGTAACCATTACTCCGTAACGCCACCAAACCTGGCGTTACGGACTAATAACTCAGACGCCTGGATACACAGACAGCTTTTATAAGTAGAGATAAAGATTCAAAGATCCAGTTCAAAAAATTTCTACAATGTCCCCCCCCCCCTCCCATGAAAAGCATACTTGACACTAAATTTATCAGTCTTTAAACCTTCATGGAGAGCTGTTTTACTTCCTCTTATTAAAGACAGAAAAATATAAAAAAATGTTTATGCATTTTTATATGTTTTATGAATTGCGAAGTTCCGAAAAAATTATCATATAAATGAAAATTAGGTAATATTTTCATGAAAAAATTTCAGCTGTATCTCTTCCTTTGTGTGTGTCAATAAAAAATAAAACAGGTTCATTAATTGAATTTAATAATTAATTGCATAATTTGGCAGCGTATTGTTGTTAAAACAGTACTATAATCACGAATGTATGTCAGAGTCCCATTAAAAACGAGTGTACTAGACAATAGAAAACATTGCATAAACAATCCCAAAAAATCAGATGTCACGCGCTTGTATGCAAATAACCATTAGCTTACAAATAATGCTCTCTAACCTGGAACATGACTTCGTGATTGTGATATGACAATGCATTATCCAACAACATCATCAGATATGTATAAAAGAAGAAAAAAAAACCACAACTAGTGCTGCGGTTATACGCAGAGATAGAATCGCGTGCAAACTCCTAAACTTTGGCCCAAACTAATAGGCAGCCAATACATGGCATTTTCATTGCAGATAATGACTGCAACTTTAACGGGAGAAAAGTTCACTTATCGAGCTTGGTTACGACACGGAACATTTATATCTGACCAAAACAGCTGTTGCAGTTCGCAAATTTTAGATTTTGGATCCGAAAAGAAAAATAAAACACCCGATTGTGCTTCGATGACATGCTGTTAACGTAATAGCAGGAAGATTTTGAATGCCCTGGTTGTGGACACGAAAACCATTGATTGTTTGGCCTCAGCTGGCAATTTGATGCCCCACGGTACTAATTATCGCTGCGGAGGAATTGAAATGGGGTTGCCATTTGTGAAAATTAATCGCTTTTGGCAATCATTAAGTATCAAAATGCTCAAAATGTTAATTACAGAGAAATTAATTTGAATGTGTAGTTTAATAGTGTGAATTTCAGATTAGTAGTATCAATGATTAAAGGAAATGGAAATTCTGTTTTCTTTAAAATTAATAATAGAATTTCAAGATAAATAGACTAGGATAAAATGATAATAGATATTTTAGAAATTTTCAGTTTTAGTCGCGAATCCTAGAGTAAGTAAACTAGTAGTAGATTAAATAAAGTCAATGGCAAAATCCACCTCTAAGGTGTCCTGATGCCTTTCAATGTTTCCCAGATCTGGACTATTTACCTATATAGCACAGTGACAACATGACAGCATGTGTAACTCACAGAAAGGCTGTGGCGATGGACAATGTTCACCAGGGACAGTTTCTTGTGAGGATGACACAGAGAGACGTCACAGAAAACGTGCATTTATATCACATTAGTGATGTTACGAAATGTAACGTCGTCACGACTACCATGGTTGTTGTGTGTGTCATTTTCAAAAGTTTATTTATCGAGTTCACATTCGAGAAATTTTGAAAAGAGTACTTAGTAGAGAAAACTCGTAGAAAAGTTTTGAGCATTGAGAGAAAGAAACATAGCTCACTATATAGCATCAGTTTTTTTTTTTTTACAATTCCCATGATGTATTCTCTATTAATTTTCTGAGATTTAAATACATATTATTATAACAATAAATATAACACAAATATTTCCACATCTGTTTTGCAGCGCAACATGCTTCTTTATTTCAAACACTTGTTATATCGAATATTTAATATCTCACTTTAAAATTTAATTATATATATATATATATATATATATATTGTTATATTTGATAAATATTCCAGATTTTATAAGCATGAAAATTTTAAAAATATTTGGGTGATTAGATAGAAAAACTTAATATTCCTGAAAACGGATAATAACTCAAAAATGTTACCATTTCCACTTATAAGACTTAGTTGAAAAAAGTAGTTTTACTGGAACATTTAAGTATTACTGGCTTTAAAACTATTTCATTTAGCAAAACTTAACAAAGCTCATGCATTTTTTTTTTCACATTATGAATAATAAAATGTATTTTTGAATTAAAAAATGGAAAATATCTACTCTGTTAGAAACAATTTAAAAAATTTAAAGCTAAAATTACATTTTAGTGTTTATACATATTTGTCTGGCAGCCGATCAATAGCTGAGTGGATAGAACAAGTGGCTGAAGTGTGCAAATCCAGAGTTCCGGCCTTTTGCGCGGCTGTCGATCTAACGGTCTGAAGTTTTGGACGTTTTCCCCAGATGTAACTTGAATACACATTAGAGGCCTTAAAAGATATGATACATTCATGTTTCTATAAAAATAAATATATTATATATAATAAAAATTTATAAATAACTTTATAACAAACTAATAACTTTATACTAATAACTATAACTATAATAAAACTAATAACTAATAACTATAACTATAACTATAACTATAACTATAACTATAACTATAACTATAACCAAACTAATAACTATAATAACTTTATAATAAAAATTATTTTTGACAACCTTAACCCTCTCGTCACCCTGAACCTCATATGAGGCTCCTACTTCAAATAGCAACATTTAGAGAGAAAACAATTAAATTTAGTATTTTTTTCTTTCAGTGATATCAATATCATTAATTCATGTAGAAAGTATATGAGGCTCTTAACTAGATGCATAAATCGTGCCTAGATTATAGTACTAGTCAATTTAGGTCATTTTTTACAGTTTTCGCTTATTGTTTCAGGAGAAAAATTAAGAAAATATTTACGCTGCTTTTTTACCATTTTTTTTTCTTTTTAAGGTAAGTATAGTTTTTTTTGTTATTCCTCAACCTTTACCTAATATGTGCATCCTTTTAAATTAATTTTAGCATAACAAAATGCTTCGAAAATGCAGAAATTAATATTAGAAAAATCTAATATTAATCGACATTAGAAAAAAATATTTTTGCATGATTTATAATAGAATTTCAGATGCATTAAATGCTAGACAGATTTATTTTCTCTGATTTTTCATAATTCGGTGACTAGAGGATTAACAAAGGTAATGGTGTAAATATTCTACAACTGAATTTTGTGTATTCTTGTAAATACAGGGTTTTCATAAATTGCATAACACTTGGAAGGGATGGCGGTGTTAACCAAATGTGACAGGTACGGAGAGTTTAACAACGCTGTTATGTCACACTCGCAATTAATGAATTTTCAAATTTTCGTGTCACTTGTTACAGCTTTTGTAGTGGTTCGAGACGTTTCCATTTTTATAGCAAATCTAAACACAAAACACCGCAAAAGACATAAATCCAAAATTTCGGAATAATTCCGGATGGTGTGGACAACTAAAGAGCAAAGCAATTATCGAAGACAGAACGTTCACTACAGAGACGGATTAATAGAATTTCGCGGGTGTAGGAGGCTATTTGAAATTTATGTCCATTTTATGGAAGCGAAATGGGATCTCTTACATTTTTTATTTAATTTCTTTTTTTCTAAGAAAGGACGACCTCCCATCCTACCCCTTCTTTAATCCGTGAGTCGTTGACTACTGCTGATGATCTTCAACGAACATTACCATCATGTATGTAAATTTCTATTATAAATACATTTTATGAGTTAAGATTGAATAAGACTTTTATAAAAACGATAATTAAGGTTCGACGAAAAAAACACTCAAAATACTGGTGTTAAACGATAAAATAAATAAAAACTTTGTAAAAAAAAACACATATAAAGTGTTATAAGTAACATTTTATATGTGTTTTTTTCACAAAGTTTTTATTTATTTTATTTGATAATTAAGGTTTAGCATATCAAGTCTTGTAAAAAATTATAAAATAGGGGATGGGGGGGGATCACAAAAGAGCGTTACTAATTTAAAAGAGTGTTAGAAGCGCCCCTTTCCGCATGTTAATAGAAACAAAATCCTATTCAAGTGCACGATTTGTTAGAGAAGAGACGAGATGGTATGATTTTGCGCTCAAGTACAATTTTGTTCTAAGAAAAACACACTGTTCAACGCTCTCAATTGGATGACTACCTAAGCAAATGAAAAAGTATAACTACGTTGTATTTTCATCACATACAAAAGTGACTTAAAAAATCACTCTAGGTGAATAATTCTGCCATAAACCACATAATAGCAACCCCACTTCAGGGAATCATTTATTTAGTAGGACTCAGTGGCAACAGCTGTGGCGTGTCCAGCGCCCCCTACGGATCTCTCGCAGTGTTAATGACTGTATCAATCGAAAGGGTGAGGGAGAGGAAAGGTAAAGAATTCGCCCCCCCCTACGTGTTAAATATGGAAGTTCGGGTGTAGGTGGGAGGGAGATGAGATAATAGCACGTGTGTACAACGCACAGGCTGTCTATTGAAAACGGAAGTCAAAATACAAGTATAAAAGCCTAAGCTGCTGAATATTACATGACTTTATCATTGCTCCCCCCCCCCCCCTACAGTTTAGTGGATAAATTGCGTGGCTCGTCAATTTCAGTGATTATTGGCAGAGGTGGGGGGGGGTGAGGTCCGGATAATATTTTTTATTGAGTGGTACCGATGAAAAAAAATGGCAAAACTAGCTGCATATAATAAAAATATGAATGCGTTCTTAAATTGTTTTTAGTCGTGGTGTGGTTCTTTGAGGAAAGCGCGATGTGAACGCATATATGCCAAAGAATAGAAGCTCTTTGATTAATGCAATCAGAACTCAGTGTTCGAAAGTACTACTTGATATTTCATGCTTGCACAATACGGTTAGAGCGGAAAAGAGAAAAGGCGAAAGCTGTTTCTAGACCATGTTAGAACAGTGTTTCTCAACTTTTGTGAGTCCATAGATCGGTGTTTATTTATTTGGAAAAACTGCTGAATCGATCCCTTGCGCCAATTTTTCTGATAAATGACATTTTATGCTAGCATTGGCTACTGTTTCAAATTTTTTTTGAGGATCAAGTAATTTACCTGCAATTTCTATGTATTACTACTTTTAATTAGTATTTGTAGAAATGTCTGTTTATGTTGTTAAAAGATTGAAAAAAGGGAGGGAAACCGCCGATGACTGAAATTACATTAAATGAAGTGTAAATGTACGGAAAAGCTTATAGTCTTCTTTCTAAAAATTACAGTCTATTAAAAAAAATGCAAAAGTCATTAAAAAAATTCACAAACACAGTTTACTGATTATTTCTAACGGATTTAGCAATCGTTAAAATTATATGAAAAAATGTAAAGTTTTTAAGTTGAATCTTTCATTAAACTTATTTTCATGCAATTTTATTGTTTCTGACAGTCAAACTTAGATAGACGCGGTATAGGTCTCGCCTTGCATTTGCGAGACGAGGTGCGAGGCAGGATGCACAATTTTTGTGCCAGACAAGACAGTCACTTATTTTGTGAGGTTTTCGTCTTGCATAATTTTACGCTATGATTTACTTTTCTTTAACCCTTTGAGGCTCAGTGTTCCCGCTCTGGGAACACCAAACTCTGACGTTTTGACTGTTGCCAGTCACGAAGAATAGATTTGATTTCTATAAAAATAGTTGCGGGTGACATAGCTCCACGACAATCCTTTACTTTTTAAGCACGTCATTTCCCGTAAAAAATTGTCACGATTATTTTTAACAGCACTGACATCTGCTGAAAAATGAAAGAATCCGAGAACAGCTGGATAGATTGCTCAATGCTGAGAACGTCTCGATCGTCCGCCATCTTGCTGGTAGTTAAGTCGAGCGATGGCAACGGTTGCTCTTTTTTCAGCATTGTTAAAGGGTTGCGCCTCAAAGCGTTAAGATTAGCAGTGGTGCAGCTGAGAGAGTACTCAGTTCTCCTACTTTTCCATTTGAGCTTCCCAGAACTTTTGATTTTCAAAGAAGAGGCTTATTTTGTATGCTTTTAGTAAACTATTTTTAACATTTTAAAATTTGTTTTGTGATTCTTTATAGGAATCGAAATCAAACGAGACTTCTAAACCTATGTTTCTCAACCAACCGTGGCACTTTAATGCAGGTTTATGTATAACAAATTAATTAAAAAATAACCAGCAGCAAATACCGTTCTAATTAAAAAATATTTTTGGATAACAGTTTATTTAATAAATAAAATACATGATTATATCATATTTATTATCTTTGGCTGATGCAAGTGAGCGAAATATTATTCCTAGATTAATTACTAAAAGTTTGCTATCAAAAATCGAAATTGCAGAGGGATGAAACCACACACAAATACACACACAGACATGGGGAATGCATTCCCGCACTGTTTTTCGTCTTGCGGGATTTCGGGATTGAGATTTATTGATCCCGCGGGATTGACATTTCATTTAGCCAGGGCTTCATTTCAACAGAGAAAAGTAAAAAAAGTAAGACTTTAAGCACTATGAACCTAACTTTAATAATACTAATAATTAATCTTTTGAGATAATTTATACAATAATAGAAATATGAAAATTATAATCATGATATTCAGAATGATATACTAAGTTACGTCTTAATATATTAGTATTATTTATGTTAGTTGCTAAAAATCAGGAATTTAATTGATTTATTGGTCCTTTTTTGGATACTCAAAATTAAATATATATGAAATCTATATTGTTTTTTAATAATATTGTATTGTCAACGGATACCCACCACTAAACTAAATTTCAATGCTATAACCCGATTAAAAGTGGGGGAAAAATTGATCACAATATTTGAAAACGTGCTATACAGACCAACGGTTCAAAGAAGTTGAATAAGAACATTTTAAACAAATTCATGGCTACACGTTACAAGCTATAGTAATTATAGTTGTAAGCTTACATTGCGATGTAGGCCAGGACAGAACACTGGACCTTCACGCTTCAGTGTTAATACCATTACGAGCGTCTTATACACTCAGTCATGGCGGGGTCTAGAGTTCTAGGATATGGAAGTTTACTATAATCGTAAGTCTATTTACAGCGGATACTGTATTTACCGCTTGTGTGTGTATAAATATATTCAAATACATAAAGGTTTTTCTGCTTTTAAATGCAGTTGTTATTTAGCTAGAAGGAATGTTTAATTCGTGAGTTAGGCAAATAAGAAAAGATACTTGTTGCTTGCAGTATCAGATCCCAGAGGTGGGGGGGGGATTCTCCTCCCCCTTAAGCATACTTAAGCCCACTGCTAAATCTATGTTTAACCTGTTTTCTTTCATTGCAATTTACAGATTGCAACATTAAAAGACGCAACGTAAAGACTCTCCTTCTTTGATAGATTTTGCTTCCAAGAATGGTTTTTTGAACGCTCTACCAGAATCCAGCGATTTCTCAAGCACAAAGCTGGGTTCTGAGAGGCAACATCCGTCAGAGAGTCTGCTTCCCTGCGTCTTTTTAGTGATGGGCGAACAGGTTAAACATGGGTTCAAGATTAAAAATGAAGAAATTAAATATAAAGGGCATGAACCATCTGTGATAATATGCTTCACGGTACTTACCACCCCTCCAAGGAATTTTTTCTGGATTCTCCTCTGGTAGCTTGTAGCTATCAGCGCTAACCCTTTGAAGCGCAACCCTTTCCCAATGCTGAAAAAAGGGCAGCCATTGCCATCGCTCGACTCAACTACCAGCAAGATGGCGGACGATCGAAACGTTCATCGCGTGCCACAGATCTAGAGACCCTTTTCTGCGTCAAAAAAGGGTCTCTAGATCTGTGGCACGCGATGTACGTTTCGATCGTCCGCCATCTTGCTGGTAGTTAAGTCGAGCGATGGCAACGGCTTCCCTTTTTTCATCATTGGGCAATCTATCCAGCTGTTCTCGCATTCTTCCATTTTTCAGCAGATGTCAGTGCTGTTAAAAATAATCGTGACAATTTTTTTACGGGAAATGATGTGCTAAAAAGTAAAAGATTCTCGTGGAGCTATGTCACCCGCAACCATTTTTATAGAAATCAAATCTATTCTTCTTGACTGGCAACAGTGAAAACGTCAGAGTTTTTTGTTCCCAAAGCGGGAACACTGCGCGTTAAAGGGTTAAGTCTCAGTATAGGGTAAAGTGGAACAAGCGAAACAGCTTTTTAGCATAATTTAACTTTAACGTAGTACTGCACCTGCCGTAAGCAACATACGGACATAAAACTTCACAACAATTGCCTCTAAACGTAGAGGCATGTCCATACCAACAATTAGAAGTTTTAGATTGCAGGATAAAAATAATAAAGAAGCAGTAAAGTTGGTCCTCTTACCCCTTTCTTGGGATAAGTGGAACACCAGTCAATATTTTTTACTAAGCTAATGGTAAAACTCAGGGAGGGTAAGTGGGTGAAAGTAGCTATGTTAAGCTTAGGAAAAGAAAAAGAATGGTTTATCTGAAACCGTTTTCTAGTAGCACCTTTATTTTTAATATAAATCTAATAGCAGAAAACGATTTTACTCGTAGTTTTAAAAGTTGCTTATTAATTCTATTTAAGCACATTACATACTTGGTTTTTTTTACGTCATAAAATATTTTAACATGAAAACTAGCATGTATGAATGCTATTTAAGCTTTACAGTTCCATGAAAAAGATATGAAATGAAAGCGCGGATATTTTATCTAGATCTAGAGCTAAATATTAGGTTTCTTAAGTAAGGTTAATTACATAATTGAACTAAAACTTAAATCGTCCAATAATTAGTCAATATAGTTAGCTACTAAAACAATAAAATAATGCTCAAAAATATTGAAACTGGCCATAGCTGGACAAGTAGCTAATGTAAAAAAAAAAAAAAAAAAATTAAAATACATTGTATCCTCAAACGATAGTTTAGAAAATCACATTTTAATGTGGGCTTAAAAATATTGGTTCATTTAGTTTTAATACAATACCTTCCAAGTTAGAATATAGAATTATAGTAAAAGCAGATTTTACTTTGCTTTGGCACATGCTTAAGAACAAAGTTAGAAGGATCAAGTAATGGCCCGCTTACCCCGCCATAGTGGCCCACTTGCCTCAACTAAGGGGCAACTGGGACACCCCATTTTAAAAAATAGTTACAAGTACTACGAAATTTTCAAAAATTATGAAAAATCTGCTTTTGTGCGCTTTACAAATACGTAACTTGTTCTCTGATACTATATGTAGTTTTCAAGGAGGAAGCATTTTAATAGACGATTTACAATATGTCTAATTTTTACAAAATCGCTTATTTTTTTTTACAAATCATAAATTAAAATGATGTCATAATGTTTTCTATGTGTTGTGGAATAGATATATGAATTCAACGTATCAGATCAAGCCTAATGGAAGATTTGGTAAAATTTATGGGGTGTCGATCCAGTTCACCCACTCGCACACTTAACTAACCTCACCTAAATAAATTAACTAGGCTCGTGCAATGCAATATACAGGACCGGCCTTCTGTTTGAAGTGGCCCGGTTGCAAACATTTTTTGGGGGCCCCAAACATTATAGATGCTAAAAATTCATTAATTAATAGACCCATTTTAAAAGCAAACATTAAGAGTGGACTGAAATACCACTAGTAATACTTTAATGCTCGTGCTAATTAGGGTTGAAGGCCGGCTCTAAGGTAGCTGGCGCCCTGGACAAGCTAATTTTTGGCGCCCTTTTTAAATAAATCTAACTCGTTTATGACGACTCCTTATTTAACAAGAACCCAGATTGAATGAGGAAATAGGAAGTACTTGGCCGGTACAATGTTAAGTTTATGGGAGTATAACCCGCTTTTAACGAGTAAAACCTGGTTATATCGAGGAATATTTTTGTGATTTATAAAATTTCTACTGACTTCCACCTCACCAGCTCAGGTAATCGTTTCTTAGAAAAAATCTTTTAACATTCCAACGTCAATAAAGACGACAATGATAAAGAAGAATAGGAAGAAACTACAAAGGGAGCTTACCTGACCATGGGCAAGTGGGACAGTTTGACGTTGAATAAACCTTCAAAAGAAAAAAAAATCCGTTCTCTCTCCTAAGATTATGTTTTCATGGCGCCCCTAAACATATAGCTCCCCGGGCAGCTGCCCGAGTTGCCGGTACCTTGAGCCAGCACTGGTTGGAGGTCTAAACCGCATTGAATATGTATGCTAAACCTGTGGGGCCGTTTAACCTGCATTACTAATACTGAAAACTGTGAGAAAATATGAATCTATTCACTCTGGAGATCCACCGACCACCGAGAGTGACATTAATTGTTTCTGAGTAGTTTAGTTAGTAATGAAGACAGTAAAATAAATATTTTGTTGACCAACTACCTATTTAAAATTTGAAAAAGAAGCCCACAATGGAAGTGAGGGGGGGGGAAACTTAAAGCTTAGGTCAAATTAAATAAAATCAATAATTTTATACTTAAGTTAAATTAACCAAAATGTATGTTTGAATATTTTTCTTCACATTAAGTCCATTAATTTAATATATGAGGACGTTTCATTAGTCAGTGCTACCACTTTAAGGGATTTGTCACTAAATTTAGCAACTTTTCACTGTATTTAGTGAATAAATATTTAGTGAATAAATTTTTTGGAAAGTGACATTTTTGATGATCTTGCTCTCTAATTTAGAGATTCAGATGAATTTGGAGTATTGTTTCAAACTTTCTAAGATTTTAAAATCTAATCAGTACTACTTTAGAAAAGAAATGATGCGATGAAATGTTTAAGAATGGATCGTGGATGAACAGACATATCAGGGACGTAGCCAGAGAATAGGCGATGGAGGTCTCGGCCCCTTCCGAAATTCATACTTTTCTTAATTGGATGTCAATAATCAAGCTTTTTCGTAGAAATGCTATCTTAATTAGAAATGCCTCCTTTTGGGCCCGCCCCAATTTATCTTTTTCTTTATGGTTATGTGCCCGAGACGTACATTTCAATCATCCGCTTTTATACTGTAAATATTCAAATATAGTATGAGTGCTATTTTAAGTATGAGGGTACAATTAGAAAATAGAGCAACATCCATTCGAAATCTATTATTAATTTCAGTTGGTATTTTTTTTTAAATTAACCCCTTATAGGTAGGATATTTTTTCGAAATTATTACTATTATTATTATTATTATTTTCATAGTTACCAACCCTTACCGAAGACATCTAACCGCTTTTTGGAAACAGTAAGTTTTTAATATCTTTTCAAAATGTTAACCGACCCACACTTACATTTGGAAACTAAATATGGTATTCAGTTGTTCACGATCTTTTTCTATATTCTAACATAAAAATCACTGTACATATAAAGTGATTAATTATATTCCTTAAATGTTATCAACTGTACGTCGCATGGCACGCGCCGTCAAGAAGAAGGTGTTGAGATCGATTAATGTGTTTGAAATATTTTTTATTCCTAATTTTCAGTAAACACAGTTTTAAAAGTACTGACTTTATCTACTTCAGAATAGCTGTTTCATCTGACTGCAGAACAGCAGAACTTCTCTTACTCTAGATACTCATTTATTGCTTAGGGATTAAATTGCGTAAATATAAGTTGCGGGAACAATCAACATGCATTTAAAACTTTTATAAATGTGAAACTTAACACAATTTAAAACTTTTTGACGAAAATTATCTAATTATTTGCAATCTCTGCTATTATAAACAAAATAACGACTTACGTTTTTTTCAAATGTAGAAAACGCGATGATAAAATTGGTAAAGCTTAATCCATAATTTAGGCCCGTGAAAGTCATAAAATTCAAGAAAAATCTTTCAAAATATATATAACATATACACAAAAATTAATAGACTCGTACAATGTCTAATACAAGCAGACACTTCCAATGGCTCAACTTCGGTTAGTAACTTTGAAAAAAGGAGTAACTGCAAAATAGGATTTGACCAACACATTTGCACAATTGTAAGCGGAAAGAAAATGTTCCCATGCTTGCAAAAGTAACCAAATGCAGGTCATTTTTTATTCTTTGTGTACTCTTATCTTCAAATTAATACCAGACGCGTGAAACGTACTTCGTATTAACAAAGTTAGTTTAGCGGGGCCCCCACAGGTATTAATCAATCAGTCCTTGGTTTTGACAACAAAAAGGCCTCTTCCGCTGTTTTTTGTGTTTCGGTTCTTTTCAAAGAATTCGATAATGAGCGGTCGTTATGACCAATGTTCCAGATCTGATAATTGTATTTTTCTCTAACTGATGTTTTCGCTCTTTCCACGGTGAAAAGTGCGAAGGTAAGTGACATTTGATCAGAGCTGGGGTGTACTGTCAAAGAATAATGTTCGTGCAAAGACACTTTCATAAATGATGTTTAGCTCTGAAAGATGCAGAGTAGACACACAACACTATCAGTCTACTTTAATTTAAAGAAATCTTTTATATATTTCACGATAAGAGGGAGAGACATAATAAAAAATATAGAACGGATTTGGGGGCCCCTCTGAAACCAGGCCCCAGGTGCCTTGCATCCGCAGCACCCCCCTCCCCCCCTGTGGTCGGCCCTGGCAATATAGCATAGTTAATCAATGCTGTTCTTTTCCCTAAAAAATATGTACCTTTCAGTACTTTTAAAATTCATTTTATTAATAAAAATTACCGATATGCATATCAAAGAAGCGCCATATTATTTTTAGATCCTGGTAATAAATAATGAAACTAACAATATTTTGACAAATAATCAGAATTCGGTAGGTTTCAAGAAACTATTGTGACAGGTTAAACTTTTAATAAAATTCACTTAAAATCGAAGTTTGGAAGAGTAAATTTTCTTGCTTATTTCACTCACTTATTTCACTCAGAGAAGTTTTTATCTGAAAGTTATTAGCCTTTATCTTACGAATTAGACTTCTTCCTATATTTTTCATGCTATATTTAAACCTTGGTAATGTTTTAAGCTGTCTCCTCACCTGTGAGACCAATATTCAAGTTTTTGTGAGAAATACAGGGTATATCTATACTACAAGCTTCGGGAACATTCCAAAAAATGTTTCCGCATCGGCCATAAGACAAAAGTATGGGGCCGCATATATAACAGCGTCTTCTCATGCAAAATTCAAACTACCCTTCATAGACGTTCAAAAAATGCAAATTTCATATTCCTGCCGTCGTCTAAAGTGCATAATAAACCCATGAAATTCTGAACTTTTCGATCGCAAAACCGTGCCTTGTGAGCTTAATACGCGTTTTGTTATGTGCACCTTTTTCTTGCACAGTCCATAATATGCATTTGCTTTTTTCATGTGCGGTGGAAGCATTATATCCTCCAATTGGGTTTCGATATCGAAGCCTAAATAATGAAAAATCCCTACGGGAAATCCCACAGGGAAATCCAAATTCATAGCGGTAGTTTTTGCCTGATCATGAATAATGTATTGGCGGCCATTGGAACCAGCTGTGATCACTTGGCGGTATATTGGCGACAGAGAAAGCGAATGGTTTTATGGTTCTTTCTCTTTATCATTATTACATCTTTATTCCATACCATGAATGGCAACAGCTTGTTATTCTATTTTCCGCTTTCAAGAGTGGGGTCTGAAAGGGATTGATTGTTCCGTTTTGTCGGGGAGAAAAGGTGAAGCTCTTTTTTAAATCATTTAAAAGAGATTTATAGCGAATTCATTTAAGATATCAGATTAGCTTCATGAGTGGGTAAACCAGATGAAGGAAAATCGTTTTAATGTAATTAATAAAAATTGATTTTTGAACATCTTCTTTAAAAGCAATGGTACTAATTCAGATGTATTTTCTATTATCACACATACACACACGTTAAAGTATTATAAGAACACTTTTATAAGACTTTTTTAAGGGGGGGGGGTCGATAAACTGCCAAGTCAAATATCGGTTTTTACCAACTTATTTATTTTTTTATCAACTATCCTAACTAATATTATAAATGCGAAAGTGAGTTTGTTTATGACGCTTTCACGCCTAAACCGCTGAATCGATTAGGATGCATTTTGGTTTAGATATAGATGGGACCCTGGAGATGGTTATAGGCTACTTAGAATTTTAGATTTTTAATTACTTTTTAAATTATTAATTAAAAACCGTTTTTACGTTGCCATGCTTGGCGAGTTTCGCCCGTATCAAATGATTCATGTTTTGAGCTAACAATGATGCTATTACTTCAATAAAGAAGGGCGTGCATCTGAAAAACATTAAATACCACGGAAATTATGCCAGTTTTATGCCAAATCTATCTATAATAATAAAAATGAATGTTCTCCAGACAAATCTACAGAAAGCAGAGCTTTGAAAATTTGAGCGTGACTGAGCCCATAACTTCAGTAAAGTGCACCTGAGGCTCAGAATTTTGAAATTTTAACTACTTTTCTAACTATTAATTAAAAGCCGTTTAATCGCCCACACAAAATGATTTATGCTTTTGAAATAAAGCAGAAATTCTATTTGCAAAATCACATGCATTTGAAAAACATGGAAATTATTTTGATTTTACGCCAAATTAGAAAGCATAAGGTACTTGCGTATTAACCCGGTGATCCACCAAGACAAGCGATTTTTTGCCGAAATAAATGCCGGGCACATGGAATTATTAATGGTTTTGAATACGATTGGCAACTCATTTGACGAAAAAACAGCTTGGCGGGAATAACCACCGGGATAATACGTAAGTACCAAGAAAAGTCCAGATGTGTTTCTTAAAGTTCATAAATTTCCAAATCCTACCAATAATATAAATGTGTACGTTTGTGTGTTTGGATGTTTTTGACTAAATCACACACAAATGGCTGAACGGATTTGTAAAAATTTGTAATGAAGATAGTTTATGCCCTGGATTAACATACAGGCAACCTTTCAAGCATATAGCATAAATAATTCTTTTACAAAGACACTCAAAATAATTCTAATGCATTGCGCTCTATGAAAATTTTGTAGCTACTAAACCGATTCTAAAACTTTTTTCAGTGATTGAAAGTTACATTATTCCTAAGTATTATTGTTTGTTAGTTTTTGGATTAAATCCGATTGACTGCACTAGGTTCATATGGGGAATTCCTCTGTGGGGGGACTTTCTAAGGGATCCTAGTCCGTATTTACGCGAGGTTTTTTAGAAAACCACGGAAAACTGCGATCGGCTAGCTCGACAGGCGCGACCGGGATTGAACCTGGCACCTTACGCCTTGCAGTTTTGAGAGCAGAACGTCTTGGACACTGGTGGCACCCTAAGTGTTATAGGCTACCTTTAGTGCATATATCACAGATAGTTGTTTTACAGGGATACTCATAAGAATTACATTACGCTCTATGTGTATCTCTGTAAGTACTGAACCGATTCCTAAACTTTTTTTACTGATAGTAAGCTATCAGTATTATAGGCTAAAATTCATGCATGTAGCGTAAATAGTTCCTTTACAGGAACACGCATATTCTAATACATTACGCTCTCTGGGTATCTCTGTAACTATACAGAACCGATTCTAAAACTTTTTCACTAATAGAAAGCTGCTCTATTCCTGATTAACATACGCTAAAATTCATGCATATAGCATAAATATTTCTTGTACAAAACAGTTCGCAAATACTGTTGTAACTGTCTCTATCGCCAAATGCCTCAATAAAATCTAAATTTAGTAACTTTGCATACTCTGTTATTTTAAATGAAGTATACTACCATGCATTATACTTCATTTAAAACGAGTAAAAAGCAAATAATCTTTAAATGCAGTTTCTTTTGTCGCAAACATATTTGTTATTCACACATGCTTCATTTCTCTCGGGACCTAATTCTAAAGCCGACGCCGACGAAGTCGCGGATAGCAGCTAGTATTAGATATTACCAACTTTTTACTTTTGCCAACTGGGTTTGCGTAATTTTGCCAAGTGTACCAGAAATAGAAAGTTAATTATAGTTTTCGTTAAATCTTTTTTCCAAGTTTCCCAACTAGGTATCTAATTTTGCCAAGTTTAATAGAATTTTGTGGGTGTTGGGGAGGGGAGACTCTCCCCTACTCCTCCTTTAGCAAGGGCCCTGCTGATGTGTGAAGGTTAAAATTAATAAAGAACTCTGTTCCATGGAAGATCTACATGGAACAATGGTTATAAGTAAAAAAAATTAATTTCATTAAACGAAATGGAGTACGAAACTAAACATAGTAAGTATTCAAACAAATGTCGCAAACATAAGGTGTAGTCACAAGCATACAGTGCTATTTTAGCCCCATCACATTCAGTGTGAGTTTAAGCCTAATACCACAGGAGGATGTTTACTTCCTTGAACGAAGTAAAAGGAAGTATAGTGATAACAAAAAATTTCGGATATGCAGATTTTGAAGAAAAAGTCGATTTTGACTATCTCTAAATTTACTTTGATGAGTTTTTGAGAGACATCTCAACGTACGCATGTATGTACGCATGTTCATATAAATGAATGTATGGTCCACTTTGACCAATAGCGTCCATTTTGACAATTTTTTCTGACGTTTATGCGTACGTACATATGTATGTGTGTACGTAACTCTCATATCTCAAAAACTATAGGTTGCAGAGTGTTGAAAGTTTATATCTAGAATTGCTGTAACATCTAGTTGTGCACCTCACCGGTTTTTCCCCCCCAATCGAATGGATAGTTTATTCACTGGGCCACCCAAAAATAAACAAGTTGAAACATTTATTTTGACTTTATTTTTATTTCTTTATTTAGATTTTATTTTGTCCTTAAGAGATGAACATTACTTCATACACTTTCTGTTCAACAATTCTTAAATCAATATTTTTTATTTTACAAAAAGGGACTTTCAACACATCTTGACAATTAGGATCATTTTGATTTAATAATTAGAAATAATAACCAATTTGTACCAATTACTTACGGACCGGAGTAACTAGTCACTAACAATACAAGAATACTAGTCCCAGTTTCTCCAAAAAAGTTGTATGCGTAAGAATCAAGATAATTCAAGTGGCCATATTTACCCCAATTTTTTTCAATTTGTGATTTTGTTGAGAGTAAGTATGACCAAAACCAAACCCTTTAATTTAAAACAAATAATCCTACGGAAAAAATACTATGTGTTCTTCATTAAAAGAATTCAAAGTTGAAGTTTGCAAAAAGTGGCCATAATTACTGCATCTGACCCTTTATACATTAGATTTGTCACATTTGTGATCTTACTTTAATTATTTAGTGTTGGGTATTACTTTTTGAAAAGTATGCTTTTAATGCGAGTAGTTATTAATTAGACAGATTTTCTATAATTGAGGTTACATGTTATTAGAGCACTAGTACTCTTCTTTAAATGAATTAGAAAATGCTCTACTTATATAATCCATTCAGACATAGCATCCATGAGAACAAAAAGTTTGAAAAAATATTTACGTAACTGTAAGTTACTAATAATTTTAAGCTGAAAACCGTTGCGTATACATTTACAAAAATTTAGCAATCAGAATTTTATATTTTTTATTGTAAATTTAATCTCTATTACACTATTTAAAAAATCAATATCAGAGAAATTATTTAACTATCTGAAAGGGTTAAACAAAGACAGTTCTCGCTCGTGAATTATTTCCAAGGCACTCTCATAAATAGTATGATCTGTAATACAAAACTTCGTTAAAAAATCTGGAGTGACTCTACTCAATTTTCCGAACGCTTGATCTTTTACCAAGCCTTCAAATAAATTTTATTGAACTCAATCGGATGCAGTGTTCAGGCGATAGTGCACTTCAAGTAATTTGAGTGTATAGACCGAAATGTATAAGAACACTTTTTTGTAGCTCGGTAAAAAACTGTAAGCCTTACACACACCAAAATATATACAGTATGAAAAATGGTGACCTACAATATGCCTATCTAATTTGAGCTCAATCGAATGCATCCTTTCATGAATACGTCTATAGGCAGTAATGTTGTAGAATTCTTTTTTGTAGCCCTGTACAAAAACTATAAATCCTTCACACACAAATATCTATACAGATTGTGTGATGGAGACCTATCATATACATCCCAATATAAACTTATTCGAACGCGCCATTTAGACACTAGTGCACTTTAAATGATTTGTGCTAATAGACCGTAATGTATGAGAATTATTTTTTGCAGCCCTGTGAACAAACTATCATCTCTATATACACCAAAATATATGCAGGTCATGTGAACGTGACTTATAACATGCATACCCAATTTGCGTTCAATCGAACACACCGTTTAGACGCTTGCGCGCTTTCAGGAATTTCCATTCATAGGCCTTAATGTGAAAGAATTCTGTTTTGCAGCCCTGTAAAAAAACTATGAGTCCCAAACACACCAAAATCACTGCCGGTTGTGAGGTGGTGGCTTATAATATATGTACTAAATTTGAGCTTAATCGAATGCCCCGTTTAAATGCTAGCGCCCATTAAAAAATTTCTGTCCATAGGCCATAATGCAATTTTTTTTGCAGCCTTGTAAAAAAACTATATGTCCTATGCATACCAAAATCAATGACGGTCGTGCGATGGTGGTCCATAATATATATATATATATATATATATATATATATATATATATATATACCAAATTTGATCTCAATCGAATGCTACGTCTAGAAGCTATCGTGTTCACTCACATACATACGCACACACACATCTCGCAGAAATAGCAAAAATGAATTCAGAAGACCTCAAAACGTGTGAATATGGGAAAATCTCAAATTCGAATTTTTTATGATACACTACTTTCCTTAATGGTACATGTGCGGAAAGTAAAAATCATATGATGGTGTATGGAAGTAATAGATTATGTTTAAAATTATTTGAAACTGTTATTTGCTGTATCTTAATTATCTGCGTTATTATACAAAAATTAGTTTTACTGTTAATTGCTCCTTTCTATTTATTTTTTTAAAACACGATTTTATTAGCTTCACCTGTATGTATGTTTGTATGCTTGTATGCTTGTAACCGACTCCTTTGAACTCGATTTTGACCCACTTTAAATGGTCAGATTTAATTTAAACTTTGTATCAAGGATCGATGACAATACAATAATTTGATAAGTTTATCCCATTATCCTGATATTAACACGCTTTTATTTATTACCTTCACCTGCATGTATATTTGTAACCGACTCTTTTGAACTCAAATTTGGCACACTTTAAACGGCCAGATTTAATTTAAACTTTGTACATTTATGAAGAACCGGTGACAATACAATAATTTTATAAGTTTATCTCATTATCCTGATCAGGATCGCCAGGATTAAATAATTTCCTCATTTCTTATCCTGATTGAAAGTAGAACACTTCCAAAGATTACAATCTTAAGAAAACCTTTGTTTCTGTGATCGTATAGTGGTTAGTATATTGAGTTGTGGCCGCAATAACCCAGGTTCAAATCCTGGGCACGGCAATATTTTTATTTTTACAAAATATCGTGATCCATCAGATTATGGAAGAGTTGAGTACAAGAACATATTAAGGCCATTCTTTTTAACACGCTTTTACTTGTTGATTAGAGACCTATTTTTCCTTTTTAGTGAGGAAGGTAGCATTTAACTGCAGGTTGATTAATACTTTGGCGCTGCTCCCCCACCCCGAAATGGAACCCTTTACTTAGCTTACAATTTGATATTTAGCTTACAATTGAACTTTAGCTTTAAATTTGATGCCCAGCCCACTCCGAAATAAAATCCTGTCTACGCCACTGGTGCACAGTGAAAATAAATTATCTCACAGTTTGTACTTTCCAACTTCGTGTTCCTTAGTGTCTTATAACAGATATCGAAAATTAAAAATAAATTTTAAATACATACAGTTTTAAAAAAACTAAAAAATACGCTTTTATAGCAAATCGA
This sequence comes from Cheiracanthium punctorium, assembly GCA_038373885.1. Taxonomy (NCBI): domain Eukaryota; kingdom Metazoa; phylum Arthropoda; class Arachnida; order Araneae; family Cheiracanthiidae; genus Cheiracanthium; species Cheiracanthium punctorium. The sequence continues at coordinate 252,182 of JAWZYV010001334.1, read as the reverse complement.
ACTAAAAAGTGAAAAATAAAAATATAGTTTAAAAAAACTAAAAAACACGCTTTAGTGATAAATTGAACTAACTAAAAAGCGAAAAATAATTCTTAATATAGAAATAAATTAATGAACGAAAAATAGTATTATTGTGAAAAAAGCGTGGGGCGCTTTGTGCTATATTTTTTGTATCATTTTTGTACTAATCGTACCGATCGAATATTCTCAAGAACTAATATATGGAGCACCCCACGCTTTTTTCACAATAATACTATTTTTCGTTCATTAATTTATTTCTATATTAAGAATTATTTTTCGCTTTTTAGTTAATTCAATTTATCACTAAAGCGTGTTTTTTGGTTTTTTAAACTATATTTTTATTTAAAGTTCCCCTGAACCTCCTTCAAGTTCCTTCCTTAAAAGTTCTGTAAATGCTACATGAACTATTTTATAATTCTTTTTTTTTTTTTTTTTTTTTTTTTTTTTTGGTTTGTCAGAAATAAATCGTTTTAAAAATGTATTTCAAATAATTACAAGCCATTAACCGTAATCTATTGAAATTTTTTGTTGTGCTCTTGCTCTAGTAAAAGAAACATAATTATCAAATACGCCAATTTCAATAAAAACTATAGCACTGCACTTATTCATATTACAGACCAGATTATTATGTGTCCAGTGCTAACGGTGCCCGATGGCTATTTCCTAAACGGCTAGTCAAAGGCACACAGCTCCAATTGCAAAAATGCTCTAAATTGTATAATCTATTATATTGGAAATAATCGAAGCCAATAAATCAATTCCTATAAAAATTACGAAACTTAAATTTTTATACGGTCTCCCGGTCCTATCAGTTATATTTAGAAAAAATTTTCTTTATACAATTTCATGCTCAATAATAATAATAATAAAAAAATACCTACGACTAATTTTACGACCAAAATTCACCGAGTTATGAAGCAGCAAACATTTTGACTTAAGTCACTTTCCCACGTTAAAAAATGTCCAGTTACGGTAAACTGTTAGGGGACCATATAAATATTGAAATTTTACATTATAGGTTATAATTTTATTTTCTGGCATAATGCGGAGAAAGAAGCAAAACTAATTTTAGACTACTAATCTTTAAGGAAAGGGTCTATAAAAATCTTTAAAAATCTATCCGGTATCATATTTACTAATTCGTATATATGTGTAGCATGTGTAGCATGCAGATGTGCAACACCGAGTATGCTACGCAAAGTACAGGAAGATTTTTCTACGCGGGTGCATATTTAGAAAGCTGTACTTGGAGAAAATAGGACGGAAGTTATACTCTGCCGAAAGGAAGCTACACTTTGCGTAAATGTTACGCTAACAGGATTTGTAATATTATTTTAAGCTTCTAAAATGCTTATATCCGTACTTTAAAATGTTTCATTTTCTAATTTAATGCTTAATGGAGTGCTTTATTCTCTTGTTTTTGTATTTTAAGTTATTTAACACCAGTTCATTTAAAAAACTCTTTAAAAAATTTTATTTTCAGTGTAAGCTAGTATATTTTTATGTTAATTTATTGGCCACACATAGTTAAACGTTAATCTTCTTTATTGCAATCTACAATCGTAAAATAGTTGATGAAATTTTTAATAAATATTACAAAGCTCAAAATCATGCACATTAATTTTTCTCAAATTCATTTTGTATACAACCTTATTTCGCATCTCGAAAAATGATCTAACTTTAAGCAGCTGTAACTCGGTGAATTTTTATCGTAGGACGTATTTATTTTTATTTTTATTTTTTTACTGTACGTGAAATTGTATGAGGAAAAATTTTCTAAATATGATTGATAGGACCAGGGGACCATATAAAACTTTATATTTTGCAATTTTTATAGGAATTGATTCATTGACTTATGTTGTTTCTGATATAATATATTATGCAATTTAAAGCATTTTCGCAATTGGAACTATGTGTCTCTGACTAGGGAGTAGCCATTGGGCATGGTTAGCACTGGACACCCTGTATATGTAAAACCTATTTTTGTATGAAGTGTAAATAATCAAACATGTTGGTGTTTGTTATTTTAATCTTCACAATACATTATTTACTTGAAAACACTGGCGTATGCTAGGTTCCAAAGATGGACTGTCTCACTCCAATAACGAAACCGAAGGGAATTTTTCACTGATTTATTTCTAGAGATCTTGTGTTCTCTTTCCCTTTCGAATCCCTTAAGAAATCCCCAAATATGCTCGAAGTACAGTTTTAAATAATAAAAATAAAATTCAAAGAAAAAAAAATAAACATTCTAACGCAAGGAACTTTTAAAAAAAATCCAAAAACAGTTTTTAATTAAAAAAAATTAAATAGTTACTATTTCTTTAATTAGTTTTGGTATCCTTAAATACATATGTATGCAAAAATTCCTAATAATTTTTAGTCAAAAATTAAAAAAGAACTTTTTCATAAATATTTATTCATAATAACTTTTAGTCAAAAATTAAGAAAGAAGGAAAAGAAGTGTCCATTGTTCTCTTAATAAGCAAACTAGACAAATATTTAAAAATTTACGTCGAACCAATATATAAATAAAGCATAGCGAATTTTGTTGAAAATCTGTCATGGAAAAAAAAAGAAAAGAAAAATTCTGGTGATCATGTCAAACGGAATATCATTCTATGGAAAATATCCACCACATGACACGAATTGGTGTTTTTAGAAAATAGGTGGAGCAGCTCTCTGTTAGTCTGCATATGCCAGCACGTATGTCTCACTCCACACTGAATACAGATTTAACAATCAGGCTTTTATAAAGTCTTTTTTTTTTAATGTTGCCTCTAATCGCTCGATTACGTTGGAACAATAAAAAGCAAAACAAAAACCAACAGGTGCGGTCGAATCAACCCCCGCCGCCCTAACACCCCTTCCCCACCGTCCCACGATTTGCGATCGAATCTCCCTGACATGTTAAAGAGCTGTCTATAGCCGCATTTACACAGGTATATGGCCATCCAACCTTTTCTTTCCTTTTTTATATCGGAAAAAATGATTTTATTATTATAATTTTTTTTTAGAACACGCTTTTTGTTTAGGCTTGAAAGATTTCCGAAAGAAAAGGCGAAAATATTGTTGTGGCAGGGGTTGCTATGGTTGAGAGATTTTATTTGCCGCGGAAAAGAAGAGGAGATAAGACAATATTTACCCAATTATAGGGAGAGGCGCAAAAAATAAATTAGTACCGTGGATTTTTCGTCAAACAGGACCGTGTTTATTTGCACGGTCATGCCACGAGCCGATGGCATAAATACTTTCTGACATATTGTAGTTCATTTCAGGGGTGATGTTAAATGCGCTTTCGTGACTCAATATTCTCTTCAATTTTACAGTGTGATTTTATGAGCATTAGGAAGCAAACCTGTAAGCAACTTGTTGTGAAAATGATTTTTGCATACAAGTTGGATTCCCCCTCCCCCTCCATCCCAAGCAGTGCTTTGGAAGTCCTTAACCTACTGCATTAGTTACGCTGATCTCTGACTCACATCTCTGACTCTAATCTCTCACTCTGACGCTGATCTCTGACTATTCTAACAATTCCGGTTAAATCACTCAAAGATAAAATTTTAACGTCATTAATCCAAACAGGTTAAAAAGTTATTATCTAAAACCGCAATAAGATCTACACCGTTGGTGCAATAGGCTTGAAATTATGTATCATAATATAGAAAACAATGTGCGCTATTTTAAAATTGAAATTTTGAACGATCATCAGGCTTTGAAGGGAAAATTGCGATTCCAATACCTTTAAAATATGTTTTACAGATTATATAGCCTAATTGTTTTTCAAAAAGAGAATGATTTCGTCTGCATAAAGCATTGATATAAGAGGGAAGGATACCACAAAACACAATCGTTCGAAAATTTTCCGCACGTTTCCAGAAGAGCATGAAATTCGATTTCCGTATGTAATAAAAATTGAATATGAAGTTATTTAACTTAAGTGGACGCAGATTAAATATATTGAGTGTACACATATTTTTATCAGATGCTTTTTTTAGCTCCCGTTGTAATTACCTCCAGAACGGGCTTCTAGTAGTGGCATATCTAGGGTATAGCAGGTAGGGCATGTGAAACAGGCGACACTTGAAAAGCGGGACACAGATTTCCATTGCGAGATTGAAGCAACTAAAGAAGCATTTGACCTGTTCGTTCCCACCATTGAAAGAACGCGACGGCAGCGATTCTCCCTTCTGTACCTACCGTTGCTTCCCGGTGTAAGTTTTTGAATGTAGCCCAGCGGGCTCGATACTGGCGAATTCAAAGACTTAACACTTTAACCCTTTGAGGTGCAACCCTTTCCCAATGCTGAAAAAAGGGCAGCCGTTGCCATTGCTCGACTTAACTACCAGCAAGATGGCGGACGATCGAAACGTTCATCGCGTGCCACAAATCTAGAGACCCTTTTTTGACGACAGCTGGCTGTGCGGCGCACAGCTAGCTGCCGTCAAAAAAGGATCTCGAGCGATGGCAACGGCTGCCCTTTTTTCAGCATTGGGCAATCTATCCAGCTGTTCTCGCATTCTTCCATTTTTCAGCAGATGTCAGTACTGTTAAAAATAATCCTGACAATTTCTTTACGGGAAATGACGTGCTAAAAAGTAAAAGATTTCCGTGGAGCTATGTCATTCGCAACTATTTTTATAGAAATCAAATCTATTCTTCGTGACTGGCAACAGTTAAAACGTCAGAGTTTGGTGTTCCCAGAGCGGGAACACTGCGCGTTAAAGGGTTAACACCCATGTCCTCGCTGTGAGGACAGCACTCTGACATTTTGGCTGTTTTGATTCACGAAGAATAAATTTGATTTCAATTAAATACTTAAGGAGGACATCTAGATAGACTGCCCAATGTCGAAAACGTGCAGCCGGTTCCACCGTAAAATTTAACTACCGACAACATGGTGTTTGATCGAATCGCCGACTGCGTGCCACAGAACTGAAGAACATTTCTGACACAGATGGCTGTGCGGCGCCGTAACTGTGAGGTGCGTTAAATAGTACGATGTCAACGGCTGCAGTTTTTCGACATTGGGAAATGGTTGAACTTCAAAGCCTTAATCTGGGAAGACACGATGAGTACAGGAGGGGGAATCGCTCCAGTCGTATCTTTTAAAAAAATAACCACCTTATTTCAACTCTTTCATTGCTGCTCGCAAAAAATAAGGTTAAATGGTCCAAAATCTGAAAAAGTGCAGCCGTTGCCATCGATCCATTTAACTACCAACAACATAGCGGTCGATCGATTAGCCCATTTGGCGCCACAGAGATAAAGAAGTTTTCTGAAATAGCGGGCGTGCTATTTTTATTTTGAATTATAGTCCTAAACACACTCTTTTTTATTTTTTATTTTTGTGCTCGACTTAATTTTTCGTTCTAGAATTAATATGCTATCTTGAGTGGACTACTGTTCTTTTAGTGACTCTAATGTATCTTTTCATGCTGATTTCAAAGTTAAAACTAGTTTTTTTAAATGCCTCAAGTCTTTTTCGTAGCACAGTTGTCTACAGAATAACATACTATTGTGTAACATAATATACATAGTAAAATAACACAAAATTTTAGAAGTTTAATATTCTTTTTGAACAGTACATTTAATATGCATTTTGAAAAGTACATGTTTGAACATAAAAAATTTACGGGACAGCCTTTTACTTTAATTACTGCTATATATGTTTTTGGCATGGAATGCACCAATTTTACAAGAATTTCTTTTGTTATAACATCGTTTAAAAAAATATTAAATCTTCGATAAACGCGTGTTATTGTTATTGACAATATTTAAGACAGTACAATAATTTCATAACGAAATGTTAAGTCAATTACAAAAATTAGGCAAAAGATGAGTGATATAAATAAAAACTTTTTTCTGGCATTACACACACACACACACACACTGTGACTGTCCACTTATTAAAAAAATAATTTCTACTCACAAATACTCTCTTACAAATCCGTTCAATAGTGGTTCTTCTCCTTACATATAGCGCCTTGGCTATAATTTGAACGATTTCCAAAACACACAAACGATCACTTCTGTTTGTATGGAGTTTTAGACAGGCTGTTTGACATACAATTAAAGAGCTTCAAGGATGTCAAGCGTGTGCCATTGACAGAGAAGCCCCCTCTTAGTGTCTGAGAAAATCCGAACAATGGGACACCTGACTTCTTCTCAAATCGAATCAGAAGTTTCTCGATTGTCTAACGCGTTGTCAATGATAGATGAGAAATGGATTATTTTCTCTTTTGTTGTTTACAGAAAACGGGGAAGTAGGTGCGGGGATGGGGGGGAATTTGATTTTAATTTCAGATTAGCTGTCGATTATTTTTTTTCCCCATGGCATGATTAGCTTATTGTTGCAGAAAGTTCTGCTTAGTTTTCGGGTTCGTCGTTTAAAAGTCCAGTATATGTGGAAAGTTCTAGTGAACAGTCCAATTGTCAGGATGGAACACGAATATAATTGCTTCTAGAGCTTCGTCTAACAATCTGCTGTACAAAACTTACAGGAACTAGAATGCAGTAACACGTCTTGTAACAGTCAGCTTAACACAGAAACTTTCTCAGATGCTGTATTCCACACACAAAATTCATCCACAGGCTGAAATTCAGTGAAAACACTATAGGAAAATCATAAACAGTTCCTCGAGATTCATAATGAAGTATTCACAAACAACATTCAAAAAAAGCTTCTCAAAACAGGCAAAATCTGGCTTTTGAAAGCGCACAAAACACAGAGTCTTACGATCTCAGCAGAATGCAGCGAATTCAACAAGCGTTTGATTGCAAATGAAACTCCTGGCCCGTTCTGCCTCCCTATTTAAATACCGTTGACGTTACGCGAAATTTCCAGAGAATTCAATCTCCGGAAAGATCCCGATCAATCGCGAATTTTGATTGCGTCATAGCTGTGTAAATGAGTAATACCAGGCTATTGCGCAACACTAATTCAGCAAAACAAACAATACAGGCCCCATTGGTAAAACCACGCCAAATTTCCGAAATCTCACCAAGCTTGTTAACTTTTTGGAGAAATATTGCCAAATTTGGTGCCAAAAATAAGTCCCCACAACCCCATGTTAAGCAACATGGAAACCCAAAACTCCCTATCTCGCGTTCTAGTTAACCGATTTTGATGCAACAAGGTGCAAATTTTAATTATTTGAATTTTAGACTGTATTTATACCTTGAAGGGCAGAACAAACCATTAATTCGTAGCACTGTTTAAAATATTGGGCTAACATCCATTTATCCTCTTCAGACCCGAAGTTATAAAAAGCAACTTAAGCGCTTTATTTATTTATTTATTTATTTATTATTATTATTATTATTATTATTATTATTATCATTTGCCTTACGTAGTAATAACATAGATCGCAGAAGAAAAAAAAACATTCTTGAAATTGATGGGATTATATGGGGTACAATGAAACACTGTCTGACATTTAACTTTTGCAATTTTTAAATATGAAGATGCTATTTACAAACTCATAAAAATTCATTTAGATGGTGACGTAACGAAAAGGCGTAGGCTAAAAGTGTCCATTAGTTTCATTTTCGTACATGCAAATTTGTGAGCAGGGGAAAAAAATAGTAAATTTTGTTTCGTTGTAACCCGTCTTCTCCTACTCCTTACCATTACAGTACACGTGCCATTACGTGTAATTACAGTATATGAAAAATTTCAGTTCAACCGGACGACATAAACGACGTAATAAAGGAGCAAGATAATTTAAAGCAAGAAAAACGGATAAAAGCAACTATCCAAGCATTTGGAACAGCTTGGATATTTGCCCCCGATGGCGATTTTTTTTTTTATTCTTTAGCGATTTTTGTATGCGCATATAATCGATACTTTCCTTTTAAGGATGCAATTAAAACTGTTCTCAGTGTTCTCCATAAATTCCTACGCATAATCTATGACAGACTGGCGTATTTAGGACGACGAAATATTTCATCTCGCCGAGGATAACAAATACCCAAACTGCGTCCTGTAGTGCTTTAAATATGAAAAAAAAAATAATTTATGAAATGCATCTGTTTTAGTTACCAAAAATGTAGGTGCACAACACTAGACAAACAGCTTTATACTACGAAAAATGTCTCTTTGGAAACCCGTTAGATGTTATCGAGTCTCTCTGTATCACGCTAGGGGATGGGCAAAATATAGTATATCACGTAAAAAATGCAAAATACGAATTCCTTAAACATCAAGAATTCTGAAAGATATTTGAATTAATGTAAACAAAGGGGATTATCGTATTTTTTTCAGTGTTTATATGGGAGTTAGTTCAATTAAACCGCATAAAAATGTCATTTCTTAGCCATGCATATAGAAAAAAATGGCGAGGGATACATTTAAAGTAGTCTGTTTAGCTATTTTTTTCTGTTACAAAATAAATATTGTCATTCTTCAATTCAACAGATTGAATATACCAAAGCAGTTGTGACAACTTTGTTTATTTTATAAGTTTTGAGTCACGAATACCAGCAATATCACCAAAGTACTACATGAAAATGGCGGACTGGTTTAAAATCCTAAAAGAACAAATTAAGTTTTAAAACCCCGTTCAGTAGAATCGAATAAGAAAAAGTAAACAGAGTGTTTCTGTAATGGAAAAAATCCGTTGCCACTCCTTTTCAGTCTAATAATCTAATTTACGAGAGTACACATTTAGAAAATTATTGTTTTTTGTTGTAGGCATTATTGATAAAAGTTTTGTGTTTATATATATATACATACACACACACAAAATATTTATGTAATGTGAATGGTTATGAAGTACTTCTTTTTATTGATTGTTCGCGGTTGCGTTATTTCTAGCTATATAGGCCTAGCACCATAGCAATAGTTATTTCTGTTAATGGAACTTCCTTCAGTTTAATGACATTACTTACAAAATTTTGTAATTGAAAACTGCATGTGACTAAATGTACAGTTGCTACGCTGGTCTCCAGCAAGGCATTCAGAGACCAATGCGTCAAAGCAATGCCGGATACAAAAGAAATATATTCATCATTGCATTTTTAAAACGATGGTGGTGAGAGCCAAAAATGGATCCAAGAGCAGATTTAAAAGTATAAATTTTAATAAAGAGACTCCAAGAATAGTGAAAACTAGCATTATTTATTTAAAATTTCCCAGGCATCACTTACTGGCTATCCGAGTATGACCATACGTTTCATAATGTCCAAACTGAATTCTAGTTCAGAATAGACGCATTCGCATATTCAACTTCACTTACTATTTTCATTCTGTAGCAATACTTACTACATTTCTTTTTCTTTAATATATTTTTTTATGTTCGGCTATCCGGGGCCGTCGCTGTTAGCAACATTCTGCTTGTAGGGTGGTAGCTCAAAAAATTACTGATTCATTGAGGCCTAGTATCTTCATTCGCTGTGTTCTATTTTATTGGATTTGTGTTTATAAGTCGAAGAAACGGTGGGTACAATGGGTAAATTTTTAGATTTTAAAATATAATTCTAAAAATATTTTAAAAACAGAATATCTAACTGATGTGATATGTTTTCTGAACTATTGAATGTTCTAATTAATTATATTTCAATTCCAAGGAAAATTTTAGTACAATAAAAAACCATTTTTCTTAAGTATTTTTAGTTGACCCACTGTACCCCATAAAGGGGTAAACTTTGTCAACAAATGGGATACATTGAGTCAGCTAAAGCAAGACACAATAAAAAAATTTCTTCCAATTGATAGTGAGTAATTTAAACTTTTTTATTGCCTGACAATATTTAGTATTAAGTTAGATATTAAAGTTGCTCAAAGTTTAAAAGGTAAATGTTAATTTTATGGTTCTAAGATAAACACACACCAAATTTGTCAATAAAATTAAAGAAAAAGGGTTTTGGTTAGATAATATCACTTTTAGTCCTATTAAGTTTGCAAAATTTTAGTTTTATAGTTATTTTTAAGACATTAAGTCAAAAACTTATTTTACAGTAAGTTTTGGACTTATATATAACTAAAATTCTACAGCAAAAGTAAATTTTGTCACCGTTCTCTGAATTCCTTTGCTTTACATTTGGTCATCGTAATATCTTTGCTGTCTGCTGTATAAATGTCTGCCTCGTCAAAGATGAGTGCATAACTTGTCTGAATTTCTTTCATGTAGTGCACTTTAAATTCATTTTTATTTTTGCCTGCAACTTCAGCAACATAGTGTTTAAAACTGCATTTTTTCTTGCCGTAGACCTTGTATAATACGAAATCTCCAACGTCAATATTAAAATCTTCTACATCTTCAAATTCCAAATCCTCGAAGTCAGATTTACTAGAAGATTCTTTTCTTTCTTCCTCTTCTTCGGTTGAGATATTTTTGGAATTGCTTGCAATTTCTTTTTCTCTAATGCTCCATATCATTACGTCTTTCTCACTTTTTTTTCGATCATCTCATTTTGGATTGTACTTTTAACAGGTGTATCTGTAAGAATTTCTAATTTTTTTAGGCTGCCTCTCAGATATTTCTCTTTTGCATCAGCCTTAGGAAATGGCTATTACCATCTCTGGTGTTATTTTTTTTTGTTTCATATAATTTTTTTGAGAAACTGAAGATTCTTTGATGTGGAAGGCTTATTTAGACAAATTTAGAGTCAATGTATTATTTTTCACCTCAAATTTCTAAATCTTTAAAATATTCCTTTAAATACAACATAACAGAAAAGAAGGTAATTTAGACCATATAAACATACCTTATAACTCAAATTTCAAGTGTAATAACAAAGTCTCACTTTCTTCGCATTTCATGCAGATGATCAGAAAACGTCTCTTTCTTCCCGCCACCATCAAAGTGAGATGTTTAACTTTTCCCTCAGAGTTAGTTTGTTTGATACCTACTTTAAATGATTTTTTCACTTGAAACTATTCACTTAACCACAAATATCCTCAATGACCCACTGTACCCCGCTCTCCCCTATTATAAATGTTACTTTATTTTATTATTAAAAACAAATTTTTTATATTTTTGACATATTAAAGTGATTTCGATGTAGCTAATAATGAAGATTATCCCTTTTTTTTAATGGAAATAAATAGTCATCATATTAAGTCTTGTAATTCGAAGCTGAATGTAAAGGTAAATAAAGACTTAATTTATTTAGAAGTTCTACAAATGTGCATATAAAGCGTGTTTAGTGAGTTAATATTCAGAAATTATTTATAAATTATTTAATCTGAAATCGTATTACTTTGTAATTTATTATTGTAGTAAATAAGCGTACCGTTGTACTAGTTAGACATTCTTGTCAGTTTCACTTTTTCAGCTGAAAATGTTATTTATCATTTATTATACATGCATTGATTGTGCGATTCAGACTTATGTGCGATATGGATTTCAGTGCAGGGGTATAGTAAATTACAAATTATTAATTTTTGCATATTTTTACGCAGAAACTTTAATTGTACTTAATATTTTCTGTAAGCTTTCGTTATGCTCAATTCCAAAGTTCGATTGAGATCTTCTCAAAAAAGCTTACATATAACGCTTAAAATGGCTATAATAGAGAATAATTAATTCAGGGATCGTTCGTTTTTATTTTATTACAGTGTGTGGTGCAACTTGTGAAGAGGTATCCTGAAATTTTTCGAGTCCTTGAGCAGTTAGTTTATCTTAATTTGTATTCAAAGAAGGCCGTGAAGCAGGTTTTATTTTTTTTTCGAGCTACAACCTTAATATATAGGAATTCAGGGACGAAAACTTTATCATCAAGCACCAATTAATAATCACTTTAAAAAAGTGTTGAAATATTACTGGTATTAGCCAATATGTTTCGCTAAAACTAGATTTTTTGGGAGGGGGGGGGAGAAAAACGAAAATTACAAATCTTTTTCATTTCGAACGGTAAAATTTTCAATAAATAAACTCATTTGTTGGAGAACCAAAATAAAAAAGTTAACACTTAAAACCTCGTAAACCTTTTTAGGTTGGGATTATTAAACTGAGTGTGAAAACAGCGTTTTTGACAATACACTCTTACATGATTCTTAATCCTTTTAAAATCCATTATTTCTTCTTAAAGTTCGTACTACTGTTTATGGGACACCCTTTATCGTGCAATTTACTCTAAATGTTTGGCGTTAAATTAATTTAATTTATTTTTAATTTAGATGCTAAGGAAATGCAGGCACCTGGTTGTAATTCTATCAGAGCTTTGTAAATACAAAGGGTTTCTTTAACCCTTTGAAGCGCAACCATTTCCCAATGAGTCAAATCAAAAATGTTCTTTAGCTCTCTGGTACGCACTGGACGATTCGATCGACCGGTATCTTGCTGGAAGTTAAATCGTGCGATGGCAAAGGCTGCAATTTTCCGACATTGGGCAGTCTAGTTAGATGTCTTCCTTGATGTTCTCCTTTTAATGGCTGGCTGTGCCAAAAATGTTCTTTAGCTCGTGATGGGTAATTTGATCGACAGCCCTGATGCTGGTAGTTAAATCGACCGATGGCAACGGCTGCCCTTTTTCTGCGTTGGGAAAGGGTTACGCTTCAAAGGGTTAAGCACAAGAGATTTTTGTGTTTCTATTACCGTTCTTTTTGTTTAAGTTTCATTTCATTAGCATTTTATATCCATTACAGCAGCTTTTCCGAACATGGGAGTTTTACTCAATTTGCATTGAATATCTATTGTTCGTAAATTTTCAAAACACGAGAATATCTCACTTTATTTTTGAATATGTTCATATTCTTCAATTACAAGTAAATGTTTTCAGCTTGCATCATCTTGTCCTTTAGAGCAGGTAACATTAACCCTTTCCCAATGCTGAAAAAAGGGCAGCGGTTGCCATCGCTCGACTTAACTACCAGCAAGACGGCGGACGATCGAAACGTTTATCGCGTGCCACAGATCTAGAGACCCCTTTTTTAACGCAGCTGGCTGTGCCCTTTTCAGCATTGGGCAATCTGTCTAGCTGTTCTCGCATTCTTCCATTTTTCAGCAGATGTCAGTGCTGTTAAAAATAATCGTGACCGTTTTTTTACGGGAAATGACGCGCTAAAAAGTAAAGGATTCCCGTGGAGCTCTGACACCCGCAACTATTTTTATAGAAATCAAATCTATTCTTCGTGACTGGCAACAGTTAAAACGTCAGAGTTGGGTGTTCCCAGAGTGGGAACACTGCGCGTTAAAGGGTTAAAACTTTATTACACGAGTGTTTCTTTCTATCTCAGATGTATTTTGAGATTACATATATGTTATGTATAAAATTGTAGAACAGCCCGAAACTCTTTGTATCCTCTCACAAAATTCCTATAATGATAAAAATGTGTTTCATCTAGCAAAAAAGTTGTAAATCTGTCACGTCTTGTCTCGCATCCATCACTAATTACGAAAATTTCCAGATTTTCCCATGAGCTGATAATTTTTGCTGCCAGCTTATAACAGCGCTCAGCATTTTTTGCTGCCAACATCAAAATTTTATTTCGAGCTCTGGCACAAAAAAAACTTGTGCAGTTTTCGTTTGATTCAAAGGAAGTAAATCACAATGAATTCTTATGAAAAGTAGCTCTAAAATTTTACCAACGCAAATTAAGAAGGCCTTTTAAAGCCATTCATGATCGATTAAAAATAAAAAATTGATTTGATTATTTAAATCGGCATTTGAAACTGTTCTCAGGAAAATTAACTGCAATCGTCACTGGGATTTTTGAAACCTTTATAGCAGTTAGCACGTTTTTGTAAACATTGGACGTATATGTCTCATGCAACTTGCATTTAAAAAAAAATCTGAAGCACATATATCGTAAAATACTGCATGTTTATGATTGTTGATTGAACGTTAGTTAAGTGCACAGTATAGCTTCTGAATAGACACTGCAACTTCTTTATAGTCATTTGATTCTTTTAAAAACTCTTCAAAGGTTGCAAAATTTCTTAACAGCTAACTCCCATAAGTGACAAATGATGGCCCTCGTGTATCTTTGTCTTAACAACAAACAACAAACAAATCTACAAGTGAAAATATTACATTACGTAGCGAGTACTAATGTTTTTTGGTCTTTCCTTGTAAAACTGGCTTCTTGGCATCATGAGTTAGATGGTAGAAAAACTAACATACTATTTTGAAAAATCAGGAAAACTATACCGTGCTGGAAAAAAAAAAAGTCTGACATTAATATGGCTATAATTATGCTGCTGAATTGCGTACCAAAATACTCATTGCATGTTTTCCGCAGGTGTAAATAATTGCCATGCGTTTAATTCAGGAGGTTTGGATTTTTTTTTTTTTTTTTTGGTATTTGCAGGGTTGCCACTGGTCAGGGAAATTCGGAAAACCTGGAGTAGTAAGGAAAATTTATTTTACCAGAAAAGTCAAGAAAAGTTGCAAATTGTGGCTAAAAACCTGGAATATCTTAGAATACGATCTGGAAAATTATCTGAAGTTTGTATTTTTAAATTACTAGCTGAAGTACCCGCTCTTCGCACGGAATGGAGATTATTAAACGAACCAATAAAAATGGAAAATAAATAAATATTAAATAAACTTTGATTATATATTTATCGTCTTGTCTCATCAAAATTTTAGTCTTGTAAATTATTTATATTTTCTCCATGGAATAAACGTTAGGATTTTTTGAAAAATCTCACTATTATATTTATTCTCCATTAAGTCAATACTTAAGATAACACACACACACATGCTTGGAACTAATATTTGGTTTATTAAAAAAGCATGTTTTGATTCAGAATAATGCTGTCTGTTATTATTTTTGACAAGATTTACAGGTTTCTTCTAAATTCAGTAGGCCATGACAACCTCGAATGTATAAGTGCATTAATCCTTCAACGCCGGGATGCATGCTTTTTTGTCACAAATGGCTGCCCGCGCTTAGCTAGCTGTGCCAAAAAGTGCTTCAGCTCAGAGGGGCGATTCGATCGATCGCCATGCTGCTGGTAGTTAAATCGAATGATGGCAACGGCTGTACTTTTTCAGTATTGGGAGATGGTTGCGCTTCAGAGGGTCAACTAAAAATACTGCGACACTAATTCGTTTATTTTTGTATGCATCCTATTGCGTGCCTGAAAATAATTTATTTACTCAATGTATTATATAATAGCAATCAGAAAATTTTCTGCGAAACAAGTCTTGAGAGGTGTCCTGTGTAAATGGTCTCATCATATTCTTTTATAGCACCATGACATATTATTTTCTGGTTACGCCCCTCGCTTTTGTGTATCATTTATCAGATTCAAATGCGTGCTGAACTTGTTACCAAATTGTTTACGTGTAGACGCCATTTGTTTGTTTAGTATTTTACTGCGCTGCACGATAATCAGTTATTACCGTCAAAGGTCTGTAAAAGATGATCACTGCTCAACTTTTCTCCATTTTCGTGCTCTCCCTCTCTTTGTATACATAAAGGGTGGTTATAAAATAAAGTGAGGTGTTCAGAGCCCTCTAGCGAGTAAACTATACGACAAAACATAGCTAAATTTGATGGGAGGACATCCATGGGATTTTGATTTTTAAAAAAAGAAAGAAAAACTAGTACTTAAGTTCCCACCAAGGAAACGTTCGCGCTGTTTACTGAGTAATATGCATTTATTTGCATAATCGCGTAACTTGTTGAGATTGTGAGTATAAAGGGAAAGGCTTTCAGAATTCTCAGCATTTTGAGGCCAACTGGACTGACGCAGTTGCAACTTCAACTTTCTGCGGACTAACCACTTTGCGTCCCTGACAGGTAGATGTTCTAGAGTTCCTGTAGTTTCAACCGTTGCATCGTGTTTAGTAATTTTGTCACTCTCATCAGTCCTTTACGTAATTTCTTTAATCGCCGAAATTCAGGAAGAGCAGCAAAACTGGTAAGGTAAGAACCCGTGAAAGGCAGTTGGCCTCAAAATGATGAGAGCCAGTTGGCCTCAGAAACATGATGCAACGGTTTGAAACTGCAGGAACTCTAGTATAGAAACCAGGCCGAGGACGCAAAACCGTTGACCTGCAAAAAGTTGGAGAAGTTGCAACTGTTTCAAGCTAGTAGACCTCAGAATGGTGAAAATTCTCCTAGATTTTCCTTTTATACACATAATTGCAACAAGGAACGCGATTATGCAAATGATTATGCTCTGATAATTTCACTGTAAGATGCGTTTTAAACAGGTCTGATTTTTAAAAAATTCAAATTAAAAAACAAAAAATTCTTTATTACTTACAATTTTTATTGAGATAAATAATATGTAATTTTCTTTTGTTTTAAATGAACAGATGCTACTCTAAAAATACTATTTTGGACACCCATAATAGACTTTTGTAGTCTCTGCATCATCACTGCGGGATTTTAAAATATCGTGATAATGTTTTTGCAGCATTCAATGCGTCGGGTATGCTTCGTATAGACTCCTCTGTTTCTTCTTTACTATCACACTATCATCAGAATCATTATAGATGAGGCTTTTCAGAAGGCATTTACATTGATGAATGACAAAGATAAAACATGGTCTTGTTCTTAGCCCTACCTAGCAGGGGAAGAAGATAAAATATTGCTCACTTCATTCATACACGATTCATCTCGCTAGAGAATCTGAAAACTGACAGCGAGTGTTTTTGAAAGTACTGAAATTTCCGCGAAAAACGAAATAAAATGCTTAAGAAAAGCAAAATTTTATTTTTGGCTTTGGTATAAAAAGTACATTATAGCCAAAGCACGTACTTTTGTTAAGTACGCTTTAACCGAAGTTAAATAACATTATAAATATAGGACTTCCTTGGGGACATAGCTTCTAGGTATGTTATAACCGATAGTACGTTATATCCCAGGTCCGTTATAACCGGTGCGCACTGTATCTGTACAGTTGTTACTAACTCAGTCAAATTATTGGATTGGCAAGAGATTGATTTCAATTTTCAAAAATGTGTGTTCAACATTTACTCATAAACTACTTGACCGGTCAGTTTAGAATTTTTTACAGATATGATCAGAAACACTTTAAAAAAAAGGAAAAAGAAAAAAAGGAGGGAAAATGATTTGGCTGCTAAAAATATCTGAAAATTACGTCTTTACTACTTTTTCCTTCCATATTAAAAAAATTCCTGTCATTTTAATATTTATGAATGTGAATTAAAACTCACTAAGTTATGAAAGTGAATTATTTATTAAATTATTAATTATAGTTTGATATCTAATTACTTATAAGAGCCCACTTGGTGTCAATATTTCTTTCCAGCTGAAAATGTCTAGTGAAAATCCACTTCTCAAAACTACTTACAATGCAAAAGACAAACCATAAACGGAAATTTACCGTTTTCATATGAAATTTCTGAAAGTTAAAACACTTTTCTTTTTTTAACGGGAAATTACCTCTTCATGGGGGAAAAGGCCATTTTCTGAAAAACAAGTCTAGAAGTATCCTGAATTTTCAGATTATTTTAAACTGTGTAATACTACGATCGCTTGAATACCACCATTGTTTCTCCTTTACTTGGCCCTACTAGTTTACGTGTTACCCGGTAAATTAGATATACCTGTCTGTAAGAAAGCATATGCATATCAGTTACTTAATTTTCTAATTCAAATCCCAAATACCACGTTATGTGATTCAAAATGCACGTGAATTTAGAATAGCCTCTAGATGGATAAGAGTTAAAGCATCGGGTGTACCGGGAAGTAGTGTCATTTATTTTACATTAACTTAAAAAAAATTAATTACAAACAAGATATATGTAAACATACGATCCATATTTTTTACATTTTCAAGCAAGAACTTCATAGATAAATTTTTCTCTTTAATCAAAGTTGTGTAAAAAAAGAGGGAGGTAATCGTCTACAGTACTTGGACGAAGAATTTCACCTTTTTGGGATACTTTGTATACAAATAACATTCATAATTTTCACAACAATCTATGTCTTTCCGGCAGCTGGAAGCACGGTCAGACAGTCAGGAGACTATTATTGCAAAGAAAGCAGTTCTATATAAAATATAATAATTTACTGCTACCATTTAGTTATTTTATTGACACCATTCAATACTTTACTGAAGAAAAAATATGAATTTGTAAACATACATTTTATCAAAAAAGATAATTTCTTAAGTCCCATTTTTTCACCTTACTTTTAACAAATGCTTTTCATGGACGTGACCTGTAATATTTTATTATGCTTGAATTCCATATTTTACAGATTACAATTTTTATGAAATTGTAAGGCTGAGACGCCATATACAGGGAAATCGTGCACTAATTCAAAAATCCGTATGAATATCTGTTCCCGCGAATTTAGACACAAAAACCCGTATCCTAATAAATAAATAATCGTATGTCCGTATTCGGTATCCAGATTTTTAATGATCCGTCGCATCACGAATGCAAACCACGGAAGTATATTATACGAGTAGACCCTCTCCATAGAAGCTTGTTTGGATTTTTGGCACACAAACTAAGTTTCATTAATGTAAACATTGGTAATCGAGTAACGTGCAGCGATCCTAGCGATAAAAGAATAAACATTTCCCACGCTGACTGCTAACTAATTTTACATGTTTTTGATTTCCCAACGTAGCAAGTGAATGAGATTATGAAAGTGAGCACTAAATTTTTATTTTTTTTTCACTTTTGCTTACGTGGTTGCCTTAGTAACAAATGAATAATTAAAAAAGGAAAGGTAAAAGTACGTTCTATCTTGAGATGATTAAACTATTGAGTTTGTATTTGTTAACGAGTGCGTATATCGTGGCTGTCGAAAAAAAAATTGTCTGCTACAGTGTATATTTACACCAGAAAATGGATGAATAACATGAATTTAATATTTTAATATGAGTTTGAGTTTTTCGGGAATGTAAAGCTGTGTTAAAATTTATCGCTGCATGAAATGTAAATACGGTTTGTTTGAGTGTGATCGTCATTATAAATAAACACATTTTAAGTATTGCCTTCTCTTCGATGGCTGTACCAGCAGTTACCTAGTGAGGTGTGTCATCTACATGAAACAACGGCGTTATCCCACTTTTTAAGAGAAGTGTCCCCTCCTAAAGATTTAACTTCGTGATCCAAACAGATAGATTAGAGTTCAAAAAACAGCTTCAGTGCGAACAGGGTGATTCGGATTCAGAAAACAATTCGAACGCAAGCAGAACGCTACAAGTTTAAAAAAAAAAAAACCTCGAATGCAAGGAGAACGATTTGAGCGTTTTCACAAGAGCAACGCTGGATCCTGCCGAAGCGTTCCGAGAACAAGTCTGGGAAGCAACATCAAAGAAGGGAAGTCTTCTCCGTGACGTCTTTCCAATGATGAGAGTAACAGGTTAAACATGGGTTCAAGATTGGAACATGAACAAGTAAAAGAAAAAGAGAGAGCCATATTTGATAATATGCTTCATCCTATTGATTACCCCTTCCTAGAAACTTTTCTGGATTCACCACTGATTATAAGTACAGAATTTCCGTTTTTATGAAATAGATGAGAATTTGTGCGAAATTTTCTTATAATTGCTAATAGATGCGGATCATAAACAATATGTGCAGACGTGAATTTATGCAAAACATTTCTAATTTTTGTGAATAGGTGCAAAATATAGCTTTTTTTTAAAGAAAGAAAATTACAATAAAGAATCATTCAAACGTACTAAACTCAAGCTTCATATCTGAGCGGTCCCCGAAATTAATAAATTAATTAACGAATTAGAAGATTCACCCATTCACAATTTGTGGAACAGATTAGAAGGCTTGAAACCAACTCTTGAACAACAAAGTCAGGGAATTTGGATTTAAACACAATTATAAAAATCGCATCGGAAAAAAATTTCAATAACATTTCTTTGCACATAAAATTAAATACAACAAATGAAGTATATTTTTCCATTGGGCAATTATTTTCCCCATCTGTGGCTGCAAGTATGACCATCTTAAATTATATTACTGCAAAGCTTTTCGAAAATTCATTGCTTCAGATCACTGCCGTGAAATGAACTGCATTCATCGCCTAGTGTTAAAATCTAGAAACTGAAATGAAGGTCTCAATTTTAAGGACGTATTGCGAGCTAATACAAGCTCTTTTCCAACCTTTGATGAAGCAGCTTTACAGTGCTTTTGGAGCCCAACTAATAGTGTAGGCGCAAATCGGTTCTTTAATAATTACAGTGTCATCGTTACGAACTGGAGAACGCCTCTAAAACAGTTAAATGTTGAAATTACAAAAATGTAGCTTTTAAATAAGATTGACAGTAAATTTTAAGAGTATTAAAAGAAGTTGTAAGTAGTTTATGAAAATTTTAGCGAAATTTCAAAATTTTATTTATTTTTTGCGAAATTTTCGTTTTTTTGTTTGCGAAAATTCCGTACCTCTAGATATAAGTTGTCAAGTAGGTAGGATGCCGGATTTCGAAATCCACAGGTTTGAAGATGGGTGTATCCGGATCGGATATATAATTTAGAACAACACCTCCAAAGGATGATAGCTACAGTTCTCTTTTCGTGCGTGCGCTATTCATAATTAAGTATCATTCATGCAACTTGTCCTCTTGTTGACGTGATGTTAGCGCATTTCACTCTGTTGCATATCCTGTTCCTCTGAATCATTTCAGGTAAGTGAGGAGCAAGCACTTAGATACTTCCGTGTGCTGCCTCCAGTAGAGAGTCATCCCCGCCGGGAGTTGTGTGTGTCCTATGTGGGTGTGTACGACAGGAAATTATTGATACAGCCAGTAACTGTTTGTACGTTGTAGGTTTGTGGCGTGAATATCGTGTAACAGGAGGCGTATCGATCACGCATATTAATCGAAAACAGGTGTTTTGTGGGGGGTGAAACCTTTCTAACGAGCAGTTTTTCGGGGGTGTAATTTGAAAAGACTATTCAGGGACATGCCGTGGCTTAACCTGATAATATTCGCTGTTTTATTCAAAACTGGCTGTGTGGCTGTTACCTGAACTGAGAGGGAGCTTTGTTTTTTCAAAAGCGGCAGAAGGCTGAAAATCATTCCGAAATAATCAGAAAAATTAGTCTAGCAATTAAATATTACGTGAGGGCGTTAACCCTTTAACGCGCAGTGTTCCCGCTCTAGGAACACCAAACTCTGACGTTTTGACTATTGCCAGTCACGAAAAATAGATTTGATTTCTATAAAAATAGTTGCGGGTGACATGGCTCCAAGATAATCCTTTACTCTTCAGCACGTCATTTCCCGTAAAAAAATTGTCACGATTATTTTTAACAGCACTGACATCTGCTGAAAAATGGAAGAATGCGAGAGCAGCTGGATGGATTGCCCAATGCTAAAAAAGGTAGCCGTTGCCATCGCTTGACTTAACTACCAGCAAGATGGCGGACGATCGAAACGTCCATCGCGTGCCACAGATCTAGAGACCCTTTTTTTGACGACAGCTGGCTGTGCCAAGGGTTGCGCCTCAAAGGGTTAAAAAAGTAAGCGAAATAATGTTTTTGGAATTAGTATGTGCGATATCTAGCACATACTAAGGTCAAATCTGGCATTGGAATAATCCCTGCTTTATTGAAAACTAACTGTGCGGCTGTTACCCGTAGTGGGAGGCAGCTTTGTTTTTCACAACGCTGCAAAGGGCTAAAAATATTTTATAGGAAAAATCAGAAATATAACTAAAATTAATTAAGTTTAACACTAGTGCTTCAAAAATGAAGCAAAATAATGTTTTTATTTAGTATATGTGAGATCTAGCATGTACTAATGTCGGATGTAGCACCATAATAATCGTTGCTTTATTCAAAACTAGCTGTGTGACTGTTATCCGTACGGGGAGGTAGCTTTGTATTTTTTTTTTTAAACGTGGCGGAAAGCTAAAAATTTTATAGGAAAAATCAGAAACATAAATCAAGTAATTAAATTTAACGCTAGTGCTTCGGGAAAAAAAAAAAAAAAAAAAAAAAGAAGCGAAATAATGTTTTTGAATTGGCATGTGGGAGATGTAGCAGGAAGAATAAATAATTGTAAGTGTGAATGTGTCATATTCTGACTGTTATTACCCCGGAGGTATAATCTATGAAAAAAGAGCATCTGTAAAATGAAAATTTGTTTGATAATAGCCTTTCCGATGTTTTAACTTAAGCATAAATTAATGGCTTAAGCATTAAGTATCCGATCTGTTCTAAGAATTTTGATGCAAGTAAATTAGTTCCTTAGTTCAGTACTTTTTGCCAAATTATCAGAATCTCGTAAAACCAAGGTGATTTGGAATAAAATGTATTTTTCAGCTGAAAATGTATTTTTCCGACATACCCGCTCCCGTAGTGGTCAAGCCTATACTCGGCAACTAACTCGGCCATTAGGGGGGGGGGGGGACCTTTTGATTACTCTTAACAGTTTTTCCAGATACGTATTTTAGAACATTCGGCTTAAGATAATAGAAGTTAAGTTCTATTTATTTATTTAATTTCTTCTCATATTTTGCCTAAATAAGGAGTCACAAAAACGCATAAGAATACTTCTATCAAAAATTTTCCGTTCACTGCATAGAAGGTCTTTTAATTTCCTGTGGTCTTCATCATTTTTCTTAGAATATTTTGCCTTCAGCTTGTCACAGTTTAAGGAAAGCATATAATTAAAGCTTCCCTCTTCACAGTGTGAGAAAATCGACACAATAGTGCACCTGGCAGCGGTCAAGCTCTTCCCGAGAGTTTTAGGACCGTAACATTTTGACAGTTCACTGCCAATAAAACGTCATAAAACTGATGACAGGAAGTTCTTGATTTTCATCTCTGGCGAGTTCATGATGAGCTACATGATGTGTTATAAACGATCGATTGACCCGAAAGAAAATGGCAAGTTTACAGATTTTATTTATTTGAATAAAATAATCCTGTTTTTACAGTCTGTGCAAGAATATTAGATTAGACTATGGTAAAACGAACATTTCCTGAACTAAAAGAGCCCAACTTTATATCAATATAATTTAAGAAGCATCTTATTGAAGTTCTGTTTTCACGTGAGGTTTCTTAAATTAATAGCACAGGCATATGTCATCACTTATATTTTGAAGTGTAGAGTCTTAGAGTGAAAAACCTTTTTATTCGTTTTGTATCTTACTCTTTTCTATATATATATATATATTTTTTTTCTAATGGCGGGCACTTGTCGTTTATAGGTATTGACCCCAACTAAGCCGGAAATATTGCTCACTTTAGAAAAACACTCAAAATATTGGCGCTAAATGATAAAATAAATAAAAACTTTAAAAAATAGCACAAATTTTTACAAAACATGCTTTTTACACAAAGTTTTAATTTATTTTATTTTATTTTCTCTCTTTATTATGGAGGCACCTAATAGGTGGACCAGCGTTGCCTAATATGAATGGACGGACCAAAATGACATTCAAGCCCACTCGGGGAATCGAACCCGGACTCGTGGTGTGGTAGAATGGTTCTCTAGTCACTGCACAACCCAGGTGGCCGCTGTTAATATTTTTAAGTAAGAGAAAGAAAAAAAATTAATGTCATTGTATGTTTCAATATTATTCCGTTAGAAAATAACTCGGTGAACTATTATTTTAGTTATGTAATGGCAACATTAGATTGCGAGTTTTAAAAGTCTAAGATTTGCTATGATAATATGGATTCGAGCACGATATGCCGTTTTAATTGGTCCTTCGCGTATACTGTGTTTGTTGCATTCATTAATTTTCAACGGGAACCTTACAAGGAAGGCCATAGGCACGGGGGGAGGGGGTGACGGCCCGAGCCCCTCCCAAAATTTATGATTTTATTTTTGATGGGAATTAAACGTTTAGACGAGTGGGTATTTTTTTTTCATTTAAGAAAAAAGTTAAGAAGTACTTCAATCTAAAATGAAAATACTTCTGTTATGTACAGTAATACCTCGACTTACGACTGGGAGCGACCGCTCCTCCCCCCCCCCCCGTCTGAGAAAAAAGAAATTAAATAAAAAATGTACGTCATCCTATTTTACTTCCATAAAATGGACATAAATTTCAATTACCAGCCGCCACCCCAAAAAATTGCATTAATCCGTCTGTCAAGAGTGTAGTGTGTTTATCGCTTGTTACTAGGTTGCTCATTTCGTTTCTTTTCTGAGACTACCTCCTCCCCCTTTAAGGGAGGCTTCCAATATAGGCACATTGGATGCACCTTGTCTATCTACGATTCCATAGAACAAAATATCTATGATTTTGTTTGAATTTAAGTTTCATGTAATACCTAAAATATCACGTAAGTGAAGCATTTACACCGTCCTTCCCCTTTTTAACACTTTCCAACAAGGTTGAAAAGTATTTATGATCGGTTTGTCTGTCCGTCCGTCCTTCCGTGCTCTAACTCGCGTAAATATGCATCGATTTCTACGAAATTTAAATATGCTATTCTTATCTACTGTACCGTGTACCCTATTGAAAATGGTGTATGTAACATTTATAGTTTTTCTACAGGAGCACTCAAAATATTCTCAATACATTGCGGTCTATGGGAAGTTATTCTTTCAAGCGTATCATCTTACTATTCAGTTACTCTGATCCCTGACTTCAAGATAAAACTTTTTCCGCCATTACTGCAAAAAGATTACAAAGTTAACACAAAAAGCCTAATAACTTCTTCACCGTTTCTACGATCCGCTTTAAATTTTTCATGATCATGTATAAAAATATAGAAAACAATCTGCGCTACTATGAAAATAAAAAAATCCACCCGTTCCCTCATTTTTAAGCGATTTTTCGCTATTTTCAGCAACATTTTATTTCCGAGAGTCAAAATGTAAATCATTTGAGTGACAAAATTACTCTTTTCAAGTGAATATGACGTCATACAATTGGGATTCAAACTCGATTAAAAAAACTTTTCCAGATTAGACAGCTTATTATCATCTTTTTTTCACAAATAAATCGTTTGCATGGACATGAGAATAGCTGTGTACACAAAACGAAATCTTTCGATTGCGAAAAGATTCCGCGAGTTTCCAGAACAGCATGAAATTTAATTTGGGTATATAATAAAAAATGAATACGAACTTGTTTATTTTAGGTGGATGGAAATTAAATATTTTGAATGTATACAAATTTTCGTCAAATGCTTTTTCTAGCGCCAGTATTCATTGCCTCCACAACGGTCTTTGACTTCTAGCTTTAGAGATATTCTGCTATTTGAAATGAAACAAACCTGATATATGTTATTAAGGATTACAAGATGAAGCTAGCTTTCCATCGAAAGTATTGTTTGTATAGTTAATAGTTTTTCTACAGAACTACTCAAAATAATTTCAATACAATACGGTCAGTGACAGTTTAGAGACAGGCACTATTTAAAGCATATAATACTATCATATAATACTATCTAAAGCATATAATACTTATCTCCAAAATGTCGCCAGTTTTAAGGACAATACATCGCCAAATTTTTCGAAAAAATATGTTTTTGCTGGAAAGTGTTTTATAATCCATGCGTTTTGCATGATTTATCTTTCTTGTTTCTTTCTTTTAAAAGTCGCCCACCTGGAGAAAACATTCAATTTACACCTGGGAAGCGATAGCTAGTTAAAATTCATGTGATTTTGCATTGCATCTAGTGTTGCTTTTTATATTTTTAAAACCTACATTCTGGACACATTCTATGGTGTATTTTCTCTTCCCCTCCCTTAAAGTATGTCTATGTCTATCAGTGTAAAGTGGGAAATTTTGCAGTATATAAAATTATTTCTCGAGGAAACAAAAAAACGGCAAATAGATTTTACTGAATTTGTTAATTTATATGCGTATTTTATTAACATGAGTGCTGACAGCGACGTAGCCCGATGATTCAATTTGGGTGTGGAGGAGGGGGGGGGGCAAGAAGACTATGCATTTTCTACTGTTTTCTTCTCTCCCTCCCTCAACCTCTCAGAGGTGCGTGTACTAATAAAATTACTGTGGTGGTAAAAAATCCTGAATTCGTTCAATGTTTTGCCTAGTTTTTATGGTTTTAATTTTTCGTTATTAAATCATAGTAATATCACCGTTATATTTTTAACGCTTTCCAACAAGGCTAAAAAGTAGTTATGTGATTTCAGTTAGTCTGCCTCTCCATCTGCTCTATCTGTCCATCCGTACTTTTACTGTCGTAAATATGCATCGATTATTACGAAATTTATCTGTTTTATTCCTATGTACTGTACCATGTACCCTGTTGAAAACTGTGTACGTAGGATTTGTAGCTCTTTTACAGGAGCACCCAAAAGAATTCAATACATTATGGACAGTCATTATTTAAAGCGTATTTTAGAAATACGCTTTAAATAATGAGGCCTAGTTGGCCAGCTCAAATGAAACAAAATTGGCATACTACAAAATAAAGCTCTGCATCAAAAATAGTGTCTCTATAATTTATAGTTCTTTTACAGGAGCACCCCTCTTTCACAAATTCCCAGTGACTCTGGGAAATTGCGAAAGAGGAATGGAAACCAATACACCTGGAATTTTAAAAATCCCTTCTATCATGGAAATCACGATGTTAACTTATTATCAGATAAAGAGCTATCTGATTGAACATTTTAAAAAAAGTCTTCAAATTTTAAATATGAATTTATGGCTTCAAAATCGTTCTGAAAATATGTAAACACCTTCTGTATTTACGGCAGTTAGAGCACTGAAGGACAGATGAAAGACAAACAGAAATCGTAAAAACATTTTATCCTTGATGGAAAGTGTTAAAAACGCATTAAAATTACTAGCAATAGTTAAGATATTACGATAATTTCATAGCGAAAAATTCAGTCAGCCACAAAAATTTGGTAAAAAATTGAGTCTCTTTCTCTGCTCAGGACTTTTTGCCACCAATATACGTATATTTTTAATTTAATTTCGTTTTTCATTTAATTAATTAACATTTAATTTTAATTTTATTTAACAAAAATAAGTATCTTTTAGTTACTTCTGCGGTGAAAGTAATGTGTGGTGATGCGGAACATTATTTTCCCTCATTATTAATTTTTTATTAATAATGTTACTATTTTTTTTCTCAAAGTAAGTTTATGAAAATACTCCAACTGTTCTCAAATCAAAATTTTATATTTCACAAATGAACTTGTATTAAACACTCAATACTCAGTACTTAATTTAAAGCAATTCTATACTTTTTATTTCTAAAAATAATACAAATATGATGTATTGTAACAACAATCTATACCATTCGCTTGTATATGTGCGAAGGTCAAAAAAATCCTCCAGGCTGAGATTTTTAACATCTCGGTTAAATGCAAGTAAGAAAATATCTTCTTTTCAATCATGTAACATCGATAATCATTCGGGTTTTGTTTGTTTTTGTGTCATGGAAAGCCTACACGAGGGCATCTGCCTATGGGAGGTGGAATGTTATGCGAGGAGGACTTTTTAAGGGGATCTAATGCGTATACGCGTTACACCCGGAGAAAACCGCCCAAAATTCCAGACCGTTAGATCGGCAGACTCGTGATGGGCCCAAACCCGGGCCTTCCCACTTCAGACCTCTACTATGTTCAGCAGTGGCGGATCCAGAATTTCTGTTTGGGGAGGGGCTAAATTTTGAAAAAAGCTTATTTCACCCGAACAAAATGAACAATAAAGCAAAATTTTAGTCTAAACCAATGTAAAAACTTTTGGGAGGGGCTAAGTGATTTAAAAAGATCACTTTACATATTCAAAGTGCATAGTGAAGCAGACTGTTACCATTTAGCGATCTCTTTTATTTTTTTTTGGGGGGGGGGCTGAAGCCCCATAGCCCCTCCCCCGAATCCGCTACTGATGTTCAGAATCTTATCCACTCGGCCCGTTGGTATTTTATGACTTGGTTCTGTTGAAAATGCTCACTTTGTCGTATATACTAATCAAGATTTAAGAACTTGGAAAAATGATTAATTTTTTAAAACATTTTTGTTTTATCAAATTACTTTTCTGTCTATTTGGCAAATTTGGAAGTAGGGTAAAAATTTTCCTGGTGGGAAGGGGGGGGGGGTCACAATTTTTTTTCAGGGAATCACCCGACGCATCCCTTCACTACGGGCTCCCGCTTCGTGTAAATTTTTTCATACGAGCGTCGTGTACAAATTTAAATAGTGTAACTTTTTGAAAATGAAGGAAAGGGATTTTTTCTTAACGGAGTCTTATTTCTGACCTTATTTTGAACATCTTTTCCGTTACATTGCCCACATATCTCTGATACATAAATAATTAAAGCCCGTTACCACCTTTTGGCGACACCCTGTAGATATACAGTATGCCCACTAAAGTCCCTTGTCACCCTTTTAATTTCGGAACGGCTGCTGCTATTTTTATAAACGTGGTGTCTAGGTATAGTAAATTGTATATGAGTTACCGAATGAGACTGCTTACAGCGCCACCTGGTGGAAAACTGCGGAGTTAGCTTTCGTATCTCGAAAACGGTACGAGATAGGGGGAAATAGTGAATTACAAAGTTATAGAGCGTTATCGATTTAGTACTAAAAGACACCTCATTGACATGGATATGAAAAACAGAACGGTTAGAACGTGCATTTGTATTTTCGTGATTCCCTACTCTGCGAAGGTTAAAAAACGATCAAAGAAAGAAGAAAACAATTATTTATAACAATATACCTTTATTTAAGATGTTCAAACTTCGCAGCGTCAGGTGCAATGACATTTGGATCCTCGTTTGAATTTCACATTGCACGCGTTGGAGCACAGAGGGTGACACGTTGCCACAAGCGTCCGTAATGCGTCGTTTAAGGTCCTGCAATGTTTGTGGAGGGGTCGCATATACCTGCTCTTTTAGGTATCCCCACATAAAAAAGTCCAGTGGAGTCAGATCAGGCGAACATGGAGGCCATTCTTCGAAACCGCCATAACCAATTATTTGGTTCCCGAATTCCGTGACGAGGTACTGCTTCACTGAAGATGTCTTGTCTCTGGAGATGTCCCTGGTATGTGTTACATTGCAGCATCGTGTTTAGCCCGAAAGATAATATTTTCTCCTTCTGTTCACATTTCGTGACGTCACAGTGTAGGAAATCACGAAAATACAAATGCACGTTTTAACCGTTCTGCTTTTCACATCCATGTCAATGAGGTGTCCTTTCGTACTAAATCGATAACGCTCTACAACTTTGCAATTCACTTTTTTTCCTCTATCTCGTACCGTTTTCGAGATACGAAAGCTAACTCCGCAGTCTTCCATCAGGTGGCGCTGTGAGTGGTCTCATTCGGTCGCGCATATCCAATTTGCTATACCTAGATACCACGTTTATAAAAATAGCAGTAGCCGTTCCGAAATTAAGAGGGTGACAAGGGACTTTAGTGGGCATACTGTATACTAACTTTATCAATTTTTTTTTTTTTTTCGCAATTTTTATCCTTGCATTTTATTACATGGATACTATAGGATACTACCTACAGGAACGGCCTACCTATTTGGTTTAAAGCCTGTTTTAGTTCCTGAAGTGTCCTACTGTCCTGCTGAACCCTAGCTCCAGGCTCAGGTCCAGCAAGCCAGCGGTTTCTCTCATTTTTATTTTATTTTTTTTTACAGCACAATTTTTGGATTACAATTGGTAAAATACATCAGTGTTATACAATATAAAAGCAGTTAGTTTACAATGGTTTACAATTGCTCACAATATTGTTCTTAGTAACATTTGACCATAGATACATATATTTAACACGTTTTTTTTTTTTTTCTTTTTTTTACAATTTTGAAAGTTAAAAAAAGTAAATAAATATCTAAAAGTAAACAATAGGCTTGAGAATGATAAACTTTAAAAGTAATTTTGAAAAATTTAAACATAAATAAATATAACTAATATTAAAAAATGTGCTTTAGAAAGAAGATTTATATATATATATATATATATATATATATATATATTTTAATTTTGAAAGCATACATATACATATAATAATATACTGAAAAATAAATTTAGGCTTGGATATGAGAAGCGTATTTTTTTTAATCTAACGAAATAAGAGCAGCAACATAATTTCTATGTCAGGAAATAATGCTAATAAATTCATAATTAAAAAAAAAGTTGTTCTATTTAGAGTTTTTACATGGTTTTTATCAACTGAAATTCTTGTATTTATTTAATCTGAATCGCTTTCTGGTGTATGAGATTGCAATATGGTGTATGGTGTATGGTGTTGATAATATGCACTGTAGATACTTCGTTATTTTGATAACTATAATATGTAAAAAAAAAAAGTTATTATTGTGAAACTTATTGCCGTTGGTTCCCTGAGTGGGTGCTTGCGGCTGGAGTTTCGCTAAAGGATGGTTTGCTTCAGGAGCGTTAGAAGTCTTAAACCATTTAGGTAGGCTGCTCCTTAGGCTAATTTCCTGTTTATTTTATTTCCTCCTTGAACGAAATAGTACCACGGACGACCTTGATCATCCCTCGTAACAGGCTCTTTAGCGTTGAGCGCAGGATATTCGTAGTTTTCCCTCCCACTGACACTTCAGGCCGAAAAACTAGTTTTACAGGCATAAAGCGATAAAGCAGTTGCTTTTCAGTCAAGCGTACTTCAATACTGCCGTAATTGGAATTGTGATCCGATTTCAAGTCATTATATCTTTTAAAAATATTAATGTTATATGTTTAATTAAAAGTTCATTAATATTTTAAATACTCATGGTAGCTTTTGTTAAAGCTACCATGAGATACATTAACGTAGGATAACTTATCGTTTTGTTAGCTGCAAGTCGCCCGTTGAAAAAAATAGGCGAATATAATAAACACTTTTAATTTAAGATGCACAAAATATTTATTAAACAGTATGTTGTCCTTAAATCCAC
The DNA here is from genome assembly GCA_038373885.1 of Cheiracanthium punctorium. Taxonomy (NCBI): domain Eukaryota; kingdom Metazoa; phylum Arthropoda; class Arachnida; order Araneae; family Cheiracanthiidae; genus Cheiracanthium; species Cheiracanthium punctorium. The sequence goes on along the minus strand of JAWZYV010001334.1, from coordinate 221,464 downwards.
AGTTTCGCAACGAATTTACAATTTTAATAATTTTTAATCTAATATTACCATTACAGGGCTAGAACAATCAAATGATCTTCCTGGTGTCTAAAAATAAATCAATCTTGTTAATTTAAAAAAGATATTCCATGCTAACCGAAATCGGATAAGTTACGAAATAATTTTGCACGTGACGTAACTTTTATTTCAGATTTTATTAATTTAAATTGGTATTTAAAGCGACACCCACTTTAATTTTATTTCGCTCATTCCAAAATTTATTCCTCAAAGCCTGTTCACTTAATCGGGTCTCTAAACTGTGATTTTTAAATTGCATTTTTAATTTCGTGACGTTCAAAATACGTCATTTTCACTTTCATTATATAACTTGAATCACTGAAAGCAAAAAAACATTAATTTCACGTTTTTGAGCGCTTTGAACTGGAAGACGGAAGGCGCCAGGTTGCGCCCGCCGACCTAACCGTTCGGAGTTTTCCGTGGTTTCCTCCGGAACTTAGCGTAAATACGGGTTAGGACCCTTTAGAAAGAACCCTCACTGAGTGCACGCCACCCATCGCCCTAGATCCTACGTGTAGATAATTGACCGTAACCACATAACACATATAACTACTTTTATCGGATGTGAAACCGATTATTACAGCAATTTCGCGTGCTTGCGAAGATTATTACGAAGGGGTAAATATTGCTCTTCGATACACGTACATGTTATTGTCATACCATGTTGTGATATAAAGCCTTCCTCATTAAGCGGCCTAACAAGCGCAAAAAGAATATTTCAAACTGAGCTGGTAGTCCTGAGATTAACGCGTTCAGACAATCCAGCAGTGGTCTGAGCGCTAAACTCCGTTTCCATAAGAATACGGCAAGTGAAGCATTATCTGGCTTGGCCAGTACTTTGGAGGGTCAACTCCCTTTCGGCTCAATTTCTGTGGGACCGTGTACGCAAATGGGAGCTGGTGCACGTAAAATCCGTCGTGGCTCCATTGTCCTCCAAGTTGCTAAACGATACCTCTAGGGGTGCCGATTTTAGGTGGTGGTTGGTCCCTCATATGGAATCGATTCAAAATTAGGGACCAACAAGTAGAAGTCCAACACCATCGGGGGCAATGGCACTCCTCTTTCATGGTTGTCTATCCATGGGCATGACAACAACAACGCGTTCAGACAGACAAACAGACGCGCTAAGGGGAACTTTGTTTTATAATATGTACAGATTATTTTGTTCATTTTACTCTCAATCCCTAGTAGCACAATTAGTCCAAAAGACGTTTAAAACACGTCTTTTAACGTCAAAAAAAGTGTTTCCAACGTAATTTTAACGTTTTTTGAACTATTTGTGCTACTAGGGCTTGCAACAGAGCTTCGTCAGAACTCGGTGACACTTTGCGCAATATTTGAGAATACATACAACGACTGTCGTCAAACCCATAGCGAATACTATGTATTATGTTAATTAGTATTTTTCACCTGGTGGCGATTTTTGAATTTCCCACGATTTAAAAAAATGCCAGTTTCCTTTCGTTATTATGGTTGCTGAAAAATCATAGAGCTATAACCATCTTCTAATGAAATCACTCTTGAAGGCACAGATCAAATTTAAGAACATTTATTTACACATTTCACAATGTTAAAACTTACACGATAAAACTCTTCACACTTCGTTAAACTTACGCATAATCAGTAAAACTGAATAATAAAACTTTTCATACTAAAAACACTTAACCACTACTGTAACATTTGATCAACAGGTCGCCACACATTAGACAACAGCATCATCGCACCAGGAAATCACTCGTTTTTTTTTTTTTTTTTTTTTCCCACGCAAGCAAAGACAGACCGGCATCCACATATTCTAAGTGCAGACCTGCTTGCACAATAGTTGGAACTCGTCATTGCAGAAACGACAAGCCCGGGGCACGATAGTGCTCAAAAATTGCCGAGGGTAGCTCGATCATTAACAAAATAATTTGAATTTCTACAATAGTAAATTTTTACCTAATTATATTTCTAGCTCATTTTTAAACTCAAGTCAAAATGACGTCATTCTCAATTGCGATATCTAACATGAATTAGTGAAAGAAGAAGAAGGAAAAAAAAAAAAAACTCACGTTATTTTACTTTTCTACAGCATCTGATAATCTGGAAGTTTATTACACTGCTCAAAACAATTAAAGGATATTATAAGTTTTATATAAAATAAAGATATAAGCGAAATTTTTTTCGCCGAAAATGGAAGAAGAGAATCAAAAATGCAAATTTTTCTGATTTTCAAAATGTGGAGTATGCTAATTTTGAGTTCGACGTCAAAAACGTCGCTTCAGCGGCAGCGAATGAAATTGGACTTTTCAATGAATAAAAGACAATGAAGACAAGGATGATTGGCATTCAGTGACTGCTTTGTTTCGATGAGTACGATGTCTCAACAAAGTCATTTAACCGATTCAGAAGCTTGGAGAGTTGTAGAAGGGGTAGACTGAAGGTAAGACTTGTAGGTTAGAAGGGGGCCAAACTCAAGCCGAAGTAGCGCAAGCCATTGGAGTGTCACAAAGTGTGATTTCCAGGATCTGGAACCGGTTTTTGGCGACTGGGAGTGCAGGCCGATGACCAGGACAAAGTCGTAGACGGGCAACAACTCGTAATGAACGAGAGGCTGGGCAGGCCGGATTAAAGTGCTCTCTGGCGATTTGGCGTGCATCCTTTCTCAAGAGTCGTTTCTCCCGCTGTTACACACTGCACGCTAGGGGTTGCCGCCCGCATGAAATTTTATCTCGCAGCTATGACAATGTTTTGACTGGTGTTGATAAGTGATTTTTAAGAGATATTAAACTTTAAAATTGGAACACATTTTAAGAAAGGCTGATCTATGCAAACGAAATAGTTTTTCTGCTCTTTTCGATTTATAAATAGAGCGCTCAACGTTGCCTTACACTGAGGCCTGTGGGGTGATTATGGATTGATGCAATTTATGGGATCTGAATCAGTTATGTTTCATCAATTTTTCATTTCAAATAATTGCATTGCTTCCGCACTTTAGCACTGAAAGACTAAAGTTAGGAAGCAACGCTGGACGCATAAGGGGACTAGTCAATTTAAACATCCTAACTATCCTAATTTAAACATTGTAAAGTAGAGAGCCTGCAGGTCATGACTTGTAAAGTTCATTTGCATGTAAACTAGATCTCTTTTTTCATTTGTGTATTACATGAAGTGTGTTTTAAAAAAATTACAAGCAAAAAATATTCATTAGAAAAGTGTGTTTAAAATATCGGTTCTCCATCCTCTAAACCTAGCTGTGGGAATTTTCGATTAGAATAGAACGACCTCAGAATTGCTAACATTAAGATACTGTATAGGATAATTTAGGATTTTGTTTGTTTAAAAAGAAACATACAAAATATAGCAATTTTAAAAGCCAAAGTAAGGGGGAAATAAGAACGAATGAATTTTAAAAGAACAGATAATTAAGACAAAAAAATTAAAAAAATTATAATGCAATATATGGGATCTGCATCAATTATATTTCATCAATTCATTTCAAATGATGCTTTTTAACTGTCCACTGTTTCTTTTTTATTTCCGTAACATATTACCTTCAAATCTAAAATTGTAATTTTAGACTGCAATTTTAAATGCATTAAAATATATATTTAGAACAATTAATCAACAAAAAAAAAAATATATATATTGCTGTTTTTCGCGGATCAACTTGTGGTGCGGGCGGCAACCCCTAGCGTGGAGTGTATAACCATGGCTGACTGGGATCTTCCCTATCCCAGTCAGCCATGGTATAACAGCGGGAGAAACGACTCTTGCCAAAGGATGCACGCCAAATCGCCAGAGAGCACTTTAATCCGGCCTGCCCAGCCTCTCGTAATGAAGATCGTTATTTAGTATTAACGGCTCGGAGACACCGGAATATGAACGCTACTCTTCTCCAACAACCTTCGCTCGGCTACTGGCACCACGGTTTCAACTCAGACTATCCGAAACCGGCTCCATGGTGTAGGTCTGTATGCTCGCCGACCGATGGTATGTGTTAGACTAACATCAAGGCATCGTCGCGACCGCAGGGAGTGGGCAACAGATCATGTGAACTGGAGGAGAAATGAATGGAGCAATGTTCTTTTTTCTGACGAGTCCCGTTTTTCAGTTCATCCTGATAATAGGCGTATTTTCATCTAGAGGGACCGTGGCAGTAGGAATAATCCTGCGTTCGTGCACGAAAGTGTCAGCTTTGGAGGTGGGGGAGTGTTGGTGTATGGTGGCATCTCCATTGACGGGTACACAGACCTCTGCATCATTCGAAATGAACCTCTGAGTGGTCGCCGATATAGGGATGAGATCCTCAGACCTATTGTAGTCCCTTACGCTGCAGCAATCGGAGATGACTTCATTTTAATGGACGATAACTGCAGGCCACATCGTGCTAACCTGGTGGAGGTTTTCCTTCTCGAGGAAGGAATCGTACGAATGGAATGGCCAGCGTGTTCTCCAGACATGAATCCAACAGAGCACGTTTGGGACGCTGTAGGAAGACGAGTTACTGGCCACCAACCACCCCCACAAACTCTCCAAGAACTGGAAAGAGTTCTTCTGGAAGAGTGGGACAGAATATCCCAACTCGTGATTAATAGCCTCATTGACTCCATGCCTCAAAGGTGTTCAACGTTGCTGGCCGTTCGAGGAAACCATACCCACTACTGAAAATGATTTCCTTTGAAGAAAACACCTTTTCTTATTCATTTTTTCTCAAATGCACAAATTGTGTTTTTTTCCTTTTCTACACAAATGCGCAATAAAATGCATTTTTCCCCCCAAACATGTGTAATTTATTCTCATATAACCTACTATGTCTGTCGACCATGTATCAATCAGCTAAAAAGTTTCTCAGCCACAAGATCCACCTAAAACCGCAATATCCTTTAATTGTTTTGAGCAGTGTATTTTGCTCGTGGTGTAATTTTTTTTTTTTTTTTTTTTTTTTTTTTGTCAATGCTTGTTAACCTAATTAGGATTTCTAATGCCTTTTTAAACTCGTGAAATCAAAATGACGTTCATTTCCTTTATAATATGCCACTTTTTTTAAAGTTACATCTATCGCCAGCATATAGATGGTATGTCACATGATCACTATTTTACACAATCGGGAATTAGGAAAATTTTCTGGAGGTGAAAAGTATCGAAAAATCGAAAAAAATGTCGTAGAACGATTGGTTTTTTATTTTCATAATAACCTACGGTCTATTCTATGTCGTGTTACATATCTGTGCAAAATTTCAAGCCGGTTAGTCGAACGGTGTTGAAGGACAAGGAAATAAATGAACAAATTTCCAATTTTACATAATAGACAGCTTAAACTTTATAGGCTAATTTCATTTTAGAGTTCGAAGTGACAGTCAACAGATTTGAACAATAATAGTAGTAATACAGAAGTATTAAAAAAATAATTAATGTTAAAAGTTAATATAAAAGAAAATTGAAAAGCAATTTTGGAAAGGTTGTTTCTTAAATTAAAGATAAATCAGGAGCTGCTCTGCCACTAACCACTTCTTTGTTAAAAAATAGAATAGTACACTGAAGTAGCCATTAAATATATTCTTTTGAGTATTTCAACTCAAATTAAAGACGATTTACTTTTCGAGATTCGCTTAACTGTATGTCTGTTTTCATCGGAAGCTTAAATTAATACGGAATATTTTTTGATAAATTTCAAATGCTGATTTATGCATTTTTTAAACACAATTTTTTAAATTATTTATTTATAGTTTGAAGTTTCCTTAAGAAAGGAAAACACATATATACCCACTGACGTAATACTCCATACTTTTATTAAAACGTTCTAAAAAAACATCTAAAACATAAATTTACCTGGCAGTTGCCTTCCCTGAATTCTATTACATTTGCCAATAGGTTGCTTAACATAAGAAAAGGGCATTTTAAATAAATAAATTTGATTTTTAATATGACGGCTTCTATATAAATTACGTAACAACTTTTTTTTTTTTGGGAAATTTTTGATCCCTTCTCCCCTTATGCCACAGTTTGTCCCTTGCCAACCCCCACCTCCAACCTATCATAATTTAATAGCCTTAATAATTATTTTTATTCAAGTATGATTTTTTTTTAAAAAGACTACATTCGCTGCACTTGCTTTTCGTATGAGGCATTCGGCCTCTAATAAGCCTTATTCGTAAAAAGGGCATAATTGACAAACCCAAAGAATGGATCTGATAAAATGTTACCGAGCTACACATTCTTTGGTACTTGCATGTTCTTTGGAACAACTTCACACTATTTTTAATTGTGTAAAACCTATGGAACACCTTGCGTATTTGCCATCCATACCGATTTTTTATAATTTGCGACTTCGTGTACGTATAGTCAATAATAATTTCTAAGAAAAATGTGCTTCATATGTTTTCTATGGTAAAAACTACGGAAACGCTATTATATCTTGCTACTAATGGCGACTTTCCATTATTTGGCGATTTGCACATGCTCATAACCGATAATCATTGTTCATGTAAGGTTGCCGTTCATGTAAGGTAACCTTAAATGAACAGTAATTATAGGTTGTGAGCATGTGTAAATCGCCAAATAATGAAAAGTCGCCATTGGTGGCAAGCTATCCTATCTGTTCCGTAGCTTTTATTAACTTTACATGTACGCAAGTCGCCAAATAATGAAAACTCGCCATGGGTGGCAAATTCGCAAGGTGTCCAATAGGTTTTACATTATTAAAAATACAACTGCAACAGATGTTCTGATTTTATTATGCTTTAGCTCCTAATTAATATAACTTTTGAATGGCAACATTAAATATAATAGTGTTTCTGAGGAGTGCAAATAATTTTTAATACTCCAGGTGGAGTATAGCTCAGGACCCGTAAACACGGATTCCCATAACAAAATATCTTCCGTGTTATGAGGGGGAGGGGGGTCTACAGTAGTGTGAAGTTAAAATTTTTATGTACCAATGAACATGCAAGAACCAAGCAATGTGTAGCTCGGTAACATTTTATTGGTTTTCGTATGAGGCATTCGGCCCCTAATAAGGCTTATTCGTAAAAAGGGCATAATTGACAAACCCAAAGATTGGATCTGATAAAATGTTACCGAGCTACACATTCTTTGGTTCTTGCATGTTCTTTGGAACAACTTCAGGTGGCTGTGCCCGGCACAGCCATCTGTCGTCACAAAAGGGTCTCTAGATCTGTGGCACGCGATGAACGTTTCGATCGTCCGCCATCTTGCTGGTAGTTAAGTCGAGCGATGGCAACGGCTGCCCTTTTTTCAGCATTGGGCAATCTATCCAGCTGTTCTCGTTTTCTTCCATTTTTTAGCAGATGTCAGGTGCTGTTAAAAATAATTGTGACAATTTTTTTTCGGAAAATGACGTGCTAAAAAGTAAAGGATTCTCGTGGAGCTATGTCACCCGCTTCTATTTTCATAGAAATCAAATCTACTCTTCGTGACTGGCAACAGTCAAAACGTCAGAGTTTGGTGTTCCCAGAGCGGGATCACTGCACGTTAAAGGGTTAATAGCAAGAATGAACAGATTAAACACGATTTGAGTGACGGTTTAAGTGCGCTCTGCGATCGCCCTTCCCCACTCCTTGATCCGCCAATGCAAGATGCTCAGATTATAAATAAAGAATAGCGAATACGAATTATATCTTTTAATAATTCCTAAAACACGGATGCTTTTTTTCATAAACTATAAAGGGGAAAAAAGGGTATTACACTGCACGGTATCGTCGAGATAACGATATAGCTTTCCGGGATTATTTTTACTGTCCTGCTTAAAACAGGAACATATTTATCGTCTGACGAGCCATATCAAAACTGTCGTAAAAAACTGTGAAAATGATTGACAGGCCAAATGAAATGCCGAGCGCGCTAAAAACCTCTCCCTCTGCACTTTATTTTGCGCGGACGCTAATCAAAAGCATCAAGCGAGCTTGAGACTCCGCCCCTCTACGCTTAGATTCCCCCTTCCTCCCACACCTCCCACTCTCGTTGTAAGTGATCCCACCGGCGCGCAAACCGCAACCGACGACCCATGGAGTCTAAAGCGGCCAGGGCGCAGTCATTTGCCGGTAGAGCTCGTGGAAGTGTGCGGGAAAAGCATGGACTAGCTACGGGGGACGATACAGCGATGTACCGCTATGCCTAGAGTTAAGATTTCGCACACCAGAAATAGAAATAAGAGAGGTTAGTGAAGTGAGAATAATACTATCCCACCAGAAAGCAGAGCTCATACAATTTAAATGCTTTAAACCGATCTTTGTTGCTCCTCAGATATCGTCTGCGATTTTTGAAATTTCATGAACAGTTTCAATTTTGCAGAAAACGTGTGAATTACTAGCGAATAGATAATTTTCTCTTGTGAAGAATCCTGAACCAAAAAATTAGAATCAAATGAGATGTTAGTAAATGAAAAGAAATAGAAAACCGCCAGAAACAGAATTAACAGTAGAAGAAACGATAATGCTTACTTAAACTATAATTGTTTCTCGCCTTGAGGTGTCGTCATCGATTTTTGAAATGTAATGAACAGTGGCAGTTTATCATAACACATCTGTGAGTATCTACAAACAGAGAAAGTTTTCGACTGTGAAGAATATATCAGAAAATAGAATTACATGAAATGAACACTGAATGAACTCTGTACTGTCTTGTTTATACCTGAAGTAATGCAGAGAGTAATTTGAGCTTTTTAACAATAGCATTATGAAATGTTACCAAACAAAAAACTTCAACTCTGAACAACTCTAAAACAAAAGTGGAATCATCTCACATAAAAGCAATTCTAATTTAGAGTGTACTGTTCCTTTTTAACTGAAACATAATTTGAGATTTTTAAAATGCAGTGGCTAACTCATCTAGTCTAATAGATGTAACATGAATTGCAAAAGAATACGTAAATTATGAAGAGCTTGAAGTCACAAAGTTGAAAGCACTGAAATAACATAAATGATTATCCAAATTCTTAACTAGTTATAAGGCATTGCCTACAATTTATAAATGCGATTTATGTTTGAGTTAATTTAAAAGAGGTGTATACCTTATGAACTATTCACTCATGTAGAATCATATGCTTTTCAGATTTCTTGTTGCAATGCAAATTTTATTTCATAATAGAATCTGCAAATTCAAAATCTGAAAAAGTGCTCATGATTTAAGGATTTATAGAGGACTCTGAACAGTGTAAATTATTCAAAATTTACAAGAGAAAAAAAAAATATCGCTTTCTCTTTCAGAGTTGCAACAATTGAAGAAATATTTTTAATTAATGAAGATGCACACATATATTTAAAAATTCTTCACAAAATTCATGAAGTATTTTCGTGTAGCTTAACTCTTAAGTTTTACATGAGGCAATTACATTTTTTGTAAAAAAAAAAAAAGAAAGAAAAGAAAAAATGAATACTAAAACAAACACACATAAATGAATATAAGTAATTTTAAGCTTTGCATTTTGTTAAATGCAATTTTGAAATAACATAAAGAAATAACCATCGAATATTTTTTTTAACTTACCATTAAGAATATTAAATAAACTCTTTTAACTAACTGAAGATAATTTCATTAAAATTCCAAAAATTTATTAAAAAAGCAAACATCTTTGATATAAATAACAGATTACTTCAAAGAAAAGATCATTTTCTAATAGTTTTAGGTAAGGTCTTTTATAAGATGTGAGAATTAAATATCTGCGAAATAATAAAAACAAAACGAGATAAATTCGATTAAAATATTAGAGCTATACTCTTCGAAGAAACCATTAAAAGTATATTAAAGCTTTATATAAACCAGACTTTAAAAAGTTTTCTCTGTTATTTTAATCGTTAAGAAGAAATCAAATATGTCTTTGATAGATGTGAAGAAATTATTTTAATGAAGTGCGACTAGTAAATTATTGCACTAAGTTTACTTATTGGATGTTGCAAATTACTAAAAAGATAATAGGTGACATTTTGATTTTTGAATGAAGTAGTGGTTTGTTATGTAAAGTATAAAATCAAATTTTGTAGCAAGTGATCATAGCAAAGTAGTTATTTACTACAAACGTTTATGCTGCAAACGTTTCTATTGTACATTTTTATGACAAATCATAAAATAAAAGGCCTGAAAATTTTTTTCGATTCACTGGTCTGAACTTGGAAGAATATTATCAACCAGACATGGACTCCTGTAGACTTTTCATAGGGAGTGATAAAACAAAACTGCATTAAAAATTGCAGAATTTTACTGCCGTAGTTAATCGTTATGGACCAAATTATAAACAGAATTTCCTGTTTTCGATAATAGTAAACCTATTTTTGTTGAAAATCTTCATGCATGATAGTTAAAATAATAACTATTGCGAAACAAAACAATGTTTCAAGAAAAAGAAAAATATATCTATCATCACAGTAGTAACATTTCCTGTACATTAACATAATCATTGCAACACATTTGAAACTTTAAGACAGTTTACTCTGATTTTTTGCTAAACTTTGGGTGGACGCAATCAGACGAACGTACTTTATTTTCCCAACAAGTAGTCAGCTACATACATATCCTGATTCTCGGCAGTGACTTTTCCAAACTCCCGAATGACTAGACCCTCCCCTCCCCCGGATAAAGTCAGGGGTCAGCTCGAGGGGATATCAAGAACTAATTCCTCCCCTCCACCACGTGGTTTCTGTTTCGGCCGCGAGATGGGAAGCGCTTTCAGGGTTGTTACGCCAAAGAGAGCAGATAAGGGTGAGTGGTTTTTTTTTTTTTTTTTTTAATTATTCTTTCTTGCATTGTTGTAACACCTATGACATCATGATAATAATAGTCATAATGTACGTCCTAATAATATTATGGCTTAACTAATCTTAAATTTATTCATATCGCTAAAGATTGTTTTATTTAGTATGTCTTTAATAGTTTTCAGTATTATCTGCATTAAAAGAGTCTTTTAGTATTTTTGTACAGCTTTGTCTAGTGTACGCAAGAATATGAGCTTCATTTATTACGTGAATTCTTTCACATACAGTAGAAAAATGTGTTGAAGGAAATTTATTTCATGTTTTCTCTTAATATAAGTTCTCATCCATCGTTTTCTTATAAAAACAATAATTTCCTGGTAAATGTAAACATAGATTTATAATAACACCCTACCAATAATTATTATATTGATCTCATAATTATTTTTATTCCTTATTTAATTTTGAATTCTTAAATATGCTTTGTGCGGTTACTATTAATTTACATTAACAGAACTAGATACACACTGGATACATTTTTTTTTCCGTCTGGCACCAGTTTATATAATGTGTTAGCTAGTTTTTCTATTTGTTGATACGTATATAGAACATTAATCTCCACGGTTATTTCAATTTTTGCAGTTAACTGAATTGCCATGTACATATGTTCTATTTTAGTTACATAATGTGTCCATAGGGCCCGATCATCACGATATTGGGCCCAAGGCAAATACAAATTTTTGAGCTTTTTCACTTACGAGAAATTGCATATTACACATTTAAGTTGTTTTGGGCACATATAGCTTCAGATATATATTCAATACTAAACACATAGGCGTTAACTTACCAAGGGAAGAGGAAACAATCCCCCCCCCCCTTAAATTCAAGAAAATTCAGGTGTAACCTATTTGAAAAAGGTATTTTCTACAATAGGAAATATTTTGCACCCTCAATGTTACATATTGACCTCCCCACCCCCTATGTTACATACCAGTTTACGGCAATGACTAAATATATATTAAATACACACATGTGCTGGCAGAGCACCTTGTTTGTGGCAGTCAGCTGTTACAGCCAGCATCAGCCCGGTACCTGAAAACGTTACTTAATCGAAACAAAAGTGATTCCCCTCCCTTCTGATGCACCTGACCAAATGTCTGGCAATTCAACGGCAATGCACTGTCTTTACGGCATGCACCGGCCATCATTTACATATAAAGACACTTGCCCTAATATGTTTTCAAAGCGTAAAATAGAGCACGAGACTAGCTATCATTTAAAATACTACATTGTTAATGCATTACGTGCGACTTTTCCTTAAAGCGTGGTACCACAATTTTGGCTCCTTAAGATGACAAAACCTTGATCCAACATTTGGTGTTATTGATGAACAATAAACTTATGTACACTGAGCCATAAACAGGAAAAAAGTTGAATCAAAGATTCGGAAACGCTGATTCAATACATTGATAAAATATTGAGCCTTTAAATTGCAAATATGTTAAAGATGGAAAAGCTAATGGAAGCCAATTTCCAATAACAGAAATTTAGTCTTAATTACATTTTTATCAAACTCTTCAATACGCGTGTGGCAACAGTGGGAATAGAAGCCAGGACTACTAGTTAATGCTCCATAGATTAGTCACTATAGACCGTAAGGTAACTACTCAAAAGCTTATGCAGATAGTTTTTCAGCTTTGCCACTGATGTCATCGCTCGACTCTTTTTTGTAATTAACTGTAAGGTATTGCCATAAGATGGTGAAAAGTTAAAACACCAATGAAATTTAACCATTTCCAGTAAATTTGAAAAATTAAATGAACCAATTGTTGGAGCCCTCGTTTTTATGGCTCCGTGAAATGGTTCAACGTTAGACAAAAATTTTTTAGAGTGTAAAGGTATTGGTCTACCTGAACAGTGACCTTATAACGGCACGGTTCCGACTTAGCTTTCATTTGCGATAATGCTGCTATAATTAATTGGAACATGGCGGTGCGGCAAGAGCCAGGTTGCATGGCTCGCTACAAGTCTATCTCCCATTCAATAACTTTAAGAATTTATTTACTCTGGTAGTTCTACGTATGTGGTTGTGGTATGGAGAACATTTTTATATGATAAGGTAAATTTTAGCTATTAAAAATCTGTAAAAAGAAAAGGATAAATAGGCAAAGGACCAATCCGCGGTCCTTCCGGTAACGGGCCTCCAGTCAGGCCCTGGACTCGTGCAGATCGCTATGCAAAGGGGTGGATTTTTAAATTCCTTAGCACTCTCGGACACATTTCACAACGTAATCTGGAGGAAACATACAGGGACGTACAAAAGAAGGGAAAATCCATTTCCAAGATTCAAACCTCCATGCCTCCCAAACAGAAAAGCACATACATTTTAAAACACGGTGTTTGCACATTTTAACAAAACGACTATATTTGTTCCCTCCCCCCCCCACCACCAATAAGAAATCTATCTACGCCAATGGAAACACATATTGTTTTCCCCCACCCCCCTCACACCGAATTGTATTAAGGGTGCCGACCGCATCGTGATGATTTTCCTTTGTGTTATTTTTAGGAGTGCAAATTTTTACCTCCCCCCCAACCAGATTTACTTTTCTCCCCCCGCCCCCTAAAAATTTCGATGAGGCAGTTTGCGCCATCAACCTCTTTCATAGGCACCCCTGGGTTCGGGGCAGCAATTTTCCCAATAAAAATAGTACATGCCTAAATTACGACTTCTTCATCAGCATGTGTGCTAGAGTTTATCCAATAACCCTATTAAACAAAGCAGAAAAAACAATTTTAGCGTCACAATAGTGAGGGCATTCCGTACATATCGAAGAAATATTCTTATATCACACTATTATAAACATTTCTGTGAATAGCGCTGGGTATTGTTTGAAATCATGCACAAGCTACATTTTCTATTTCCAATTTTCGAAAAATATTTGTGCACACGCAGATTAGCAGTACCTACTTTACATGCTTGTATCTGTTTGTATGTTTACTTTTTTTTCAAATTTTAATAAAATTTTAGACGAATATAATATTATAGTTTCTGAAAAATTTCAGTAAATTTGTTTAAACGTTCGAATGAATATTCTCTACTGCAGTGGGAATGCACGCAACGATTCTTCACAACAAGTAAAATATTTATCAACAATAAACATTATTGCTAGCTTTCAGTGATGAAGGGCAGTAAAATAAATGTATTTCAATAATTTTAATTTATTATTAGTTCTCAAAAAGCACATTTATTTAAATCTTAAAACTAGAAGATGAAGCCCGTTGTGGCAGCAATTGCAACGGGCGCTAATTAAAACATTCCATAAAAATATGTCTCCCATTGTATGTCTATCGTTGCGTGCATTCTCCCCTGAGTATAGTTAATCTTCGTCCACTTTAAAAAATTAACTTCATATTCAATGTTTATTATATATCGAAATCGGAATTGCATTTTCTTCTAAAAACATGCGCAAACTTTCTCATTCGAAAGATTTCATTAGCTGGGAACATCCCCTCTTATATCAGTTTTTCATGCAGAGGAAATCATTTTATTTGTGAAACAAAGATAAACTGGGCAATGAAGAAAAACTATTTTAAACGAATTGGAATTGCAATTTTCCCTTCAATTATTTATTTGTTTTGTTACGACAACGCTACACCAGGGCGATCTGCCTAGGATGGGGCATGCTTTGTTCGGAGGACTTCCTAAGGTGTTCTAACGCGTATTCTTGTTGCATCTGGATAAAACCGACCAAAACTCCAGAACGTTGGTAAAAAGAAAAATCATTTAAATTTCCTCATAGCTTGTAAAAAAAATACACGCGGACAGCAAATGGCACCGAATTTTGAAAATGACCTATATATGCTACAGTTGCGGATGTGATTTGGCGACAATCGCCTTTTTACAACAGCAAATGACAATTATTGGATTTTTACCATTGAAAGTAAATTTCATTACTAAAAGTAATTTTGTTTTATTTCCTTGTTCTCATAGGTATGATTATTTATTTTTTAAATATTGTGATCTCTATGTCATGTTCTTCATACTCACAAAACCAGAATTAAAATAAATACTAGGAATTAGTAAAAATTTATTTATTTTGTAGCCTTAATGCGGGATACAATGAGACAGTTGCAGACGGGGTACTATGAAACATGTTGCATTGTACCCCGTTACTCCCGCATGAATGCATTCATTTAAAATAAAGATGTTACGATAAAATAATTAGATAGGCAACACATAAAGTTGACTGGAATCGTTTTTAAATCGTACTCCATCTTTTTCAGACATGAAGAAGGTGGCAATCCAGATTGCCTTTCAACTAACAATCCAAAAAGTACAGATTATGAGCTATCTTCACATAACATATAAGACAAAAGTAGTACCGCTCTAAATATTTATGTTTTAATCAAGTATGATGTGTTAACAAAAATGTACTCTGTTAGGGAAATAATAAACTTAAATCGAATGGAATGTGAAGTTCGGTACGCCAAACGACTGCGTCCAGGCTTCAAATTTGTACGTTCTTCGATGATATACATTTTTGAAAAAACTCAAAATGTATAAAAACTATTACCTCCTGTTCCTTCATCTGGTACACTAAAGAAAGCAGAATTGCTATTTTTTGAATTCGATTTATGTAAATTTAACATAAAATGAAAAACTATAGGCTAACCTCTAATAAAAGTATTACGTTTTCCTCTTAAGCTATAACAGTTTAATGAAGTTTGTTTTTTCCATTTAAATTTCATATTTATGTCCCACTAATGTTTTTTATAAATGACATAAAACATATATGCAGAAATTCAAATTTTGATTCTTATTATTTGAGTGTTTGTGGTGTGATATTAAGTGTTTCATTGTACACCGGTATATGGGGCAGAGTGAGATATTTACATTTTGTTATTTTTTAAGTATGAAAATGTTATCTAAAAGCTCACAAAAATTCATTTAGATAGGGGAAAGATTAGGTTAAAAGTGTACATTAATTTTAATTTTGTACGCGCAAATTTGTGATCAGGAAACTTTTGTTTCATTGTACCCCGGCTTTCCCTATTTTATATTTATTACTTTTCAAATATAAATTTTCTCTAATAATAAAAGTGTTTTATTGGATAAACAATTTTTATGAATAGCAAAAATTTTTGTTTCTCTGAATAAATACTTTGTAATAAATATCATTGACTTATTTTACATTAACTATCTGTATTATGTAGTATGAAAATATATTTCTCCTGAAGTCCTTAATTATGCTATGAGATTCCTAAAATGTTATCATGTTTAATACATCTATAAAATATATTTCAAACAGTGATACATACATAATTTATTTATATCGCAAAAAGCTAGAACAGTACAGAAGTGATATTATGTAATTCTATAAGCAATTTTTTTTCTAATTTAATCCATTTAATTTAACGAAAATACTGATATTACGAAAATACTAATATTTTCTTTTCCAGTCGTATAAAATAATGTCCAGTAACAGCAAAATCTTAATCCAATACCAAAAGCATAATCTCTATTTATATTGAATCTTTTTTACAGTACAAAAGATAAGCAGTATGCATTTGGTAATGGGAGGTAAAATAAGATTACCACAAGCACTTATGATGCATGCACACACCAAAAAAAAAATCCTGCATATAGAATCTGAAGCAATGAAATAACATAGAAAAACTTAAGACATATTACACTGAATTTATTTATAACTCTCGCAGTATATCTGGTCTCCGTATATGAAATAGTAAAAATTTGCATTTTTTCTCACCTGATTGTGGACAGTGACCATAACACTCTATACAAGACTTCCGTTCCATTACATCTTTAAGTAACATAATCAGCGTTTTCATTGAAAAGACTTTATATACAAGTCATTCAGGGTAACTGATCTACAATTTTCTGCATTTTCATTTGCTTTCTTATGTTTTAGTAGTATTTTCAGACCAAATGGCATAAAATGAAAAATAACGCAGATTATAGTAAATGCTGATGATAAAAACTAAAAATAATAGGTAACTTACCTGGTGCAAAGTTAACGTGCCATTCAGGGTAATTTTGAGCCAGTGTCAGAAATTGCACAAAAAAATACCTTATTTTATTCAATCTACAACCCAAGACAACTTTGAACCAGTAAACCAGATTAAAATGGAGCTTGAAAACAATATTTCAGAAAAACAGCTGAATAGCCAAATTGACTATGTACCATGTTGCCAACTTATTTTCTAAAAAACAGAGCAGAAAACCAGTTTTAACAGTCCTGCCAGTAGAGTTCAGCAGTGGATCATGAGCAGCTCTGCAAAACCAAACATACTGAAAACTGGGAGGTGGCACAATCTTTCCATTTTGGTTGAAAGTTGCCGTGAATGACTGCACTGTAGCAGAAATGACTTGAAGATGCAAGAGAAGGAAGATTTCTGTTTTGGAGCAAGGTTTTTGAAAGCTTTCGAGGAATTTTATTTTCCCACTGTCGGATTGATGGGGGAGCAACTTTCCCTAAATGAGCCAGGTTATGCATTTGTGAATTTTGATAATTTTTACTGCAGAAGCAGTGCCAGTTCTAAATGGGCGGGTGTGTATGCTGGGAAGGTGCAGAAGTAAACGAGCACAATATGCAGAATTTTACAGTAGAAAATTTATTAAAATATATTAACCCTTTATCTACCGCATTAAGAATTGGCAAGAATATCAACTTGAACTGTTTCTTTTCTTTTGTTTTAGTTGGTCAATGAATGATCGCTACTAAATTATGTAGTAAGAAATAAAATTAAGATGAAAATTAACAAACACTAGTGATACGTCTGATTATCGTTTCATAATCAAACAGTGAGATTTTTCAAAAGAGTGGAACACAAAAATTGAAGAAGAGTGAAGTAATACTTTGATTGCCGCACTTTTTGGAAATCTAATATTTTAATCATAAAACCAACGTCTGAAAATACCCTAATGCTCATATTTTTTTTCCTCTGGCTTGACACGATTAGAAAGGGAGCGAAAAGCTGTCCATTAAAAACAATTTTACTCTAATAGAGCATGTAGTTTTGGTGTAAGCTGATTAAATAAAGTATATGGTATTGATTTTTTGAAGAAATGGTTACAATGAATCAATGAAATTTTTTCAAAACAATTTTATTTTTACGGTACTTCTAAGTATCGTCAGTAGATAAAGGGTTAAGAAGCACATAATTTGACTTTTTAAAGGAAAATCAAAAGTGCATTTTTTAATTTAGAGTATGCACTTGCTTTTGCATCAATTGTAGTGGTGTCTGTTTTATATTGGAAGGAGGGCAGCCTGCAACTTAATATGTTCTGCAAAAATGCTTTCTAGAAGCCCTTGCACTGGAAACTCCCTTGCACTTACGTATCGAGTGTGAGAAAATTTGGAAAACTCCGATGTGAGAAAACCAGGCAATCGAATCGAAACGGCTTATCACAATCGCAACTGTGTCCACTGCATGGAGCGCTCGCATGGTACTCCCTAGGAACGAATCGTGTCTAAGTGCTTACTTTGTAGTATCTTTATACATCAGCCCCACCAGTAGCTGAACGCATAGCGCTCAGGACTGGGAGACGGAAGGTGCCTGGTTCAAACCCAGGTCGCGTCCGACGACCTAAGCGTTTGGAGTTTTCCGTTTTCTCCGAAACTTTATGTAAATACTGGTTAGGACCCCTTAGAAAGATGCCCACGAGGGCACCCCCCCCCCTCCCATCGGCCTAGATCTCAAGCGTAGATAACTGGCCGTATTTCCATAAACGAACTTTGCGCATCAGTGCCAATATTTTGAAGTTTTGAGCATATTTTAGAATTTTGAGAGCATAGAAAGACTCAGTATATCTCTCTTATCAGTAAGGTCGACAGTCGGTAAGCAGTCGGTCCTATTTTTTTAAATTCCTATCTCCATCAAAGTTTTATTTATATAGCCTAGTATTTTAATGGTTCAATAGGCAAAATCTAACATCTAAAAGAACATTTAACAACTGTTGAAGCTGCAGAACATTTTACTCTATTATTTATAGAGGTAGGAATTTAAAAAAAAAAAAAAATACGACCGACTGCGACGTCTGAAGTAATTCAACAACCGCGGCAGTCTTGCAGAAAGTAAAGTATATTGTTATTATTATTATTATTATCTTTTTTTTTTGAGGGGAGGGGGACATTATCACATCTGAATACTTTCTTTTTCTAACTACTAAATGAAAATACTAGTCCCTGAGCTACCCTTCTCCTATCCATGCAGTTGGAATTTGTAACTCCGCACTGTGTGGAGTTTGGATAAATTTTCAAAGAGGGTTAATAAAGAAATAACAAAGTCTTCAGCTAGGGTGAAAGGGAAATTTCAGGTAATTTGTTTGTTTTTGGTTAAGGCAAAATTACACTAAGGCTATCTACCTTAGAGTTGGAAGGAATGTCTTGGAGGGAGGACTTTTTTAAGGGGGTTCTAACACGGATTCACGTTCTATTTGTAGAAAACCGCTCAAAACTTGAGACCATTTAGATCAACATCAGCGAGGGAGGACAGAACCCTGGACCTTCACAGTTCAGCCATCGCCCAATGTTTAGTGGCCTATCTATTCGGCCATTGGTCGGCCAAATTTCAGGTAAACCGACGGAAAAAGCAGAATTTGCAAAAATTTTCGAAATAAAATTTTTAATGCACTTAGATTCTTTAATCTGTACTCTTCCGGTTGATTGTAAACAGTGTGCATCCAAAAGAATGTTATTTAATTTAAGTGAAAAAAAAAGTTCACACTGTACCAAATGGTGGCCGATTCATTACCTCAAAACAGTGCTGGCAAGGCAGTACAATCTAAACCGTACTATGTTACATTTGTTGGCCATGTGATCAAAACATGACCGCTGTAGGCACGTTACCAGTTACTGGTAGGTACGTATTTTTTCAGACATTACAATATTGAAGAGACCATAATGTCACTGCTAAAAATTAAATCTTTCAGCTCAATGTAGTAAGCTGTGCACAAATAATTTTTCAAAATCCATTAGTAATAATTTATAAAATATAATGTTAATTTTTTCTTGAATAATAATAATTTAATATACTGTTAAATATGTGTACTAAACAGTGCATGTTTGATTCATGTCTGTTTAAGGTAGATTTAGGGGATTATTTTCGTTTATTGGGGAAAATTAATAAATACCCTTTTCTTGAAATTGCGATGATTCTTGGTAAAATAACCTTTTTTCTGAAAAAAATAACAATTTCTATAATGAAATTATTCAGAAAGAACTGGCGTATAAACGAAATAACTAAGATTTTCATATGTGGTAATTCCAGAAAGTACTTTCTATGTACACAGTGATTCACTACTCAGTGTATTAATACTTTTAGATGAATGTACTAATGCTAAGAGTATTTTTATCACTCTGTCAAAAAATTTTCAAATTTGTCTGCAAATATCTTTTCTCTAAACTGTAAATTTCAGACGACGACATAAAGATCATTATCAAGAAATATTTTTACGAAGGGTGGAACATAAAATATAGTCATGTATAAATAAATGAAATTTTTATGGTGATAAAATCTGAAATCTCATGCTACTTAATGCGAAAATTTTGGAAGGGGGGGGGCGGAGTGGTATATCCCGATATCCCTCCCTGCCTACGTCCCTGTTTACAGCACTCTTTGACTGAGCGTTGCGTGCAAAGTTGCAGACCCAATACATTTTCTATTTGAAAATAAAAATATATATGATAATCAAATGGATACATATCGCTGCTAAGTATGTATTTCGATATGTGGTAATCGTTCTGCTTGTTTGTTTATATCACAGCTTTAAAAGTTTGCTCATAAAACTTAAGCAGATAGATTACAGTTTATAGAGAACAGACACATACACAAATCTCAAAAAAAAATGTAAAGTGAACTTCATGATAATGCACAAAACGTTTGTGCTAGTTATACAAATGGGAAAAAAAGGCTGTTAAGTTTTCTTTTAGTGCTGTATAAAATGTTCTTTAGCATGAATATATAAATTTTCGAAATATTTCTTCTTTAATTCAAGATTTTTTTTCATAACTTTTTTATTTTCATGCATGAATATTTCATTTCTCTAACCAAGGCTAATTTGTAAATTTTGGTTTGAAAAAAGAGACCTTTCTGTTTTAACTCTAAACTATAAATATATTTTGTTGTTTAAAAGCTTCAATTTGTATAATGCTAGTCACTATCTGAGTGCCTGTATTTAGCTCGTTGGAGAGCTGATATTTTTCTAACACAAAACAATAAATGTTAGCCCCAACTATGAAAAGATGTTACATTGTTTCATTTGTGACACAGTATTTATATCTTAGCTAATAATCTGATAAATTAAAAAGTCAGAGATGGTAGAGATGGATGGGACAAAAAATATTTTTTACAATTTTTTAAACTAATGATGAAACATTAAAAGTATAAAAAAAACTTCTTAAAACATTTTAGCATACTTTAGAAACGCTAATTTCATTTTGACTATTAAAATATGTTTCAGAAATAAATTAAATTTTCAAAGAAACCATCCCATTCGTGTACGATATCAGAAAGAAATGAGACACGTTTTTGAAAAGAGAAATAGATGAATTCACCAACCACGAGAATTGCCTGTATCCCACTTACTGATTTATTGAAGAATTTCAGGATATATTACACTTATTAAGATAATATTAACGGCAATAGTTATATGAGAAAAGTAACAAATATTTTCGAAAAATAACTTGCCATGTTTTAGGTATGACTTTTGACGGAAACTTATCCACTTTCCTTTTCCTCTTAAGATCCACCTTTGTCAGGTCCTGAAGAAACGGAAGTTTACAGAAGAGGATAGCCCAATTTCAATAAGTTATTAATCTTGTTATTATACCATATAGCACTGAGACGTCGCAACATGTATGAATACTTGTCATACTGTTTTTGGTTAAGGCAAAGCTGTCTGACTAAGGACGGTGGTATGCCTTAGATGGAGGACTTTGTAAGGAACTCTAACTTGTAGTCACGTTACATTTAAAAAAAAAACGCACAAAAATCCAGACCGTTAGATCAACAGCTACATGAGAGGTTAGAACCCCGGACCTACACACTTTAGCTATTTTCCAATGTTCAGTGTCTTCTCCACTCGGCCATTGATCGGTCTTGGTTAGACTGATTTTGTGACTCGAGTGTACGTCGTACTGTAGGTGTAAATCGCAGAGAGGTTGTGGCGACGGTCAAATTGTCACCTGGAACAGTTTTTGTGAAGTCACTTGGTGACCATCCTGGACGTCATAGTTAACTCACATGGTGTGCAACGACACATTAACGCCACACTGTGACTAACTGTCAATTACATTGCCACGCCACTCTTCAGCATCACATGAAGACGTCAAAGAAGGCATGATATTACGTTACATTTGTGATGTGATGAAAATGACGAAATGTAACGTCACCGCAACGTCACTGCCTATATGACTGCTATAGGGGTATTATGATTATACTTTTTAGTAGTTAATATTTTAAGAAATTACGAATGTAGGGCTAATATTTCGTTTAAATATTTAAAAAACTAGTCAAAATCGACTTAAGGTTGGTCAAGAAGGATTGTCCATATTTAAACGAACATACATGCGTACATTAAGACGTCTCTCAAAAACTCTTCAAAATAAATTTAGCGATAGTCAAAATCGATTTTTTAAATCAAAATCTGCATACTGAAACTTTTCGCCATCACTCTATTTCCTTTTACTTCGTACAAGTAAGTAAAAAGTCTTGATTGATATATTATATGAAGTAAAAGGGAGGGGGGGGGGTGGCGGCGAAAAAAAGAGATAACTGAAAATGTCTTATTAAAGTTTTATTAGCCTCTTACAGACCGAATTGAGATCCAGGCATATTTTAAGTACTTTTTTTTCATATTTTGTCTTCTAATGCGTTAGTTAAAAGATATTAGTCATTTATAAGGGGAAAAAATATTGTATTGGACGGATGGGTCATTTCCGACTATACATTTACGTTGGTTTCAAAAAGGGGATATACTAATGGATAGTTTAAATAATAAGTGAAATATTAAGAATTAATAAAAGATTTATTTTTAAACTTAAGTAAAGATTTGAATTAAGTTTGAAGAGTGTGCGGGTGTATCAAGATAGCTTCGTAAAAATGTATGAGAATGGCTATTTTCAGGATATTTTGTCCGGCTTAGCACTAACGATAGAAATGTAACTTCTATTTCAAAAAATCAAGTCATCTTTCTCTGTTAATTTTTTCAAGTCAGTATTGATAAAATTTCATTTTTGAATAAATTTTTAATTTGATGTTTCAAATTGGGAACTTTGGGCTGTAAAAGGTTAACTATGCGACAGAGAGGTTTAACGTAAACCTCCTTTTTTTCAGCAGTTGTGTTATTTGGTGTAAAGTAAAGCCTTATTACTGTACGAATAACAGGTATTTCAGCTAGCTCTAAATAATTCTGGAGAAATACAATTTACATCCAATTTTTGATTTTGAAAAATAGGATACCTCACTCAAAATTGAAATGGAATAGAAATGCATTTTATGCCTTGCAGTCGCATGGACACAATCTTTCCTATCAGAAACCAGTGTTGTCCAGTCCTTCTTGAAATACGGAAACAATTCCTTTAAATCTAAATATTTAATGCTGCGTTAGACTGCTATATGCATGAGGATCCAAACTCGTTTTGTGTTTCTCTCAGATTTTATGGACGAAAATGCACTTACGTGTATTACCCATACAGAAATCTTTTATCTCTCGTCTGTGTGGGCTATTTTTTATCTTCTACGTAGACAGATAATCAATGAATTATTAAAGAAAGGCCTTTATCGTATATTAGCATATTGAAGCAGTGATAAAATTTTTAAATTTTTATTTCAAATACTATAGATGTACTAAAATATGTGTATTGAAAGAATTAAATCACACTCTTTCACAGTTCGTTTTCGCTGAAAATACTTTAATTGCAAAAACTCTTTGCTCTATTTTATTTTACTTTATTTTATTTTATTTTTTGGTTCTGAAAACAATTTTATTAGAAAAATTCTTTCAGCATAATTTTCAAGTACTTTAAGTTACTAAGCATTAAATTTAACTATCTAATTTAATGTAAAATTAAGACACTTTTTGTTTTATAAATCACAATCACAATAAAACATAAAATATTAGATATTTGAAAAAAAAACAATAATGTTTGTTCCTAATTTGTATCTTACACATACCTGCAATGATAAATTTATGTGATAACTATTTAACAATATATATGTACTCTGCAAAAATACAACGTACATAAAGAAGGTTTTCTGAATCTTTCAAATCTAAATGACTCATCAACGTCCAGTCAAACTTATTGGAAATAACAGATATAAAATATTATTAGATTAAATTTTTGCACATATAGAAAGTTATTTCTTTAAATATCCCTCGAACCTTAAGAGAGAGTAGGAGAGAAGAGAAAAACATGATTTTTAACATACCCTCCATAAAGGAAAAAAAAAAAACATTGCGAGAATTCTTGCTTTAAATTGTAATGTAGGAGAATATAAAAAAAAAAATAATTTCCGTATTTTTCAAAATTCCTCCTCCCAAGAGGGGAGGGGCAAAAGCTGTTTTCCAAAACGTATTTTTCATTTTTCTCTCCATATCTTAAGGGGTAAAAAAAGTTATGTACTTGTGAGGTTCATCTTGTTTTCTCTCTCTCTTTTTATGGTAGGGGAAAGGGGAGCACAGTGGGGCGGTAGATATATTCTTATGATTCACAAAAGCTGAAAAGTTAGAAAAAATGCCGTAATTTAGTTAACCCTTTGAGGCGCAACCCTTTCCCAATGCTGAAGAAAGGGCAGCCGTTTCCAACGCTCGACTTAACTACCAGAAAGATGGCGGATGATCGAAACGTTCATAGCGTGCCACAGATCTAGAGACCCTTTTTTGACGCAGCTGGCTGTGCACGAGCACTCATCCAAGATATAAAACACCTCCATTACTCCAAAAAGATTAAAAAGTTAAGTACGAAAACAGCAATAACATCTACATCGTTTGTACGACCCGCTTGAAATTTTTCATAATTATGTATAAAACTATAGAAAAGAATCTGCGCTACTTTAAAAATCTGAAAATCCACCCGTTCCTTTATTTTAAAGCAATTTTTTTGCTATTTTCAATTTCCCTGTCAAAATTAGCTATTTCAAGTGAGAATGACGTCATATTTGAAGTCACGTTCATCAAGCTTTGAAGGGAAGTCAGATCGTTTAAAAGATTTTTCAGATAACATAGTTTTTTTCTTTACTTTAAAGTAATCGTCTGCTTGAAGCATTGATATAAGAGGGGCTACACAAAACGAAATCGTTCGGATGTTAAAAGTTGACGCACGTTTCCAGAAGACCATGCAATTGGATTTGAGTCTGTAATGAAAATTGAATACGAAGTTATTTATTTTAGGTTGTCAAAGATAAAATATATTGCTTGTACACATATTTCGTCAAATATTTTTTTCTAGCACCCGTTGTGATTGCCCCCACAACGGGCTTTCCAGTATGAAATATAAAAATTTAGCATACCTTACTGTGGCATCTTAAGAATTCTTTGTAAATAAGATTTAAAATCATAAATTAAGGATACAAAAATTGAACGTATACGAACTTTTGTGACTAGCAATGAAAATGTTAAAATTTGAGGGTCCTGTATGTAGGAAATTGGGAATAAAATGGTTAATTATTAATAATGTTTTATGGAAAGTATAGAGGTTAAAAAAGTAGTATAGCACAATCGCGCTACAAATATTACGCAGATTATGCTCCAGATAGGTTATTTATACATTTTTAGAAATATGTTGATGAAGAAAGTTTTTAAATAAAATTTTTTGGCAGCGGCTTATTCTTTGAAATGAGAAATGTTATCTGCTCCTTTTAAATTTACGCTTCTTTAGAAATGTCGCATAGAAACAAGCTGCGGATTAAATAGTGCATTTCTGCGGAAGAGAAAGTCCCACAGAAGAAGTAACGTTGCTTTATCTGAAATACATTCAAAGTGTGAAACTTCACCAAAACAAAATATGGTCATACTTAGAAAAGTACCACTTCATATGAAACAGTGAAGGCGGATACAGGGATTGCAGCTTATGCCTGCGAACAGTGTTGCCAACTCTGTCGGAGAAAAAGTGGATGGAATCAAATCGAAAAATGGCTAGAAATGGCTAAAAGTGGTTTCGAGCTTTTTAAATATTAAAAAACGAAATTAAATTATTTTTGTGCAATTATATGTAGTTGTTGGAACATGTATTTGGATTTGCGCGCTTGTTCACGAGGAACCACTTATAAATCCACGTCAGAGAAAGGACAAACACAAGGGGTAGGTAATGCCTTGAGGGAGGACTTTTCTGAGTATCTAGCGCGTATTCATGTTACATCTGGAGACAACCGCCCAAAACTCCACACCGCTAGACCAACGGCCCCGGAGAGGACAGAACTCTGTTCCTCCCCTGAGCCATCTACCAATGTCCGCGGCTTTAACCACTGTGCTACACATTGGTCAATTATATGTATTAGTATGCAATTTCTTAAATAACAACACAAACAATATTTTGGAGCGGTTTTTTTTTTTGGGGTGGGGGGTATCAAATGTTGAGCGACCCCCCTCTCTTAACGAACAATTTTTCGAGTCAACTAAGGTGGTCTCTCTCGAGAAGTATCACTGTATACTGCTTCTGAGTTCTGCACTGAAAAGACCCCATTTTACATTTTCAAACCGCAAATGTTTGCACTTTTTTTTACATCCGGCATACTGCTTATGCGTATGTTTCATATATTTTATTAGCCAGTATCAAGGGATTTGTTCAGCTCATTCAGGACAAACAAACCAAATCCATTCTCTCATTCACACATATCTGAGTCATTCCTCGTTATTTTTTTATTTTCGTTGAAAGTCTGTGTTGTTACATTTTTTTATGGTAGTTTTCAAGTGTTTCGGCGTCACCCTGTCTCGTAAAACTCTGTCCGTATCACTAGACTTGACTGATAAGTGGCAAAAATGAAAAATCCGGAAAAACGAAACACCAAGACAAGAAGGCCGATGTGTTTTGATAAGAAACATCCGGGATCAGGGTTTCCATATTGGCTACTTTCACGCCAATATAGATACACAAATGGAGACTTTTGACGTGAAGACTTCCTTAAATTTACTTCCATTGTGGAAGACAATTCAGAAAACTGATAATAACAAAATCGGGAGATACAGTTTGATGTTGCAGCGACATATCTATCACCTACATCCAAAATTTAATTGCACCACTTGATGGCTAAAGAATCAAAGAATTTGTTACGTTGAGTGAAGACTGTGACACATCGCTGGTGGCGGAGGGGCGAAGCACCTCCATTTTGAGGTCGTTTCGCTGAGTCACATTATGTTTAGTACAAATTTCGACACGGAGAAGCTAGAACGTTCGTTTGCGTTTCAATCGTCAGCTCTCGTCAAGATCTATCTATTGCGTATATATAACATTAATGTTAAATAGTTATAGTGAATATATCTAGTAGTAAAGTAAAAAAATTAGAAAATAGTACTCACTACGCACACGTATTCACGTAAAATACTCGGCCGTATTCACGACAAAACCACACCATTTTTTTAAACAATAAATTTGGTTAAATAATATCTTTTTTGAGTTTTGGAAAAAGTCAAATAAGGTCTTGTATAGTAGCAGATTCCAAAAAGCTTCAAGGTCGAGGGGGAGGGGAGCGGTAAGAGATGTGCAAAGTTTCTTCCTAAAGACTTCGCGGCACTTATATATTACAGCTAACTTTTCTATTTTCAAATAATCTTAAATGGCACAAGTTCGGAAACTAACCAGTGTTACACAAATATTTAAATTTTGCAAGAGAATAAATTCATTATTCACGAAATAAAAGTCGGAAAACAAAATGCTGCTTGCACAAGGGAATCAAACACAAAAATGGCGCAAAAGAGGGAATAGATTCTTGTAGTCATTTTTCGAATAATTATGCGATCTTTCTTTTAAAATACATATCAAAGAAAAGTTCATGAGCC
The DNA here is from genome assembly GCA_038373885.1 of Cheiracanthium punctorium. NCBI lineage: Eukaryota > Metazoa > Arthropoda > Arachnida > Araneae > Cheiracanthiidae > Cheiracanthium > Cheiracanthium punctorium. The sequence continues at coordinate 193,702 of JAWZYV010001334.1, read as the reverse complement.
AAATATAATTTAGAAGCTATGTATATTGTGAAACTATTTATCCATTATCACTAAACAAAAGTCAGACAATTAACAGGCAGACATTGATTTTGATAGTCAATAGACCGTAACTCGTAAGTAAATTTATCGTCGCTCGTCAAAGAGTTAACTTTTAGTCATTTTCCTGGAAAAATTCGTAGTGTGTTAATGTTGCCAACGTAGCTTTTGTTCCCCGAAATCTGAAAAATTCGATTTTCTAAAGCTTGAATGGCATGAAAATTACAATTCTGGCATAAAAAGTTCCTTGGCGTTTTAGTTAATTTTTATTTTCTTCTTTATGTGATACTAGCTTCTTAGCCCGGACTTACTCGGGCGTATCCTTAAGTGATAGGCATACCTGGTGAAAGAAATTGTTATCTGCGATGTCAGCTTAGTCCCGTTAGTATAGTCAGATTATCTGGTAACTCCGTGCCCTTTTTTTCGAAGAAATAGGACTATTACACACTCACTAAAAAAAGCTATTTTTTAATCATTTATCTTCATATACGTTATGTAAAAATATTTATATACAGTATGAGGCGTGTGTGCAGTCTACACTATTTATAACGAAACTCACGCTATAGCGAAGACAGATTTTTAATTTGGGTTAACTAATATTAAGATGTAAGAAACTCAAAACCCCTCATAACGAAAAGTGCTTTATAACGAATTAAAGCTAGTTTGAATTTGGTTTAGTGGAGATTTTATAGCGAAATTTTATACTAAGTTTGTGCATGCGCATTATAAAATAAATTTAAACAACATTTAATAACGCAAATGGAAAGCTACAGTTACGAGGGAGCAATACGGACCGTATGATCACCGACCGTTGAAAGGCTAGAAATGGCCAGAAATTGCTTAAAACAGAAAGAATATCGCTAAAATAGGTACTAGTTGCTTTTTAGAAAATTTGTGGCTAGTTGGGTTCCTAAAGTGGCCAGATCTAGCCACAAAGTGGCTAAGTTGTCAAGCCTGAACATAATATACATTTTAAACTCTTTCTTTGGTTTTTAAGTTACGCGTATTATACTAAACATGTATCATCAAGTTCCGTCTGCTTTGCTTGTACATTTTTTTTATCATCAGTTTTCCGTTCGTAGCTTAATTTCGGAAATTCAGTAGATATATAATTCGTTTGAAAAACATAGACAAACATGTGAATATTAAATTAACTAAATGTCTGTATTTCATTTGCGAAAGAATATAAAAAAGAGTTATAATCTAGAAAATGTTGTCCAACTTAAACATCTGTTATGGAATCTCTACAAACAGTAGAAAAAAATACTGCACCCGAAAAAAGAATTATACAGTTCTTTTAATATATGTAGGCAACACTTGAGTGAAATCTCATGTGGGGATGGTAATGATCATTCAAACGTACAATTTCAATAATAACTGCAATTGTCCATAAATGAAATATCCTCTCGTCTTCCACAGGGAATGCGCAAAACTTGCAAGCTGTAAAGAATGATAGCAAACAGATACTATTTTCCATAAGTCATTATTTTAATGGAATTCTTTGTAAGTACAAAATATTTTTTCGACGATGATTGATTTATATTTATTTTATAATCATGCCTAGCAATGTATACCTAAAGTAAGTAAGGTTTTATTTAGAGGAATTTCGATGTACTAAACATTCTTTATAATATCTTACTTATTACATGATAAAACGACTACAGTATTAACTATGGATAAATCTGAAAGTTGTTTAAAAGTCAAACAATTCTATTAAACAAAAACAATAAGCCTTCTCGTTATCAAATTATGATAAAAATTTAGAATAAATCTTTCCCACATTAAATGCACATAAAATTCCACCGTGCATTGTAAAGTGAGGGTTTTTTTAAATTCCATTTTTTACTAACCTTATATGAGGCTTGTTTTACTTAAATGTATAAGAAGTTTATTGATATTTAATCATTAAAAAAAGTTACTAGCAATATTGCTTTAACCACCGAGGTGATGTACTGGTTAAAGAAACATTCTATCACACCTGGGGGTTGAAATCCAAAACCAAATCTATTGGGAATTTTCTAAAATTTGTTCATAATTTTTATAATAATTTGATAAGGTGAAGGTTTTTTGTTTTGTTAATAGAATCGTCTGATTCTTGACAACTTTCAAATTTATCCAAAATCCTATAATGAAACCTTTAATCCTACTTTTTAAAAAATCCTATATTTCTGTATTTTCCACTTTTACCTACTTATTCGATTTTTAAAATTAAACTATCATCATATAAGCGTTGAATTCTATGCATTTTAATTAAACCGAAATCCCGATTGTGGATTATCCGTGCAGACTTAAAATAATTTTATTATAAAGCTTTTAAAGTTTTCAGTGCATTTAGATCTTATTTTTCAATTTAAAAAAAATTGAAAAATCATTATCTGTGTATTGTCGAAATAAAAATATGTAAATTTCTCATTTTTGCGTTCTCTAAGCCCTGTACTTTACTCTAACTAAATTGTAGTACTTAAAATATATTTATTTAGACCCTGTCACTTATTATTTTTAGAGCTTTATATGAGGCATATAAAGTACTAAGAATAATACATGAAATGATTTTGTCAATGGGGGAAGACAAAATTGTTCTAGTCGACCCACGCAGTATGCAATTTGAATTTGACTAAATTATTCTTGTCATGTAACATTATTGCCTTTCCTGACTAATTTTGAAAACGGATATTTTTGAAAAATACAGTAGTTGTATTTGAATAATTCAAAATTTAGTCTTCTATAATAATAAAATAATAATAATACTTTAAACTTTTATAGTTTTGGTAGTGTAAAAAATGTAGTCTATTTAGAATAAACATACTATAACTTATTCATACATGAACTTCCATTTGCCTGAAATTAGCTTTTAAAATAAAGCAACTTTTTAACCCTTTGAGGCGCAACCCTTTCCCAATGCTGAAAAAAAGGGCAGCCGTTGCCATCGCTCGACTTAACTACCAGCAAGATGGCGGACGATCGAAACGTTCATCGCGTGCCACAGATCTAGAGACCCTTTTTTGACAAAAAAGGATCTGTCGTCATAAAAAGGGGTCTCTAGATCTGTGGCACGCGATGAACGTTTCGATCGTCCGCCATCTTCCTGGTAGTTAAGTCGAGCGATGGCAACGGCTGCCCTTTTTTCAGCACTGGGCAATCTATCCATCTGTTCTCGCATTCTTCTCTTTTTCAGCAGATGTCAGTGCTGTTTAAAAATAATCGTGACAATTTTTTTACGGGAAATGACGTGCTAAAAAGTAATGGATTCTCTTGGAGCTATGCCACCCGCAACTATTATTATAGAAATCAAATCTATTCTTCGTGACTGGCAACAGTCAAAACGTCAGAGTTTGGTGTTCCCAGAGCGGAAACACTGCGCGTTAAAGGGTTAAAATAAAGCAAACGAAAAGTATATCACAGGACGATCGCTTTAGGTGGCACAGAAGGTCCACCCTTTGTCATCTGCAAAAAGCTCCACCACCTACTCAGGCAGGAGCCTCCCTGCTGAGTAAGAGTTACACCATGCGCTCGCACGCAAACGCTGACCCACATCAGGAGCGTTCAAAGACTCATGCCGGGTAGCAACGATGGGTACAGAAGGAATAAGTAGCAGAAAAGGGGAGAGAATCGCAGTTGTCGCGTCCTTGAAACGATGGGAGAAAACAGGTTAAACGCTTTTTTCATTGCATCATTTTTCAGATGAAATCCACCCCTCCCCCCCCCCCCCCGGTTTTCAAGTGCCGCCCATGGCACGTGCACTATCGCCTACGCCACTGTTCCCATTTACGTCTGTTTATCGAAACCCTGCGGCTTTGCGACTGAAACAGTAGAAAGTGATTCTCCTTTGTCATAAATCTCACATGCTTCCTATAGAAATATGACGATAGCTTTATCAAGAAGAATAGACATGTAGCTCAGGCTTTTATCAAAAATCGTTCAGTCATCCCAACATATTTGTACTGTTTTCATATCTCTTGTCTCAACAAACAAGCCACGCAGCCATCGTGTAGCTATCGAAATTGCGGTGCCCAGTGATTTACAACACTACGGTGATAAGGAATTTAACTTGGCATTAATATCCCGGGCACACCTGTCCAAACCAAGGAGATTTTGTTTTACGCAACCTAGGATGCATGAAAAGCCACCGCGATTAATTGAATCTATAAATCACACGAGTCTGTCTATCATGCCCGTTTATCTTACATTGAACTAATAAACAAAATATATTATGGGGAAAAAAAAGGAAAGAAAGAAGAAAAAAAAAAAATAAGAAAACCGACTTCACACAAACTACTCCACCATAGCCAAAATTATTTCTCGCAAAACATAGAATATATTGCCAAGATGGATTCAGCTTTGGAAACTTATTTTTTGGCACTAAACTTGGCGGATTACGACATATTATTAGGAATGCCGCTACTGGCTACTGTTTAGGCAATGGTTTAAAGAATTATTTATTTATTTTTACGATTTCCTAATGGTAATATCATTCCCATCGCAAAATAGTAAGGCTTGGTAATTCCTTGCCTAATGTAGAAGATACAGACAAGCTGGATTCATTTTTGGGAACTTATTTTTGGTGTCAAACATGGCGACTTTCAACATATTATTACGGACGTCGTTACTGGCAACCCTTTAGGTTAGGCAATGGTTTAAAAACATTTTTTTTCCTTCAGATTTTCTAATGATAATATTATTCCCATAGCAAAATAGTAAGGTTTGGTAATTTCTGGACAAATATAGAAGATATTACCACGCTAGTTTCATTTGGATATTTATTTTTGGCGTCAAACTTGGAGATAAATCGCTAAAAGTGGCCAAGCTTTGCGAATTTTGACTTACAATAGCACTTCTTTTGTGGCAGCCTTTTAGGCAATGGTTTAGAAACATGTCACCCCCCTCCAAATTTCCTTAAAAAAAAAAACAGAACTTCACTAAATTAATATGGGACCGCACATAAAGTACTCCCTTTCGAATAAAAAAAGAATTGCCGAAATTAGCTAACGGGGTAAAATATTATCGCTGAGACATACAAACATACAAAAAAAAAAAAAAAAAAAAAAAAAAAAAAAAAAGATTCCAACGTATTTGATCATCTCTCTCTCTCTGTGATATTTTGTTTTGTCAAAATTCACGTAGGCGTAGTTTGTAGTTTGTTGCTGTGATTTGTAGGATATCATTTACGTTTAAAAGTTTCACAGTCTTTGTTTACAGGTGGTATCAGTCCTTTATTACTGACATAAAGATTGGGAATCTGGCTTTTTTTCGAAAAATTATTTGAAAATACGTGCTTTACTTGTCGTTTTTATGTGTAATTTTTTTTAATTTTGTAATATTTTTCTTTAATTTGATATGGAGATTTATGCCAGGTTTAAGTTTATTAATGTTATTTTGTTAAACTGTGAATCTTGTTAAAACTTTAAAAGGGAGCAAAATTTTTCTTTGCCTCCATATAAGTAAGATAATAAAAGGTAGAGCTTTTAAAAATTGTATTTTATTTTCCGTAAGAGTAAGATGATGAATGAAATGTTGCATTTTCATTAAAAGAAATCAGGACACTGAAATTCAGCTTGAGAATTTTTCGAGCGATTTTTTAAATTGAAAGAATAAATATTTTTTTGTGTGTAATTTATACGCAATTTCCTTTTAAACAAAAATACCTGCATAAAAAAAGAAATAGCGAACGTAAATAAAAGAATAAGTACTCATAGAACTATATTAGACTTTCTCTTAGAACTATGTTAGAAATCGTATTTACACAAAAAAAAAAATGTGGATTTAAGAATTTTGTGGAGGGAAAAACATTTAAGATGATGATTATTTTATTTATATTTCTTTAATTTGTTAAAATTTTCGGATGTATATAATTTAAAAGTATTCTAGTGCCAAGATAAAATTTTAGTTATGTTAAAATTATTATATTTGTCTTTTTTTTTACATTAGCGCCGCGCATGTATATTTAAGTTATTGAATTATCACATTGGGGTGTTTAAAGCTTAAAATAAATCTGTGAATCCTATTTCAGACAAATTGTTTATTTTCAACTGTCGGTTAGGGAATTCTACCTAATTTCAAATATCAGTAATACTTCAGGTTGTAAACATTCCAGACTTTTGATGCTATCTCAAACTAAAAGCCTAACACTATGCTATTTTCCCTTATCAAAACCTTTATCAACTTGAAACTTCTATTTGTATAATATTGGTGAACTGGTTGTAAGTATTAGAATGTTTGAAATATATATTTTTGCAATTTTGGTTGAAAATATTTAGCCAGTATTAAACTCTAACCTAAAAAATTTTCTTATTCAGCACAAATGTATACAGTGTGCCCGATAAAGTCCGTTGTCACTCCTATAATTTCGGAACGGCAAGAACTATAGTCATAAAAGTGGGGGTCTAGGTATAATAAAGTTGTCATGCGTTACACAAGGGAAACACTCACAGCCCTACCTCGAGGCTAAATTCTGAGTTAGCGTTCTTATCACAAAAATGATCCCAGATACGAAAAAAAGTCGATTTCATTCATTTGTTTGGTCGAATTTTCCAAAACTGCTCTGCACATACCTGACATTAAGCTTACTTATCCTTCATGCTAATAGTGTTTTTTCGTCAGCTACAATACTCATCTAGAATCTGGTCTGCAGTTCCCGCTGGAAGTCATACATTATGGCTGGTGACACGCTGACAAAAGCATTAGTAATACGTTTTTCCGCCTTCAATTTTTAACATTAATCTGCTCAAGATGTTTTTGATTAATAAATTGGTTATGCTGAATAATTTTGTAACTGACTTTTTTCTCATACAATTTTTGAGAAATACACTGAACTCCAAATTTAGATGTCAAGTGGCGAAATAAGTGTTTTCCCTGTATAGCGCATGGCAACTTTACTATATCTAGACCCTACTTTTATGACCATAGCCCTTACCGTTCAGAAATCATTGGGTGACAATGGACTTAAGCGGCAGCGGGCACACTGTATTCTACGGTATTTCCAATGGAAAGCAGATAAAATTAATTTTGGCGCAATATTGCTTCAATAGGGGCTCAATATTTTATTAAGAGGATTTGAATAAGTATTAATTTATAACCCGGAATTATTAATGAATGGGTAATTTTGACAGTATTTTAGATAAGAATATGGATTTATGATAAAGAATATTTATAAGATAACACCAATATGTATTCAGACAATATTATAAATACGGAGGAAGTATTTCTCGCGTAAACCCTAGTGAAAGTATTGTGTAAATTTTTATATTGCTGCTAGATACAGAAGAAATACCTTCTGAGTTTTATTTCTTTTTTTTTTTTTTTGGAGCTTTGCTATCAAAAATATATGTTTGAACAAAGCAAAGCCCAATATCGTTTTCTATCGCTTCTGGCTAAAGATTTCTGTTTGATATATACACAACAAAACGGGGGTAAATTTCAAGAAATCCCGCTTCTGTAAATTCAATCAGAATTTTCGGAATCTTGAATCAAAAGTAAGCCTCCGGGCTCGGAAATGAAAATGGAGTCAAAGAAATCTGTAAAAAATGAGAAGAATTTTTTTTATTTATACATTTTTGATGAGCGGTATCAATGCATCTCTAATGCGGCATATAAAAAAATTTTGATGCCAGTTTTATAGATACATAAGTAAAATGTCAAATTTATTCAGTGACAGAATAAGAATACAGGGGTCCAAAAAGGTGGCAATGGGCTTTAATTCTTTATCTATTAGAGGTAAGTGCTCAATGCAAATTGAAAATATATTCAAATAAGGTCGGAAATAAGACTCCGTTAAGCGAAAATTCCTCTCGTACATTTACAAAAAGTTACACTTTTTAAATTTGTATACGATCGTCGCACAAAAGAAATCCTCAATTAGTAAAAAGAACCCCCTATGCTAATGAGGTGATGTGCAAAATTTGAGACTTAAATCCTAGAGACTGTCAGAGGTATGAAGATAAATATATGCTGACTTAAACCACTTTTCAATGGTTCTCGAAGGGAAAAGTAGAACGAAAAGAACATCGGATGATCGCATTTCAAGGGAAGTATAGAAATTATGAAAGAAAATATGTTTTTCCACTGTAGCAATAAACGTTTACATTTAAATTCGTCTATAGCAACAGATCATCTTGTTTAGAAATATCTCTGAGACGCCTTATAATGAAAGGCTGAAATTCGGTTCATAACATCTTTAGTTTATGGGCACACTTTAGTAATGGGGAATTTGTTTGTACGGGGATCGTATAAAAAATTTTTAAATGTAACTTTTTGAAAAGGAACGAGATGAAATTTTTCTTAACGGATTCTTTTTTCCGACCTTATTTTGAACATTTTTTTTTTTTTCAATTTATATTGCCCGCTTATCCCTAACGTATAAAGAAGCAAAATACCACCTTTTTGGGACCCCCTGTTAAAATATATACCAGATTTGGTTATAATCCATTCGCTCGTTTTTGCTTTAGAACACAACAAACCTGCATGTGTCACGTATTAACTTTATCTATCTTGCCTAACTGCTCATATTAAATTCAAGAAAATACAAGCATGACTTGAACAAATTCGATCCATTCTGTAAAGGAAAGCGATACATTAATGGAAACAGCAAAGATTCATGATACACGTTATATAAAATTTTTTAATATGTAACAAATGAAGGGTTCACAAACATTGTGGACCAAGTCCGAATTTTTTAAAAATGGAGACAGTTCATGTTGGAGTCACCTAAAAACATGTTCTATTCACTGCCATAGTGAATCATGTGATTAATACGTTTCCTCTCCCAGAGAAAGCCAGTTATTACTTGGCAGTGTAATGTGCAACTTGAAATCTTCGTTCCTCCAATTTAGTTTAGATGGACTTGGTTCACTGTGGTTCTGACCCCCTCTATATCAACTAACTTAAAATAATTTATTTAATACGTAATATGTATTGAGTTAGATGCTATGAAATAGAATTATTTTCTTTTCCACACAGTGCAAAGTCAGATTCAAGAGAATATTCATGTATTTAAATTATATTCGATGAATCCTGTATTGCGATGAATAAAAGCACAAAAACAACATTCATACGCCATGGTTTAGTTTAATGTTGTTCAACAAAGCTTATAAGATAATTTGATTAAATCACGGTGTGCTATCATACAAATCTTATCTCTGTCAGATACTGTTGAATCTGAGAGGAATTCTTGTAACAACAGCTCGCCCTAATCTACAATATTTCTTTCTTTCATCCGTGGATTCAAGAAGCAAAGAACTGTCACTGCCGTGGTAGATAGCTGGGAGCGTAAGATTTAGAAAAGGAAAAAGATTGCCTGAAAGGGAATACAAAATAAGTAGCTTTTCTTAGATAAAACCCAAAAGAGAGTGACATAAAATATATATTAACCCTTTGAGGCGCAACACTTTCCCAATGCTGAAAAAAGGGTAGTCGTTGCCATCGCTCGGCTTAACCAGCAAGATGGCGGACGATCGAAACGTTCATCGCGTGCCACAGATCGAGAGACCCTTTTTTGGCGACTGCTGGCTGTGCCCGGCACAGCCAGTTGCGTCAAAAAAGGGTCTCTCGATCTGTGGCACGCGATGAACGTTTCGATCGTCCGCCCTCTTGCTGGTAGTTAAGCCGAGCGATGGCAACGGCTGCCCTTTTTTCAGCATTGGGCAATCCTCCCACTGTTCTTCGCATTCTTCCATTTTTCATCAGATGTCAGTGCTGTTTAAAAATAATCGTGACCCTTTTTTGACGGGAAATGGCGCTCTCAAAAGTAAAGGATTCTCGTGGAGCAATGTCACCCACAACTATTTTTATAGAAATAAAATCTATTCTTCGTGACTGGCAGCAGTCAAAACGTCAGAATTGGGTGTTCCCAGAGCGGGATCACTGCGCCTTAAAGGGTTAACCCCTTAACGCGTGGAGGTAACGTCAGAAATCACCGAATTCCAGCGCTTTCAATGCTAGTCTCAAAACAATATGGTTAACCCTTTCAGGCGCAACCCTTTCCAAATGCTGAAAAAAGGACAGCCGTTGCCATCGCTCGACGTAACTACCAGCAAGATGGCGCACAGCCAGCTGTGTCAAAAAAGGGTCTCTAGATCTGTGGCACGCCATGAACGTTCCGATCGTCCGCCATCTTGCTGGTAGTTAAGTCGAGCGATGGCAACGCCTGCCTTTTTTTCAGCATTGGGCAATCTATCCAGCTGTTCTCGGATTCTTCCATTTTTCAGCAGATGTCAGTGCTGTTAAAAATAATCGTGACGATTTTTTTACGGGAAATGACGTGCTAAAAAGTAAAGGATTCTCGTAGAGCTATGTCACCCGCAACTATTTTTATGGAAATCAAATCTTTTCTTCGTGACTGGCAGCAGTCAAAACGTCAGAGTTGGGTGTTCCCAGAGCGGGAACACTGCGCGTTAAAGGGTTAAAGGGTTCAAGCGTTGAAAAAGTGCCGTTGCCAACTCATGGTTTAACTACTAGTAATACGATGACCAGAAAGTTATGTGAAAAATGTTCTTTAGCTCTGCGGCATGCAATGTCGATTCTGTCGACCGTCATGGTGCTGGTAGTAAAGTAGAGCGCTGGAAACGGCTGCACTTTTTCAGCGTTGCACAGTATGCTTGCTTGTTTTTCTATATTGATGTGAAAGTGGTTGTGCTTCAAAGGGTTAACTCGTATACGAGAGTCTTCTATCCGTCTGCAGCAAAATATTCATTAACAAAAAATACTCAAAACGAAACTGGTGTTAAAAACATGAAATAATTAAAATTTTGTAAAATAATTCACACAGCAAGTGGTTAATCTGATCGGACGTGAATTTCGGCCGAAAAATTTTCAGCCTTCTTCAGCAGGCTTTAACACAGTGTCGCAGAACAGTGGGAGTTCAAAGTCTCAATTATTTCGATATATTCATTAACCCGCACGTCGTTCACTGACCTCCAGTTTTCATTTAAATGAATTAACACCCTTTACTAGTCAAAGTATTTTTATCATGAATTATTTTTCAAATTTAAAGTTTGAAACGGTACCAGTGGTATAACGGCTAAGTGCATTGTTATGCCATGCGACAGGTTCGGGATTCGATTCCCGGGGACTCGGTAAGGTTGACTCAGCCTTTCATCCCTTGAGTGGGTCAATAAAATGAGGACCAAGCTTGCTTATGTAGTAAACACTGGGATCTTCTCGTCAGGCTGACCACCTGTCCGAGAAATGCGCTTTCGCATCCCAGAGCCTATGAACACGAAGGCGTGGTTGGGCAGCGCAGTCCTTGACCCTGCCTGGGCTATTGCGCCAGTGTTTAGTTCTGTTTAAAAATGACACTAGTAACTAAATATGATTCATTTTATGCAAATTAATTTTTATATTATTAACCCTTTAACGCGAAGTGTTCCCGCTCTGGGAGCACCAAACTCTGACGTTTTGACTATTGCCAGTCACGAAGAATAGATTTGATTTCTATAAAAATAGTTGAGGGTGACATAGCTCCACGAGAATCCTTTACTTTTTAGCACGTCATTTCCCGTAAAAAAACTGTCACGATTATTTTTAACAGCACTGACATCTGCTGAAAAATGGAAGAATACGAGAACAGCTGGATAGATTGCCCAATGCTGAAAAAAGGGCAGCCGTTGCCATCGCTCGACTTAACTACCAGCAAGATGGCGGACGATCGAAACGTGCCGGCACAGCCAGCTGTCGTCAAAAAAGGGTCTCTATATCTGTGGCACGCGATGAACGTTTCGATCGTCCGCCATCTTAGCCAGTTCTCGTCCGCCAGTTAAGTCGAACGATGGCAACGGCTGCTCTTTTTGCAACATTGGGAAAGGGTTGCGCCTCAAAGGGTTAAACAGTAACGTACGTAGTATTTTTCAAAGGAACTATGGTCGTTCTTTTTAATTAAAAACCCTTTGAAATGCAATCTTTCCCAAAGCCGGAAAAGTGCAGCCATTGCCATTGCTCGATTTAACCACCAGCAACACAGCGGTTGATCAAATCATCCATCGCTTACCAGAGAGCTCAAGAACCCTTTTTAGACAGCCGGCTGTTTGAGCGATGGCAACGGCTGTACTTTTCGGCATTGGGCAGTCTGTCTATTTCTTCTTCTAAATCGATGCATGTTTCCATCACATTCTCCAGTTCTCAGCAGATATTGGTACTGACAAAAATAATTCGGACATCCATTTTACAAATAATTGATAATTTTTACGGTAATTTAAGCTCTAGGCAGAAAAGGATTCTCGTATAACTAGTCCACCTTCAGCATTTTATTGAAATCAAATTTATTCTTTGTGAATTAACTAACTTTCATAATTATTTTCTTGCTATCTGTAGACTTGGCAACATATTAAATTTCTAAGCGTCTTCGGAAAATGCAAACTTGCTAAGTTGTTTTCCCCCTCCACAATAATCAGTGGCTTATCAAGGTAAATTAGTGCCCATGGCAGACAACAAAGCTGCGCCTTTTCTCTTAGTAAGAACGACTTCTTTATGGTAACTCTTGAAATCTCTTTAAAATGACTATTTATATAGGTTTATGTCTTGAAAGGGTTCATATTATGCAAATGAAAAAATTCTCGTAGATTTGGTTCTGAGGACAGTCATTGAAAATAGATATTTTTAGTGTCTTAGTGACTTTAACCTACAGGGTGGCCTTAATTAAAAATCCAGAAAATGTATGTAGTAATGTATAATCTAGAAAATGTATATTAAAAAAAAAAATTTAAAAATTATTTTGAATTGTGTAATATGTTATCAGAATTTTCCGCCAAAATTTCCACAAAGATTATTTGCAAATTTTATGTCTATGAAAAATGTACCATCAAAATAAAAATGACTTTTTTTTGCGTGCATCTGACGAAAAGACAATTTAAAATACAGAACATAATCTGGAAACAATTGGTAATTTCCTAATTTCCTATAGTGTATTTTTTACACACTTAATGTTTTAACATTAGAATGTACGATATGTTGTGTAGTAGATTTTTCCGTATAATAGTCGCACCTACACATTCACAATGAAAAATTGGCAAAAAGAGTGTGACTAATTACACGAGTAAACGCTGTATGTCCACCCTGTATTCGCTTCCATCGCTGCGATGATGCGACCGATAGCGATGCTGCCTTCTGTGGTCTTCTTTCTAGGAGCATTTGCTCGCATGTTTTCAGGATCATTCAAAGACGCACTCCGGGAAGCAACGATGGATACGTCGTCTCGCCCTTGAAACGATGGGAGCGAGCAGGTTAAAGGCTTCTTTCATTGCGACAATCTCGCAATGGAAATCTCGGCCTCTTTTCCAAGTGTTAATCATGGCGCGTGACCTACCTGCTGCTACCTCATACGCCGCTGATCAGATTTTTTTAAAAAAAGTACTCCATAAAAAAAATATTCGATCAAACCTATAATGTAATGGATAAAGATACAAGAACAACAAATCTTCACGCCATAATTCATTGGTTTTATGTCTTATGGGAAACCTCGCACGATGATTTGATTCAATCACAGAGTGCTATCTCACAAATCTTCCTATCTGATTTCTTGTCTGCGGCGAATCTGATGTACGACTCCTTGCAACAACACGCCCTAATCTACAATAGTGCTCGCTTGCATTCGTGTTTGGATTCAAGAAGCAGAGAACCGTCACTGCTGTGATAGATAGCTGGGAACGTAAAGTTGTGGGGAAGGAACAAGAAGGATTACTTGAATGGAGACGGAAATAAATAATAGGGTTGCCAGACTTTTTGTTAAAAAAAATAATAATAAATCGGGAGACTTTCAGCGAAATATGTTACTCAGACGTCAGCGTAGGTAGAATAATATAAATGAAGGATTTGACATAAAACTATTTTTGGCAGATAGAAAGATTCTTCAATATAGCCCTAGCTAACTATACATTTTAAAGTCATAATAATTCTTTGAAAAAAAGAAAATATGTATTATGAGAGTTGTACAAATGTAATGTAAAAAGTCCTTTAACCCAACAGCAGATCCTGTAGGCATATCGCCAATGCCTAGCATTGCCATGACAACATAAATAAACAAATTAGGTAAAAAGTTTATTCAGGAATCCATGAGATGCACAAACATAACAAGCTATTTGGTCCAGATTATTCTTCTACATAGCTTCCATGGGCATCAAAACATTTGTTTCATCAGTGTGTCAGTCTGTTCAAACCGGCGTTGAAGAAATTGGTTTCAAAATGACGTCTTGACAGGTGCTTCTTCAGCGGCCCGAAGCGATAGAAATATCTGGGGGCGAGATCCGGACTGTAGAAAGGATGTCCAGTACTTTCTATCGAAAGCACTGTAGTCAAGCACGTGGTAATTAGTGGTATTTGGATTCTGCGATCGTCTTTTGTACCTAGACAAAGAATTTCATTCTCTCGGAGAATATGTGCACCCGTGAGAGTTCTTGTTACCATACTTTTTGAAACACCTACGTAGAAAATAGAATAAATGCTTTAATTGCCAAAAGGATATTTATATGACAATTTTCAGTGACATTTTAGATGCACTACTAAATAGTAGAAAGATTATTTTCTGTACTTTAATTTTATGGTTAGTGAACTGATTTATAGTTCCAAATGTAAACAAATGTATGCCTTAAATCCCGAAATTTACATATTCATCTTTTCTTTGTCTTCTAGGTTCTGATTCACCTCCTCCGTTTCCATCGTTGGGTCGCTCATCCCCTTCCCCTTCGGCCTCTAATACTAGGTCCGAGGACCCCAGGCCTGAGCCCTTACGAGCCTGCTATCCTGGACTATGGTACGGACTGCCGGCTTTCAAGTCTGTGGCCACTTTCGAGTCCAGCTTTCCGTTTTTTCCACTCTTCACCCCGCATTTGTTGACATCAGCGGAGACACCGACAGTGGCTGCTAATGGTGGAGGTGAGTAAGAGCTCGTGTTCAGCTACACTGTTTTGTCCGTCTGTGCAGTGGGATATCACGGTACGGCAGGTAGAGCACATGAAATGCGCTACACTTGAAAGGGAAAGCAGATTTTCACTGCGAGATTTACTCAATGAAAGAATGGTGTAACCTGTACGCTCCCATTGCTGCAAGAAAGCGACGATGGGCAACGATTCTTTTTACTTCCTTGTATCAAGGAAGTATAGTGATGGCGAAATATTTCGGTATGCAGATTTTGATGAAAAAATCGATTTTGACTACAACTGAATTTACTTTAGAGAGTTTTTCAACATACGTCTCAACATACACATATATGCATGCTCGGAAAAATGCATGTGCAATACATTTTGATTGACCGCACGTCCATTTTGACTAGTTTTCTCCTGACATTTGTACGTACGGACGTATGTACGTAACTTGCATATCCCGAAAACTATTAGTCGTAGAATGGAAATTTATATTTAGGATTGTCGTGACACCTAGTTGTGCACCTGCCATTTTGGTGGCTTTCTATTGGATAATTTATTTACAGGGACATTCAAAAGAATCTCAATACATTTAGGTCTATAGACATCTTGATTATATTATGTCTATATTTAGTCATTGTTTGGGCTATGTTTAAAATTTCGCCAACTATCATCGGCCTTTGCGAGTTTTCCCGAAATATTGCCAAATTTGGAGTCAAAAATAATTATACATTTGGCATTCTCTAAAACTTTTAACATTAGAATGTTCAGATTTTGTACTTAGAGCTATTACAGTAAATAGTTTTGCATCTATTTTTTTTATTCCAATCGACTGGGTAATTTGTTTACAGAAACACTCAAAAGATTTTTAATAAAGTCTGCGAGTACCCTTTATTGGTTAAAAATCTGTGGTGAATAACTATATGGGCAATATACTAAAATATCGCAAACTATTGCAAGCTTGGCGGCTTTCGGCGAAATATCGTCCAATTAAGTTTCAAGAATAAATATTTCAAACTGAACCCAGCTTAACGATATCTCAAATATTTGGCTACAAATCTTTAAACCTTAGTATCATTGCAGTATTGTATCTCTTTCGAACGAAACAAGTTTTGATGAAGTGCACCGAAAATATTTATGATTTAATAGACGTACAGGGAATTCATGTGGTGTCCACATCGGATTTTACTGATAGCTTGTTTCCCGTCATATTCTTTGATTGCAGTCCAGCGTATGCGCTGGACCTCAGCATGACCTTCAAAGAATGCCGGGAAGCATCGACTGATACAGAAGGGAAAATAACGATAGGAATGGACAGGCTAAAGTCGATCAGATACTAAAACATTTATTTTGAATCACTATTAGTGTCTATGATCTATGAACCTAAATCCAAGCGCGATTTTTTATTTCCATAATGAACTCTCACGATAGAAGCCAATATTAATGGTCATTTAAATAAATTTTTAAAATTATCCTACGGATGAAGTGATGGGTGTCTTTCTTACTAAGAGAAAGAGCACGTTTTTATTGTCTGGCATGGGCGCTTGTCCTTTACTGCCGTTTACCGTAGACAAAGAGTACAGATTCTTCCGAACAGAGACCCTCCCTTTTTTTTTTAAATTTTTCCAATCTTCCAATGCGTTCACGAACCGCATGAAATATTCAGAATACCTGCAAAGTTTCTAGTATATTCATAGGTTTCATGTGCTAAATTGATTAAAATATCTTCTAAGACATTTCTAGACGATTCCTTTGATTTTATTTAACTTTTCTCCCTCATATGCAACAGACAGCTATTAATAGTGTTTCAAAAGATCTTATCAGTGTTTAGAATTCGGTTAATAGATATGTATATAAATTGTAAAAATAAGGGACATTGTGATTTTTTATTCAGTTTTCTTTTTATATTTTAAGGGAATGTTTATTAAAACTAAGAGGAATTAATATTGTTAAAAACCTGTTTAGGCTTAAAATGCTTGTAGTGACGTTAATTTATCATTCAGTTATGACGTTTAATTAGCAGTAATTATCCTAATAATAGTAGTTAGAATTTTACGCTTATACTTTTAATTAACTTTTTTAGAGCTTCATTCCTAACGATAATGTTCCTAATATATGTAGCATGTAAATGAGTTCATTTAAAGCAAATTTATGCGCTTTTTGAAGATCCATTTAGAGCGTTTCAAAATCCAGTCTTTTATATGCACACTAATTTGAATTTTTCTACATTATAAATCAAAATAAAGCTTTGAATGATCTTTTCCTCCCTCGGCCTTATGCTTCGATGTAGCTTTGACGTCACAACAGTATGTATCGACTGTTAGAGGGGTGAAAGAGCAAAATGCTTTTCACCTGCTTTCTAACACAATACGGTCCTCTAAACGGCTCATTTCATATCCCCCCCCCTCCCCTTCACTTATTCTGAATTGAGTCTATTTTTTAGATATTCACCTTTTCAAAACTGCCGATGGATTTTACACCCACTTTAAAGCGCGACCCCTGAACCCCCCTTTTGAAAGATGATCACTATGCCGGCGAAGTGGCTCTCGTTCGTGTAATACGATTATCAAATTTAGTCACCGCTGAGAGCCCTGAATCAGTGTATCGTTTCTGCGGTGGCAAGGGGGGTGGAATATACCCGAGGGAAATGGAGGGGTCGAAATTCGATTATGAGACTCATGTGTCTGCCCTGAAACTCTTTTATTACAGTGTCCGTGTTGTAGAGGGTAATAGCGAGCAGTAAATAGAATTATCCAGCAACATGCACGCGCTGGAGTGAGTTTTTGAATTTTACGGATACTCCAATCGGATGTTTTATTGCGCCATCTTGTTCCGATGTTGAATAATTGTGGCTTTTAAAAAATAATCTTTGTAAGTAATCTTAAAACGTTGATTTACTAGCAGAAAGAGTACACCTGGGCTTACGCTACCCATTCCTTTTTCACTCACACCCAATAAATTAACAGGGTCAGGGAGGGGTTAATAGTGCATTTTTTAAAAAAGGTTCTAAAATAAGGCTGTTAAATTTATGTTTATTAAACTATTGATTTATATTACGTACATTTGACTTATATAGATTAAAAATATGGCATTATTTTTTAATGTTTTCACAACACTTTTCTACGGTGTCATTTTTAATTAAATCGAAACAATTAATTTTTTCCTCTTCGTGTTTAGCCACGAAATCGGACGGCAGCCCTACTGCATCTTCACCGGACCCTTCTCGGACGAAAGATCTCTCGCTGACCACTCCACTCTCTGACCGGTGGTCTCTCGGTCTCGGTTTATGGCCGGGCGACTTAAGAACACATCCTCTCTTCCTACCTCCAGCTATTCCACAGAGCCAGCAACAAGCCCTCCACAGGTGAGGAACAATACTTTACTTTCTCTAGTATACGTGTCAGTCAGCAGATTATAGTTGAATCGGCGGACAGAAATTTTTTAACCCTTTAACGCGCAGTGTTCCCGCTCTGGGAACACCAAACTCTGACGTTTTGACTGTTGCCAGTCACGAAGAATAGATTTGATTTCTATAAAAATAGTCGCGGGTGACATAGCTCCGCGAGAATCCTTCACTTTTTAGCACGTCATTTCCCGTAAAAAAATTGTCACGATTATTTTTAAACAGCACTGACATCTGCTGAAAAAGAGAAGAATGCGAGAACAGATGGATAGATTGCCCAGTGCTGAAAAAAGAGCAGCCGTTGCCATCGCTCGATTAAACTACCAGCAAGATGGCGGACGATCGAAACGTTCATCGCGTGCCACAGATCTAGAGACCCTTTTTTTGACGCCAGCTGGCTGTGCGCGCACAGCCATTGAAACGTTCATCGCGTGCCACAGATCTAGAGACCCTTTTTTTGATGCCAGCTGGCTGTGCGCGCACAGCCAGCTGCGTCAAAAAAGGGTCTCTAGATCTGTGGCACGCGATGAACGTTTCGATCGTCCGCCATCTTGCTGGTAGTTTAGTCGAGCGATGGCAACGGCTGCCGTTTTTTCAGCATTGGGAAAGGGTTGCGGCTCAAAGGGTTAATGTACAGGGTGGTTATAAAATAAAGGGAGGTTTCTAGGTCCTCTAGCGAGTAAGTATTGGACGAAACACAATCATCTTTCATTGGGGTACATAGTGGATTACGCGATTTCGATTTTTAAAGACTTTTTCGTAGCTTCTTTAACGGCCAAAATTCGCAAAGGACAGCAGAGACATTTTTCTTCTTCTGGAAATAGAGACGGACTGACAAAACAGGATCCTGTAAGGTCTGCAAAAGCTGAAGAAGCTGCCACTGCTTCAAGCCAGTTGGCCTCAGAATGATAACAATCTCAAAATCGCAAAAAAAAAAAAAAGAAAGTGACTATGCAAATTAATGCATTTTATTTGGTCAACAGTGCCGATATTTGCCCAGTGGTGACTTTCAGTATTAATTTTTTTAAAATCTGAATTCCATGGTCTCATCAACTTTGGTTATGTTTGGCCCAATACTTTACTAGCTAGAGGGTTCTGAACACCTCACATTGCATATCACCACCCTGTAAAATAACGATCCTATGTAAAAAGAAAAAGAAAAAATAATTTCAGCGTCCATATGATATTTCTCTGGTTGAAAACTAACTGTGTGAAATAACCAAGTGAACTAACTCAATTAGCCAGGTTTTCTTTTACGGCAGTCCAAAAAGTGAAGTCATAAATCAAAATTCTGGTGAGATTGATAAACACTATCACAAATTTTACGTCATATTCTCAGTTTAAGCAATTCTATATAGTTTCTTCAAAATTATAAATATTCGAGATTAAAATAAGTATTTCGAGATTTTGAGAGTAATTTTTTACTGGAGCATTTCAAGGAGAGGAAAGTATTAGTACAAGTAATAGGTAGTATTACTAGATTTGTTAGGATAATATGAATTAAAGCAGAATATATTCTGTTAATAAACATTTTGTGCATGTTAAATTTAAAAATTTTGTTATATTCCTAATTTTTAAACAGTCGCTGTACAACTAAATAAACCATAAGTAATCCTGTGTAAGTAAGCCTCCTCGTAGTGTACCCTGGGTTACGATATATCTGCCACGGCTTTGCCGCTTGTCGAGTGTCTCTGTTATCAGTCTATAAAACTTTTGATCTCCCACATCTGTCGACGGACTTATAAAGATTTTGCGTCCTGAATTAGTATAGGCAAATCCTGGAGTATTCTCTCAACGGACCCCACTGTTGTTGTTCCTGATGAACCGCTGCTTGTGTTGCTTGTTGTTCCTGACGAACCGCTGTTGCTTCTTTCAGACTTTTGACAGGACATGATTGTCTACAGGCTTATTTATTTTGTTTTAACCTAGTTCACTCTCCTTCATGTATTTTATGTAGTAATGGACAGTCAATGACTCCAGATCATCTAGATGAATGTGAGGCTCTTAAAACCTATTAAGCGAAACCATTTCCCAATGGCGAAAAAGTGCAGCCGTTGCCATCTCTCGATTTAACTACCAGCAACGTGGAGGTCAATTGAATCGCACAGAGCTAAAGAACATGCCGCACAGTCAGTTGTGACAAAAATGCTCTTGAGCTCTGCTGGACGTGATGGGCGATTCGATCGACCGCCATGTTCTGGTAGTTAAATCGAGCAACGGCAACTGCTGCACTTTTCGCCATGGGCAGTATATATAGGTTTTCTGGTACTTACGTATTATCCCGGAAGTCATTCCCGCCAAACTGTTTTTGCGTAAAATATTCTGGTAAACTGGTGCCAATCGTAAACTGAACCATCAATAATTTTATGTGCCCCGGCATTTACCTTGGCGTAAAATCGCTCGTCTTGGCGGACCGCCGGGATAATACGTAAATATCGTTTTTCTTCTATATTGATGTATATTTTCATCCCATTCTCCAGCTCTCAGCGGATGCCGGTACTGATAAAAATAGTACTGACATCCATTTTACAAATAATCGATCATTTTTACGGGAAATGATGTGCTGAACAGAACAGGATTCTCGTGTAAATTTGCCCTCCTTAAGTATTTTATTGAAAACAAATTTATTAGTGAATCAAAATAATCAAACCGTCAGAGTTTTGTGTCCTCACTACGAGGACACTGTGAGTTAAAGGGTTTAAGGTTTTTCCTGCAGATTCCAGAGATATTGGCAAGCTAGCAGTTTAATGGCTTCGCTGCCTACGTGACTGGCATTTGAAAAATAAAATAAGTAACATTTGCAAAATGAATTTCACGCGTACTTCGTTTTGTTGTATGCATTTCCATCTTCATTTCAGGTCGACATCTTCTCCGAGCAGCAACGGAGTCCTCCCTCAGCACTACACGTCTGCGGCCGCGGAGATTTTCAGGCCGTATTCCTCTTTGGCACACTGCGTCTCATTCCCCCTCCTCGGACTCGGATCCGCCTATCCGGACATTAAGCAACTGCACCCGCATTCGCACATGCACAGCCATTTCAAAGGTAGGTACATTAGTGGAATATCCAGGACATAGAGACATGAATACGTGGAAATCACCTATCTGACAATGAAGCCAAAACTGTAACTGAGACGCCATATTACTTAGACCAACGTTGCGACATGACTGCGTTATTCTATGATGATAGTTTCGCTTTCAAATATGTTTTTTACACGTTATATACGCCGTGAAATGTTTGAAATTATTATTTTGCTTTCAATAATAAAAGAAAAAGTCTAATTACTCGCACAAGAAAACCACATATCTGTCGCTACATAAAACGTGAAAAGACCTATCCTTTTAGCCCCTTTTTTTATATAAAATTTTTGACACGTATCGTACGACTATATAAATATCGTGAAATGTGTAAAAATATTATTTCACTTTTAAGGCAAAAGTCTAATTAAAATCGTGCATATTTCACTGTCATTTAAAGACACCAACTAAATGATTTACCTCATGAGGTTGAAGAACTTACGAATCTCACGATTACTTCATTTCGTTGAATGCCGAAGATAGATAATGCCACTTCCCTGTATTCTTTATGTAAGTTACGCCATGTGCCATAGGCTACACTTGAAAGGAGGCACTGTTGTCCACTGCGAGATTGATTCAAAGAAAGAAGCATTTAACGTGTGCACTGCCATCGTTGCAAGGATGCCACGACAGGTGTTATATATGTCTGTGGTCTGTATCCATCTTTGCTTCCAGGCGTATATCTCTGAATGCATCCCAGCTCATGTGCTCTCGTGCAAAAGCACTGGTTCGGGTGTTTTGCGAAAATATCAGATTGTAACAAAAGTTTTCCGCCAGATTTGCTTGAGTCAGCTCACGCGGTACCAGACTTTTGACCTTATATGTCAAGTTTATGCGATGCTTAGCGCGACTAATGGACATGGCACTAAAGTCTAACTCTTTTAGCTAGCTCTCGAGTGGATGAATATTTTAGCTTCTTCCAGAGATTGTCGTAGGCGGGCCTCATCAGCATCATTAGGCCGGCCAGAGCGCTCTGCTTCCTTAAATGTCCTAGTCCTCATTTTTGAACTTTTGGTACCAAATCTTCACTTCATATGATACAACATTAGTACCTTAAGCTGTACACATGATTCGGTGTCTTTCTGTAGCTGACTTTTTGCAACAGAACTGAGAGTTAATGATGGTTCAATCTGGTAGCGTGATAGTTCCATTTCAGACACCTTACACTTAATCATAACGATATTGTTTTACAGATTTCACAAAACAGTGCTCTAAAACAAGTCTTTTTCTTTCAAATAACAAAAATCGTTTCGCAAAATATTGGCAAAGACACCAACGCGAACTGCTTGTACAGGCAATACTTGCAGTGGCGGAAAACTTTCGTTACAACCTAATATTTGCTTATTCTTTGAGCACCTGTATACTACCACGCCTCTCTTATTTGAATGGGGAAAAATTCATATAAAAAAAAGTTTAGGTATCTCTGTTTGTTACTTTTTAAAGCAAAATTTTTATGTGTATTTATTTTTCTTTGAGATATCAAGAAAAATGTGAAAAGAACGTATTGGACGACTACACCTGTTGGGAGGGAATTCCGTAAAAATTCTGAAATTTGATTTTAGGAATTCTTGTTCACAACATTTTTAAAGAAAAAAATTTGTGAATATCCGCTTTTGGAATGAGATATAAAGGAAAATGTTAAAAAAAAAAAAAAAAACATATTTTGGCCACTTATACTTTTTTGGCGGCGAATTTTGGAAAATCTTTTTTTGGTGAGCGCTTACATTATAAAAAAAAACGTATCCCTCAAGTTTCATATGTTTCTGAGTCATAGCTGAGCCTAATGCGATGATAACTCATTCATTAAACATCTGTTTATAAGTTAGATAATTTATCTTCTTTGTACACTATTGCATTCAGATATAATTGCTCTAGTGGATTTTAAAAATCTATTTCCACTACTACTTGCCAATACATTTATCTACTTGCCAATAAATTAACAATATATATGTGTCTAGGTGAGAATTCTTGGTTGGGTGTTGTGTTGTGATATTAATGCCAATTTTACTACCCGTTGGCTCTAGGGCGAGAAAAATTCTTGGTCGGAGAGGTTGGGCCTGGTTGCTGGCTATATAAAAATAATTTAGAAAATGGAAAAAAAACTAAAAATTAATAAATTATAGGTACTAATAATTACCGGTTTATTAATTGAAAAACTAATAAACTATGCGTTCTATTAAGTACTTGTTTATTAATTAAAATTTGAATGGATGATCATCGGTAATTCCAAATTATATTGTACTCTCTACTAATGTAAGTCATAAACCATTAGTTATATAAGAAGTTTGATCAATTTATTTAGCTGTAACTAGATTTATAATTTATAATTAACACCACTGTATATTAAAATAAATATACTTTACAATAATTACGATTTTTAAGTATAGTATAATATATAACTATTTAATTATTATTTTATGCGAGTTACGTTATTTAATTAACTATATTCACTCCTTATTAAAAATAAAATTTAATTTTGTCAATTTATTGTATTTTCGATTACTTTCATCTGGTAAATTTGTGTTCTTCAGTTAGTAAAATTGGTATTCTCTTTAAGCTTTATGCCATTTTGTCTTCATATTGATTTTCTTAAAGGATAGTCCCCCCCCCCTCCCTCCCCCCACCACCACCACGGTGACATAATATAAATTGTGAACAAGTTACTAGAGATCGGTGAATTGATTTTGCTTTTGCTGTATACTTAAGGCTTCTTTTCTAACTGATTTCATACATGTTCACTCTTGAAATAAGCAGTAAATAACCTTCAAAATCATGGAGTTTTGTATTTTTTGAAAGCTTAAGGTCAAATATTTCTTTAGGACAAGGTCAACCACACATACCATACCCTTTTGCAAAACTTCTCATTAGTATGTATTCACTGAAACATACATCTTTGTGATTCACTTTTGGCACAAAAAGATTTTGCTGGCCAAAGTTTCTAAAAAAAAATTTAATGGCCCTTCGCCTTTGTGCCAAGAGTCAACCATGAATATGTGTGTCTTATCAGTCAGTTTGGGCGCTGTAGAACCTAAAATAATTGAAATGCCGTGGTTCACTCTTGGCGTATGAAAAAAAAGCATGTTTTTCCTTTAAAAATGAGCATTGTCGGTAGGAATCCTTAAACCTATGGAGGGATTTTTACTTCCTTGTACGTAGTATAAGGAAGTAATGTGATCCCGAAAAATTTTGGGGGCCAAATTTCGACATAAAAACCGATTTTGACTACCTCTAAATTTAATTTAAAAATTTTTTCGATGCATCTCATCGTAGGCTAGCATGCACGATCATATTAACGCGTCTGCAACTCATTTTGACCAGTGGCGAGTCTACTGTGGCCAGATTTTCCATGCCGTCTGTACGTACGTATGTATGTAACTCGCATATCTCAAAAACTATTGGTCGTAGAATGTTGAGATTTGATATTTAGGATTGTTCTATGATCTAGTTGTGCACCTCCCCTTTTGGTAGCAATCGAATGGATAGTTTATGTACAGGACCGCCCAAAAGATTCGAAATACATTACGCTCTATGGGCCGAAATTCATTAAACTCGCCTAACTCAAAAGCTATTAGGCGTAGAATGTCGAAACTTCATATTTTGGATAGTTGTAACATCTAGTTGTGCACCTCCCCTTTTGGTCGCATTCGACTGGATAGTTTATCTACAGGACTGCCCAAAACATTCGAAATACATTACACTCAATGGGCCGAAATTCATTAAACTCGCATATCTCAAAAACTGTTAGGCGTTGAATGTTGAAACTTTATATTTAGGATTGTTGTAACATCTAGTTGTGCACCTCCCCTTTCGGTTCCATTCGACTGAATAGTTTATCTACAGGACCGCCCAAAAGATTCGAAATACATTACGCTCTATGGGCCGAAATTCATCAAAGCGTTTTTTAGAGGTATTGGGCTATTTCAAACGACTCAGAAGTGATATATGCTGTAAAGAGTTAGAAAATGAATTTCTCCATTAAAAAAAGTGTCTTTATCATTTATAGTTCTGCTACAGGAATACTCAAAAGATTTCCAATACATTACGGTCAATAGCAATTTTAGAGGCATTCATCCATTTCAAGCACAATACCGTCCTACCACATAAGTTAGGTAATGGTCAGACCACGGTCACGTGCCTCCCTCAAGAACTATGCCAAAAGTCGCCAAGCTTGGCGACTTTTGGTGTACGTGTGTGCATATTTAACTCTCAAATCTCAAAAACTATTATGAAATTTCATATATAAGAATGCTGTAACATCTAGTTGTGCATCTCGATTTTTGGTTCCAATCTACTGGAGAGTTTATTTACAGGACCACCGAAAAGAATTTCAGTACCTTAATGTCTATGGACATCTTCATTATAATACGACTGTAGACAGTCATTGTTTGGTACATGCCCAAAATCTCGCCGTCTGTCCTCGACCTTGGCGAGTTATGGCGAATTATCGCCAAATTTGGCGATAGTCAGTCATTTGGTCGATGCCCAAAGTATCGCCATTTGTCATCGTTCTTGGCGAGTTTTGGCGAAATATCGCCAAATTTGGCTATAATCTCTCATTGTTCGGTTTATGCTTAAAATCTCGCCAAATGTCGTCGACATTGACGAGTTTCGCAGAAATATCGCCAAATTTGGCGCCAAAAATTATTTCCTATTTTGTATAACTCTAAAACTTTAACCCGTAGATTTTTTAACTTTGTATTTAGAACTATTGTAATATCTAACTGTTTTCAATATCTTTTTTGACAGCAATCGACTGAGAATTTATTTACATGGTGAGCCAAATGACTTTGAATACATTGAGGTATATAGATGCATTCAATTCATTGAAAGTCTGTGGTGAATGACTACTTTGGCTATCCCCAAAATCTCGCTGACTATCTCAAGTTTGTCGGCTTTTGGTGAAATATCGCCAAATAAAGTGTCAGAAGGAAATCTTTCAAATTGAACTCAGCTTGGCGATATCGAAATATTTGGCTAGAAATCGCTAAACCTTACTATTATTGATATTTTATCTCTTTCAAACAAATAAATTTAGAGGAAGTGCGTCGAAAATATTTTTGATCTAATGGACGTGCAAGGAAGTCATGTGTTGGACACATCAGATTTTTTTTCAGAAAAAAAAAAAAAATGGGTAAAATAAATTTACGTGAAGAATGAATCCTGAAAATTTCAACAAAATAAAAAATGTGAACAATTCAGGGCTGCATGTCTTTAAAAAAAAACGGCTCTTAAAAATAATGCACTAAGAAAAAACGATAATTAAAAAAGAAAGAAACCATGCATGCATAACAAAATGAAGAATAAAAACGCAAAAGACTATGAAAATATTAAATCTCTGTATAAATTCTCTGTTTGAGCGACAGAGAGTCTTAGAGCGTTTTTATTGATAAAACTACTGCTTTCTAATGAGCTAAAAACGTTATGATGCTGAAAGACAATAAAAATATAATCAATCCAAATCTGATAATTCTAAAAACAAATTCCTAAAAATTCATCCATAAAATAAAAAATCTTGAAGTAAAATGCACGAAATTCATAAAAATAACTCTAATAAATCCAAGGGTAGCCATTACAATTCACAACAAAACTATTAAAACTTCACTATCACTTAATGCGTACTAAGTGAAGAAAAATAATAATTGTATATTGTTCCTCATCTAAATATTTCGCAATTGCTATTTTAAACATACAGTCTGGTTATAATTAAACTCCCCCTAATAAACGGCATGGTGCAACTGAAACGGCTGAACAGATAACCACCAACTTTGGCAAATGGACTTAACACAAGATGCGCCCAAGGAAGATTTTAAAAAGTTCATTTCAAAAAAAGTATTCATCGAGTGGCGTTTTTAATAAAAAAACAGCAAATTTAAGGGGTCAGGTACCTTTGAGCGTTGAAAATCTCCATGAAAATTGGTCATAACTGCTTTTGCCATAGCTCTAGAAATAACAATTCTGTACACTTGCAATTTTTACGAGTTATTTAGAAAGCTTTTATGAACCTTTTACAGCTGTTGGAATAGTTGTACATATTAAATTAAATGTTGTATAAATAAAAATATTCCTGCTTATGTTTTGCTTATTTACAGTCTTGCGCGCAGCATTTCATAAAATATATGTATCACAGTAACTTAAAAAATGTTATAGACATAGAAAAATAGCTTATTATTAAAATTACGAAAAATAATTTTGCTCGGACTCTTCTTTCCTTTTAAAAAAAGAATAATTGCAATTTTTATAACTATCATTTTCATAATTATGCACATAAATGCAAAAATTATAACGTTACATGCATCCCAACAAAATTCTTTTTCGTCATTTTAATTTAAGGATATTTTTCTTTATGTATTCAAATTTTTAAGTAGTTGTGCTGTATATTTGTTATGAAATGCTGCGAGCAAGACTGTAAATAAGCAAAAAATGAGCTCGAATACTTTTAGTTATACAAAATTTAATTTAAAATGTAGAACTATTCCAAGAGCTGTAAATGTTCATAAAAGTTTTCTAAATAACTGGTAAAATATGCAAGTTTTCAGTATTGATACTTGAAGAGCTATGGCAAAAGCAGTTATGGCCAATTTTCATGGAGATTTTCAACGCTCAAAGGTACCTGACCCCTTAACAATGGAAATGACTAATTCGAAATGTACAGCTGCGGAAAAAAAACGCCCATTTGCTCTTTATTTGGATGTCGTTAGTCGTACAGCAAAGTTATCTATACCATTTATTTGAAAATAACGTATACTTTAATTTAGTATTAATTTAATTTGCACAAGGGGCAGTCTTCATATTTAATTCTACATCAACTTCGTTTTTCTCAATGGCGTCACTATATTTTGACTTTATTAAATAAAACCTGCAAAAATTACTCTAAATATAAATTTTAATCAATTTTCTACGATAATTTCCGGGGATATTACGAATTCTGTTTTGCGTAATTTTAAAGGGCTTTCTGCAAACTGAAAAATGCTATTTATAGATTCCGAACTTTTCACCTTCCGTAATGTCGCTCGCGATAGTTAAAAGAAATAAATATTATTTACAGGCAAAATATTGTTTCTAGTGTTAAAGTGTACTGAGAATATCAGGGGTAGAAATTAAAATATTTAGTCAGTACTCCAAATGAACTGTGGTTCCAAAACTTCCTTGGTCCGTACACATGATTTAAAGAAAAAAAGCAAAACGACTGCCTACGATTTTGAAAATCTTTCTAATTTTGAATTTATTATTGAGTATTTGAAGGTTCTCTTAGACAGTTGAAATGTTATCAGAAATGAGAAGCTGGTCTCTGCTCTTCTGACTACAAACATGAATATTACTCAGATAAGGTCGAACTTGAAGAATGGTTTCATGATTGAAATTTTACTTGTTGAAATTCCATGTAAAAAAAACAATTATTTTTTTGTCCACTCAATATTATCACTATGTTTGTTATTCCACTTTCTAATAATATCCTCTGCAGTGTGCAATATTTTTATGTGTTTTGGTGATATTTTAATTATAGTCAGATGAAATTTTAAGCAGAAAAATATAATTTTGAATGCTTGATAAAGTATGTGGAAGTCCAAAGACCTGATGTTTCAGATATTTAAAGAGGTCAAATTCGTGCCTGGAATCTTGAGGATGTTTGTTTTTCAGAAATAGGACGTATTTGAAGACATATATATACAACTACATCTAATTATATACATACAAAATATTTTATTTTCATTTAGGGGAAATAGTAGCGGACGCAACAAAAGACGCTTTATAGAATCACCATCAAACTGTACAAATCTCTAATTTATTTGCTTCAAAATTTGGTATTTTTTAATACCAAATTTTGAAGCAAATAAATTAACTTTTACTATTTTTCTGCAAAAGAAATCTAATTTACGTTTATTTTAAGCAATTTTAAAAAAATTGTCACTTAATAAATTTATACATGGTCAGTTAACTTGTGAAAATAACACATTTTATTGAATATAAATTAAACTACTGAACGTAAAAATTTGAAATTTTAGAGAGCCGTGTAATATTACTTTCTGCATCAATTTTTATCGAAATTTAGCTAGGTCGTTAACGCTGTTCATAATTTTTTTAATATTAATTTAATAATCCAGAATTCATATTACTATTTTATTGAAGATAATAATAATAATAAATTATGTTTGGGTCGTTTAGTTCTAATAGTACAAATAAAAATCGGATTCTTACTGTCAATATTATACGAGATACGAATTAAAGTATGAAAAAATATTTTAACATAGGGAGAGGGGGATTTTGGAAACTCATAACTCACTCATTTTCAATTCAAATTTATTTAAAATTGGTATACGGGGTTAAAATGAGCTATTTTTTTTTTTTTAATATGAAGTTAAATCTATGGGTTGCTATTGGGGGGGGGGGAAAGTTGGTGTGAATTTTAATAGGGAGATGGCCCTTTTGCAATTTTTATGCATAGCAAATTAAAGTGTACGTCAATCGTAAATGAATGGTATGTGTAACTTTGCTGTACGACGAACGACGCCCGACTAAGGTTCAGTGAGCGTTTTTTTTTTTTTTTCGCATAGCTGTACAAACAATCACAACTTTCATGCAATTTTTTTCGAACATTTAAACTAGTTTGGGTCATTTCATGCCTGAATTCATTGGTTTTCTTTGCAAAGTACCACCTCGTGGATTTTTTTAAACTAACCTTTTCAAGAAACTTCTCGAGCGCATCTCGTGTAAAGTATATATTCCAAAGTTAGAGGTAATCTGCTACCCGTTTCAGTTTCAGAATGCATTTATTAGCTGAAGTTCAATTATAACCTCTTATAACCCGACCAAAGGCCATAACCAAGGGGAGCGGGGGTTGGATGGATGTTTAATACCCCAACTCTTACCCCCGAAACTTTCAGAAGCATACACAGTCCATCAGCCGTGACAATTCAAATCTACAAAACTTGTCGCCAAGATTGCGTAGACAAAATTGCACAGATAAAATTCTCGGACTTAGCGAATAGTATTTTATTACTTTTACCTAGTGCTAAAAAGTAAAATAAAATGTCGCCATGCAGTGGGCTCAAGCACACTTTAGCCATTTCCTGTTTCTTGTATTATTATAACCAAGGATACGTGTTAAATAAAGCAACGGTACTTACTACCTACTATCCCGGCGGTCCGCCAAAGCAGGACCCGTCCCGTCGGTCCGCCTGGGTTTTCGCCAAGATAAATGTCGGACACATGAAACAATTGATTATTTGGAATACGATTGGCAACAGTTTGCTAGCACATTTGACGAAAAAACAGTTTGGTGGAAATGACCGCCGGGATAATATGTAAGTACCAGTGCAACCATACTAAAAAAATCTGATGTGGACAACACATGACTTCCTTGCACGTCTATTAAACCAAAAATATTTTCGACGCACTTCATCTAAATTTATTTGTTTGAAAGAGATAAAATATCAGTAATAGTAAGGTTTAGCGATTTCTAGCCAAATATTTCGATATCGCCAAGCTGAGTTCAGTTTGAAAGATTTCCTTCTGAAACTTTATTTGGCGATATTTCACCAAAAACCGGCAAGCTTGAGATAGTTTGCGAGATTTTGGGGATAGCCAAAGTAGTCATCGATCACAGACTTTCAAAGAATTGAATGCATCCATAAACCTTAATGTATTTAAAGTCATTTGGCTCACCCTGTAAAGAAATTCCCAGTCGATTGCAGTCAAAAAAGATATTAAAAACAGTTAGATATTACAATAGTTCTAAATACAAAAGTTCAAAATTCTACGGGTTATAGAAAATACGAAATAATTTTTGGCGCCAAATTTGGCGATATTTCGGCAAAATTCGCCATTGTCGACGACATATGGCGAGATTTTAAGCATGGACCAAACAATGATAGATTATCGTCAAATTTGGCGATATTTTGGGCATGGACCAAATGACTGACTATCGCCAAATTTAGCGATATTCTGGCAAAACTCGCTAAGGTCGACGACAGACGGCGAGATTTTGGGCATGTACCAAACAATCTGTCTACAGTTGTATTATATTGAAGATGTCCATAGACATTAAAGTATTGAAATTATTTTCGGTGTTCCTGTAAATAAACTCTCCAGTAGATTGGAACCAAAAATCGAGATGCACAACTAGAAGTTACAACAATCTTATATATGAAATTTCAACATTCTACGACTAATAGTTTTTAAGATTTGAGAGTTAAATACATACACACGTACACCAAAAGTCGCCAAGCTTGGCGACTTTTCATGAGGGAGGCAAGTGACCGTGGTCGGACCACCATTACCTAACTTATGTGGTAGGACGGTATTGTGCTTGAAATGGATGAATGCCCCTAAAATTGCCATTGACCATAATGTATTGGAAATCTTTTGAGTGTTCCTGTAGCAGAACTATACATTATAAAGACACTTTTTTTAATGGAGAAGTTCATTTTGTAACTCTTAACAGAATATATCACATGAGTCGTTTTAAATAGCCCCAATAGCCCGAAAATACGATTTAATGAATTTCGTCCCATAGAGCGTAATGTATTTCGAATCTTTTGGGCGGTCCTGTAGATAAACTATCCAATCGAATGGAACCGAAAGGGGAGGGGTACAACTAAATGTTACAACAATCCAAAATATAAAGTTTCAACATTTACGCCTAATAGTTTTTGAAATATGCAAGTTTACTGAATTTCGGCCCATAGAGCGTATAATGTATTACGAAATTTTTGGGCGGACCTGTACATAAACTATCCATTCAATTGAGACCAAAAGGGGAGGTGCACAACTAGATCATAGAAATATCCTAAATATAAAATTTCAACATTCTACGACTAATAGTTTTTGAGATATGCAAGTTACATACATACGTACGTACGTACGTATAGACGGCATGGAAAAACTGGCCAAAATAGACTCGCCGCTCGTCAAACTGAGTCGCAGACGCGTTTATAGGATCGTGCATGCTAGCTTTCGGTGAAAAATTTCTTAAAGGTAAATTTAGAGGTAGTCAAAATCGTTTTTTTCGTCGAAATTTGGCTCCCGAAATTTTTCGGGATCACATTACTTCCTTATACTCTGTACAAGGAAGTAAAAACACCGGGTTGCTGACTGGCACATTAACACTGGTATTGTTAAACTAGAAAAGTACCAATTAGTACTTACGTATTATCTCGGCGGTCCGTCAAGATGAGCGATTTTTCGCCAAGGTAAATGCCGGACACAAGAAATAATTGATAGTTTGGAAAACGATTGGCAACAGTTTGCTAGTAGATGTGACGAAACAATAGTTTGGCTTGAATGACCGCCGGGATCATACGTAAGTACCAGAAACCCCTCAGCTTCTGCAATTAAGAAGTGTTTCTGTAGGAATTGGTACAATACGTTATCAATACAGTATTTTTAAAATCATTTTATGAATGGAAATATCATTATATATATAATTATGCCTTTTCATTACATTTTACATTTTACATTAGTACTTGGCATCGCTACCCTGGCCAACATCGTCTTTTATGATGACACCCAAAATTTGTAGCAACCCTTACCTAAATAAATTTAATGACAAATACTGCTAAAACAAAGAAACATGATTTTTATTGAAATGAGTCCAAAAATTTGGCAAACACTGCAGTGAATATAAAGAACAGTAAGGTATGGGGTGGCAAAGCTGGCCGCCTTGGCGACTAGTTTAAAAAAGTAGCGTATGAGAACACTAAAAGCTGAAACTAGTTGCACGAGTGCCACTGGTTGAGCATTTACTAATAGGGCTATCACACTAGCTTAAAATCCAAGCAACTTCCAAGCAAAAATCGAACAACTTTTAGACCGCTTTTCACTATCGTTACCTTGACGACAGCGGTTTCCAACTTCTTGCTTTCCGAATGAAAAAAATTCGGGTCGTCCGAAATTTCGGCCAATCACAGTACTCTTGCTACGTCATCGATGACGGTTCAAATCTTGGCTCGAAGTGAAAAAAATTATGACTGCTTACAAGTAGAGTGTGGAACTAGAAGTCGATTTAATTGATGCATTAATCATTATTTTGAAAAATTTAATCAATTTAAGTATCACAATCAATAACAAATCACCGCCGATCCTATTTAAATACATTGTTACAAATTTTCGGGGCAACCCGCTATTCTGGGGCTTAAAATAGCTCAAAATTCGTATTCTATGATTCAAATAGTTAAATTTTGCTTTTTGTTGCATCAAAATCGGTCAACTAGAACCGGAGATACAGAGGTTTTGGTTTCCCCATTTTTTCCTACGGCGGTTCTATAGAAATCTCGAGAAGTATTGGTCCTAGGCCTTCGGTAACTTCACTTTTGGGGACTTATCGGTGCCAAGTTTGGCGACATTTTGGTCATTTGGCGCGATTTTCCCTATGAGGCTTGTAAAGTTGCTTTTTCAGCACTGAAATCGCATGATAGCCTAATATTTCTCTTCTATAACGTGATAAAAATTGAATCTTCTAGAAATAGACCCTTCTGGAAGCTTCTTGTAGCTTCTGCATCGCCTATAAATACGAGCTGTCAGAGACCCCAGTTCAGTGTGAGTTGAGCTCCCGTCCAGTGACTTTCATGTGTTACGCTATAGAAGCAGTGTTTCGGCTTGCTTTTCGAAGCTGATTTTTAAGTGCTGTGTGTAAATTCTTCATTGCTGTGTCTTGAGTGATTGTGTATAATATCCCTTGTATATTTCCACTGAATTTCGGCAGTGGAAGTGTTTTATTTTGTGTGAGACTATAAACATTTGTGAAAGCTTCGGTACTAAGTGAACAGTTATAAACGAGTTACTGGCCGTTAGTGCCTGTGAATTTTGTATAGCTAATTGTTCTACGAAGTTCAAGACGCAATAAAGTTTGTGTTCCATCCTGACAAGTGGACTCTTTTCTAGAACGTTCTACACCAACTGGACTTTAGAACGACGAACCCAGGAAACAAGCAGAGTATTCTGCAACAATATCAAAGAGAGGGTTATGCTAGGTGTTGAGTCCCCATAAGTAAAATGACAGCCTAAACGCCAAATTAGTGATACCTTAACATGCGATGACTGTTTGGCGTCGGTGAAAGTGTTTACTTTTACAACCCTTAATCATAATTCCGCTAATAAAGTCTCGCTAAAAAGTTGTTCCAGCAGAAAGTTGTTCGGATTTTACTCAAGTGTGATAACCCCTTAATGCGCCCCTTGTACTTTGATCCATTATATTAAAGTGTAATTTCGTTTTTCTCGCACAGACGGCGGCCTGCTCCTGAGCCCAGCCGGCAAGCCCCCCTCGCTGTCGGGAGGAGGAGACGCGTACTCGTGCGTCAAATGCGACAAGATGTTCAGCACCCCGCATGGCCTGGAGGTGCACTCGCGGCGGACCCACAGCGGGCGCCGCCCTTTCGCCTGCGAGCTCTGCAACAAGACGTTCGGGCACGAGGTGAGCCTGAGCCAGCACCGGACCACTCACACGGCGGAGCGGACCTTCGAGTGCAAGCAGTGTGGCAAGAGCTTCAAGCGTTCTTCGACCTTGTCCACTCACCTGCTCATCCACTCGGACACCAGGCCTTACCCGTGCCAGTACTGCGGAAAGAGGTTCCACCAGAAGTCGGACATGAAGAAGCACACATACATACACACGGGTAAGTTGAATGCGCGCATGTGCATCATATTTCAGACTACCGAGTAGAAATGGAGCCTTCGTTCATAACTAAAAACCCGTCTCAGTTTATAGACTCATGGAAACAAGGTTATTTAGTGCAAATAAATTTGAAATCGATTTTAGTTTATTTAGGTTCAACATTTGGTTAATAATGTAAACAAACAACAACAACAAAAGCATCACAGTCGTCAACAATAAAAGCATCACAGGTATCACCATGGCACAGTGGCTATGTCACTGGAAATGGTAGACGGGCGAAGTGTGAAGGTCCCGGGTTCGGGTCCCATCGCGCGTCCGTCGACTTAACCTTTCAGAGTTTTCCGTGGTTTTCTTCGAAACTTAGCGTAAATACGAGTTAGGACCCCTTAGAAAGACCCCCACGGAGGGCACCCCCTGTTGTGTTGTCCTACTGACGAGGATTTATACGCGAGATCCGACACAAGCACACAAATCCGATATACATGTTAACAGCAACAACAAAGCATGGATTTTCGAATTTACATTACAGATTAAATACATACATTAAGTGTAGACATATTTTTGTCGAATGTTTTTTTCTAGACCCCGTTGTTATTGTCTCACAGTGGGCCTTATCTTCTACTTGGCAATGAAAATCCATTCCTTCTGCTAAGAAGCAAAGAATAAGAATAAACGCAATTTGTGAAGAATATGCTTTTTAGTTCTTAAAAGTTCTTCTAACAAATTTTACTCTGTACTAGAAAATCCTTGAAACACTGACAAACTATTTTTTAAAAGGCATCTTTGGCTTTTAATTTTTGTCTGCATACAAATGGACTGTCTTCCAGTAAACGCCAACGTTGTTGATGAAAGAGAAACCATTCTGTTTATGAGTTGCCGGATATGTGGCAAACATATGGAAATGAAGACTCCAATCCAGTTACACAAGCGAATGCCTAATTGCAGACGAACATTTGCGCCCAAAATGGAAAGAATCGTCATTTAAGACAACGATGCTGTGCGTCGGTGTTAAATCAGGACGTGCAATAATCATATTCATCCTCCTATCAGAATGGAGCATTTCTAGGAAAAGGAGGAGGACACAAACAGACGCGATAAAGCAATGCCTCCTCCGAAGGGACTGGGGGGGGGGGGAATCAAGTCCCCAAAAATCCCGGGCGCGCCTAATGCATATTCATTATAATGGCGGTAGTCCAGCCGAGCCCTTCCTTATCATTCATAATCTTAATAATCCGGGGGCTCACTCCTGATTAAGTTCCCGCCTCAAGATGCGCCAGATTGCGTCATGGCCACCTAATTCAATTATTTGAAGTGCTGGCGGCCTTTGTTCCCAGGGGGCATATTAGCCCCGCGGAAAAGTCTCGCAAAATCAGTCGCTCCACCTTTCGGAATTTGATACGCTGCAAGGTTTCCGACAAAATTGTATTACATGTCGACAAATCCCCGGCGGTGCTTTGGGCCTCTCCGAGCCTCTCTCTCGCGCGCGCTTTTTGCAACGCAGGCAACGTTACTACGCTGATAATGACGGGTCATTACCGGTGAATTTAATCTTTCATTAACCTGAATCTGTTTTGAAGGCGTATTGACTTTTGAAGAGCCCCGGCGATAAAAAACAATTAGGTCGTAGCACAGGCCGGAATGACATTAGTGTTGAAAGGCATCCCGGAGCTATTAGAGAAGAAGGCGAAGGATATCCATTAGAGAAAAGTTCGGCAGGATTTTTTTTTTCTTCTTTTATGTGAGGCTTTAATTTTAGAAATGGCGGAGCTTTGATCTTGCTAGAGATTTTGTAATGGGGCTGGACAGGTCCTTTTTAGTACGTGAGAACACGGAGTGTAATTAAAATGAAC
Organism: Cheiracanthium punctorium; assembly: GCA_038373885.1. Lineage (NCBI taxonomy): Eukaryota > Metazoa > Arthropoda > Arachnida > Araneae > Cheiracanthiidae > Cheiracanthium > Cheiracanthium punctorium. Next base: position 156,886 of record JAWZYV010001334.1, on the reverse strand, counting down.
AGGGTGCGAAAGGCGGTGCTATCGTTTGAATGTATGAATTATGCCTTTTCAAGTGGCAACTGCAATTTAACAAGCTGTATACTTACTAGTCTTAGAAAATCATGTCCCCAACTCTTTTTTTCTTTTTTTCTTCTTCTTCTTCTTTTTTTTTTTTTTTTTTTTTTTTTTTTTTTTTTGACGTGAATACGTCTGTAAATTTGCTTCCATAGTGGGAAGCAATTCAGAAAACAGATCATAACAAAATCGGGGGGATACAGTTTGACATTGCAGCTGCATATCTATATCATCTACTAAATCCAAAATTTAATTACACCACTCGATAGCTAAAGGATCAAAGAATTCATCACGTTGAGTGAGGACTGTGACGAATCGCTGGGGGGGGGGGGAAGGGACGCCCCCATTTTGAGGTCGTTTCGCTGCGTTACATAACGTCTGTTTAGTACAAATTTTGACTCGGAGAAGCAAGAACGTTCGTTTGCGTTTCAATCGTCAGCTCTCGTCGACATCTATCGATTACATACATAGATCATTAGTGTGAAATTGTTATAGTGAACATATATAGTACTAAAGTAAAATATTAAAATAAATAATACGATGTCGGCTACTCGTCTAAAAGCCAAATCAAAGTACAGAGAACGTTTACGGTGTTGCAAAAGGGCTTCTCAAGAGCAATTCAGAGATATGCGTAAAACACTATATGACAGAGTGAAGCGGTGGCGGGAACGTAAAAGAATGAAGGCGCTCGAGCGGATTAACGATGACGCCATAGTACCTATGCAAGTGGATGATGTAATCGCTTTTATATAACTTGTTCTCTATATTTTGATATTATTTCTAAATTCGATAATATTACTCGTCACGTACACGTTTTCATGTAAAACACAAGCCCATGTCCACGACAAAGCCACACACACCCTTTTTTTTTACTCTGGCTCACTAAAATCACTTACAGTGAAATCTCGTTAAAATGAACATTTCTAATTAACCCTTTGAAGCGCAACTATTTCCGAATGCTTAGGGATGGACGCGAGACGACTTTTTTGCGAGACGAGACAGAGATTTACAGCTTTTTTGCGAGACGAGACACACATTCTTAACTTTACGATATAGGGATTTTTGCGAGACGAGACAGGCTTTTAGGCTATTTTGCGAGACGCGAGACGCTTATTTTTCGTCTCGCGTCCATCCCTACGAATGCTGAAAAAAGGTCAGCCGTTGCCATCGCACGATTTAACTACCAGCAAGATGGCGATCGATCGAATCGTTCATCGCAAAGACTGTGTCAAAAATGGTCCCTAGATCTGTGGCACGCGATGAACGATTCGATCGACCGCCATCTTGCTGGCAGTTAAATAGTGCGATGGCAACGGCTGACCTTTTTTTCAGTATTGGGCAGTCTGTCCAGTTGTTCTTCTATATCCATGTATTTCCATCGTATTCTCCATTTTTCAGCAGATGCCTGTGCTGTTTAAAATAATCCTGACAATTCTACAAATAATAGAAAATACTTACATTAAATGATGAGACAAAAAGTAAAGTATTCTCGTGTAACTATGTCATCCTGAAGTATTTTATAGAAAGCAAATTTATTCTTCGTGATTAACAGTGAAAACGTCAGAGTTTTGTGTCCTCGCGGCGAGGACACCGCGTGTTAAACAGTTGGCTAATAAAATGTTTCGATAGAAAGACAATCCTTAGCTCTCAGTAATACTGAAATTTATCTTTAACAAATTTTAAGACTTAGGAATTATATTTACGATCTTTTGAAGTTCGTTATACACAGTTTCTCTGTAATGATGATTTCCACGCTTGAAGTTTTAACATTCATTTATCATTGGAAATACTGTTCGAATATTCATGTACACTGGTCATGAAACGTACGGGACACTGGAATCAAAAGTAATAAGGGTCAATTGTACCATTTCATGTGTAATGCAAGGCACAGCACTTAACTGATGGCAGTATGGTATAACCCTTCAATAATTCAAGGACAGAAACTGCAAAGAAATCAGCTTTAATGCGTGTGTGTTATGATGGATAACATGTCTTTCTTAATCTAATTTGTTTCGTTAAGTTTTTGCTGTCTAAGCACTGTTCTTCTGTTCTGTAACACATTGGATAATATCATTTTTATGTTGCATGCTAGTTTTAAGAAATGTGATAAGAAATGGTATGGCAAATATCTTTGCATTCTCAGTAATAAAAACTTACGATTGATTCACGAAGCTGTTACAATTGACCCATACTGGGTCAATTGTAACATTACGTTCACTGATATGTACTGATTAAAATTCTATTCACGTGACAACTGTTCTTCCAAATTTGTATTTATGCAAATTTGTGGAAAAATTCTGTGATTTGTAGCTCGGGTTTCCATTGAATTTTTGTGTTTAATTAACCTAATACTAAGAAAATGTACAAAATGTTACATCTGACCCCATTCTCCTCTACAGATAATCTGTGCGGCCGCACAGCTAGCCGTGACAGAAAAGTTCTTTGGACATCAATTGGCGATTCGATATGCAGCCATATTACTGGTAGTTAAATTCAGTGATGGTAACGGTTAAACTTTTTAAGAAATGCACAGTCTATACAGTTGTTCTTTTATATCAGTGGTTAGTAGAAAGAAAAATCTCTTCGCGAAAATTAATTTTTATGGATAAATTAACAAAGTTAAATTTAAAAATTAAAAATTCTGTCTTCTTTCCTAAATTTCCTTCTCTCTCTCCCTCTCTCTCTCTCTCTCTCTCTCCACAAATTCACTACATAGACTGAAAAAAGAAAAATACTCAACCAGATTTTTTTTTAACTGTCAACAAGTGTTTATGTTTTAATTTGTACTTGAAAAGGTGGCTAAATTAACTTTGATATACTTTTTTAATTAATTAAAAGCAGCTTACTTTCTAAATAATGTTGTAAAATTAATTTGAGTTTAGTTCAGCATTGTACCCCCACGTTACAGTTCATTTTAAATTTATACAAAGAAGGATTTTGCACATTATTATGAAAATATTCCCTAATTTAAAATATTTGCATATTTTTTGAAATTCAAATTAAATAAGTATATATATATAAATATGCAAAATGCTTTATTGATAAAAAGAAACCGTACAAAACGTAAAATATCTTCTAACAGAGTTGTATTTTCATATATACCACTATAGCGTAATTAACCTGCTCGCTCCCAGCATTGTAAATATCCAATACTTTCCCCTATCTTCGTCCAGCGTTACACCCCAGTTTTTTTTCTCTCTATGAATAAAATAATAATGATGCGACCGTACAGTTGCAGGCGTTACGTTATTTGGGAAAATATGTTACCCATTAAAACACACAAAGTAAGGCATCTGCGATACAATGTTAGTTTACTAGCAGAATTCCACTACAAGTCCCCTAGCAAAGAGGGCAGATTGACTGCTAGGGATGGACGCGAGACGTGCGAGACGAGAATCGGGGCTGTCTCGTCTCATCTCGCGTCTTGCAGAGAAATTGCTTGTCTCGTCTCGCGCGAGGCGCGAGACGTCTCACGAGTCTCTCAAAATTAAGTACTGCTATTCTATTACCATATTTTTATTAGTTTATTAATACTATTTTATTGGAAATTAATATAAATAATTACATATAGCCACATTAGTACATAAATTAGTAACCGTCAGGGGCATAGCGATGGGGGGGGGATAGGGTTCACCCCCTATGAGGAATTATTTGCCATACAAAATGTATATTCTTCACTCCCTTATCACACACATGTATACATATATGTGAGTTTCAGTAGTCGTAACCCTCCCCCCTCCCCCATGAAAAATTTCTGGCTATGCCACTGGTATCCATATTAGTACATATGGGAATTTGAAGTAAAAGAAATTCAAATTTAATGTGCATATATAATGTCGCACCGAAAATATAGTATTTATTTTTATTTATTTATTCCAGAAACTGCGTAAATATATGTAAGGCGGATAGGAGTTTCATTTGCTTTTGAAATTATAGTAGAGCACCGTTTACAGGTTTTTCAAGGGACCGAACTGAAACGACGTATAAAACGGCATAATCAAACTTTGATTATTACCGGTTTAACATTACTTATTCAAATTATGTAATTGTAAATTATTCATATTAGTTTTTACAATAGAAACAATTGCTAGATTTAAAAAAAATCTCAAATGTGAAACAAATTGTACCTTTATTGTTCTATATCTTAAATATCGCATATACTTAGTATTAATGTAATATACAGTGAATAACAATTATGAGGCGTTTTTTGTTACAGAACTTGAATTTAATAAATCATTTAGTCACCTGATGTGCTGTCTTTGCTTATTAATTAAAGCATTACAGATTGTTAATGAAGTTAATGAAGTGCTTTTTCCTTCGTGTTCTGACAAGCAAAGTATATTCTAAAATCTTCGATATTGTCAACTGCGCTTTTAAAAGAAGGTTGCTAAAGGTACAACCCTCCATACATCCTTTATTTGACCTATATAACAAAAGTGCCTGTCAAAACTGCTGCCAATATAACTGCTGAGACAGAAAAGTGTTGACGTTTAAAACGACGTATAACCGATATCGGCGTCGTATAAACGAAGCATTTTTGCTAAAATAAATAGGAATGAATCGGGACTTCATGAAAGCGACGTATAAATGTTGTTGCTAATAATTAAAATTTAGTGCTGGCGTTCATAATCTTGTTGACATGTCAGTTGCAAAATTAAAAACAAAACTCGTTAGCAGACAGCGAGAGAAATGTTTTATTCTTTTACCGCTAGGATCGCTGCGCATTCTTAAATTTCCAACGTTTACATTATTGAAGTTTAGTTTGGATATCAAATATCTAAGCAAGCAGTTATGGAGAGTGTCCACTCCTATAATATACCATCCTATATCGTAACGCTGAGGAAACTATTTCATTTGTGAAAAAAATTAAACTCATACATCTGGAAAAATCCTGATAATTGTGACATCCGTATGACGTCATATTCACTTGAAATAGCTAATTTTGTCACTCATATGATTAACTTAATTTGCTCTCGGAAATAAAATGGAGCTAAAACTAGCGAAAAATCGCTTAAAAATGAAGAAACGGGTGGATTTTCAGATTTTTAAATTAGCGCAGATTGTATTCTATATTTTTATACATATTTATATAAAAATTCAAGCGGATCGTACAAACGGTGAAGAAGCTATTGGGCTTTTTGTGTTAACTTTGTAATCTTTTTGCTGTAATGGTGGGAAAAGTTTTATCTTGAAGTCAGGGATCAGCGTAATTATATTGTAGGATGATAGGCATTAAAGAATAACTTCCCATAGAGCGCAAGGTATTGGAAATATTTTGAGTGCTCCTGTAGAAAAACTATAAATGTTACATAGACCATTTTCAATAGGGTACATGGTACAGTAGATAAGAATAACATATTTAAATTTCGTAGAAATCGATGCATATTTACGGAAGTTAGAGCACGGACGGACAGACAGATAAACCGAAATCATAAACACTTTTCAACCTTGTTGGAGAGTGTTAAAAATGAAGGCGTGTGTGTGTGGGGGGGGGGGGGGGAAGACAACATACCTCCTTAAATACGGGACTTCTATTTTGATAAATGAAGAAGAAATTCGCATCATAAATTTATGCGAGACGAGGAATTCTCGCGAGAAATCTCGCGCGAGACAAGGCTCTGTTTCGTCTCGTGTCTCGTCTCGCAAAATTTTCGCCTGTCTCGTCTCGCGAGACGAGACGAGAGCGCGAGACAATGCGAGATTTCTCGCGTCTCGTGTCCATCCCTATTGACTGCATTTTGCTAGCTTCTTTGTCCGGAGCTTAAGTGTTTGATACATCACAGAGAGAAATGTCGAGAAAAGCGAAAAGAAAAGAAAATTTGAAAAATGCAGTATTGAAAAAAATAGTCAGGCAGGCAAAAATGAAATTTAAAAAAAAAAATCGAACTTTGGAAATTTTCAAGATTATAAAAGGAATTATTTCAAATATCGGCATGTTGTGAGATGCCGGAATAGAAAACTGCAAGCTTTCAACATTTCATTCCACATTTCGTGGGGTAGTTATTAGGTTAGGCTATTTGTTAGGTTTACGGTCATGTCCAACCCTAGATTATAAATTATCCTTAGTATTTATTTTGTTCGGTAATTGCTATGTGCAACAGCTTATTATTTTTTCCTTATTTATTTTTTTTTTAATTCAAAGGATGATTAGAAAAAGGGGAAAAATATTACAATTCAGGTTCCGAGTCCGAGAAATAACAGAGTAGTGAAACAGTGTTTGTTGTTTTCAAAAATAGACCAATCGGGTATTTGCGAAAGTAACTGAGGATAGTTTAAGATTTAATTTGTCCATAAGTGGAGAGTTTGTGAAGGATATTTCCTTGTTTTAAAGGTATGAGTAATGGGGCGGTTTAGAATGTAGCGAAGAATGGTTGACCTTTCATTACAAATACAGATTGGTGATGACGATTTTCCTATTTTGAATAAATATTCCATTGCAAGCTTTCAATAACAAAGTAAGCGGATATTATAGTGAGAATAAAATTAGTTTGTAACACTGATTTTTGCGCTCAATTAAATGAGAAAAACGGTCAAATGCATGCAAAGGAAAGCGAGACATCTGTGGGAGAAGGACAGGAATTACAAATAAAAGGATAGAGGTTAAATAAAAGCTCTTAAGCAGACTTCGTGCCGATTACAGTAGACTGTATGTAATCTATTACTAAAATAATATTTTATAAATTTTACAAAAATGCTATGATAAAATTGCACTACTCCCGAATTTTTTCAATATTTACTTTCATTAAGATTACTGCTATTTTTCTAAATTAACATTCACTAGTCATAATCTTTTAAGAAATTGTTAGTTATCGTAATCGTAATCCATATCATATCTCGTAATCGATTAAAGGTGGCTATGTATGGGTAAAGATGGCGAATTATGTCTGCTCTTAGGCACGCAGCAGTGATGTACTCATCAGAGAAATTTTTAAATTATCCCCCCCTCCTTAGAAAAGAAAAAAAAATCTTTTTGCGTGCAGTTCTTCCTTTTGAGGATGAGCAACTAAATTCTCCTTAAAAGAAAAGAAAAGAAAAGTAACAGCATTAATTTATATTTTGCGTCCAAGAACTTCCAATTTTATAAACTGTGCACGACTGAGTTCTTCGATCTGAGTTCGGATGACGATGCTGTTTTATAGAATTAAAACATATAATAGTATCAACACAGTGACTCCCATGTCCTCTTCTAAATTTCTTTAATTCTTTTCCATCTGAACACACAATTCTAAAATTTTCATTCAAGTGGCTTTCATTATCAGAAGCAATAGACAATTTCGCTGTCGCTGCCTCATTTTCGCTAAAAATTAATTAGATTTTGCACAAAGTCCTAAAAAGAGTCAAAGTGTCATACACACCTTTCGTAACTATGACATTAGAATAATTTTCAATTGTTCTTCCTAATTGTCTTCAATCATTGCAGGTATCTCTAAAAATTGAAAAAGTGTAGGAATTTATACACTGGAAAGGATTATTAAGCAAAAAACAGACAGCAGTTAACGATTTTTAGAGACATGAGAAGTAAAAACGAAATTCATGAATTTTTAAATGTTGTATCATGTATCCAACGGGCGGTAATAAGTATATTTATCAAGAAAATTATCGGTTATAACATTCTAGATCCTAGCCAGGGGGATTTTCAGCACTTCTCCCCCTCCTCCCTCTTAGAAACTTCAGCAACATAAATAACTATATGTAGAAGTGTATTGAAAAAACCCACATTGAAACATAGAATTTAAAACTCCTCCCCCCCCCTGAAATCTTTTTCTGGCTACGGCCCTGATCATGCTTTACACAATAGTAATTAAAATCTAAGTAATTACATCTAACTAGAGCTTAAAGCCTGTTGTGGATGCAATTACAACGGCTGCTACAAAAAACATTTGACAAAAATATATCTACACTCAGTATATTTAATCTTTGCCCACTTAAAATAAACAACTTCATATTCAATTTTTATTATACACCAGAATCGGAATTGCATACTCTGCAGAAACTTTTTGCATTCGAAAGATATCGTTTAGTGGGAACGTTCTCTTCTATATCAATGCTTCATGCAGAGAAAATCATTTTATTTGGGGGGGAAAAGTTAAATTGGGTAATCTAGAAAAACCATTTTAAGCGAATTGTAATTGAAATTTTCCCTCCAAAGCCTGATGACCATGACTTCAATATGACGTCAATATCATCTTGCGACACCTAATTTGGTCATGCAAATGATAAGCTAATGTAGTTGAAACTATCGAAAAATTGATTAAAAATCATTGAAAGGGTGGATTTTCAGATTTAAAAAGTAGCGCAGTTTGTTTTCTATAATTTTTTTTATTATGAAAATATGATTATGAAAATTTTCAAGTCAATTGCACCAACGGTGTGAATTTTATTATGTTTTTAGACATTAGCTTTTTAATCTGTTTAGATTAATGACGTTAAAAGTTTTGTTTTAGAGAGGTTGAACGGAATTGTGCCCGAGTCAGGGAATCAATGAGTCAGGGATCAGCGTAACTATATAGTAGGATAAGTTACAAGAAAAGTATCAATCTCAAATTTTAATTGAAAAAGTTACATGCTTGAGATGGCACACTTTACCCCAGTATTGAAGAATCTGTATTATTTCATCACTATTCATGTACAGTTTTCAATTGCTTTAATTTTCAGATTAATGAATATTAATTGACATAGTTTTGGCTTTCATTCCCCATTCCTGATCTGCAAAAAATTATGATTATAATTTATCAAAACCCTATTGTATGCATAATTTATACAAAATGCAACGAGACTCGCTTTAGAAAACTGACCTACAGAATCAATCTTGCTTATACATTCGACCGACAAACACGCAAAGTAACGGTTCTATTATAGCGAAAACGTGAGCCAAGCTTACTATCAAAACTCCTATCAAAAAACTTTGCTTTGAACATATAAACTCGGTAATGGCCGCGCAGCTAAATTTTGTTTCCCTAATCGTTCTTTCAAAAAGATTGCAGAACTTGAAGCACAGATGAGAGGGCAATAAACGATAATTGACTTACTACTTCGAAATGAATAAGACCCTGCCTTTTGCAATTATTCTACTCAATGGTTTCCCGAAAAACAGCAGATGTCTTTCCCAAAGTGAAGAAGCCTACCGGAGACAACCGAGAGAAACAAAAAATCCTTTATAGTCATCTATTTCTTGGTTTTGTTTTAGCTGCAAAACTTGATGAAAGTTTTCTATAATTGCACGTTTTGGGTCTAGCTAACGCTACGTCATAATTGCCCTTTTCGGTGGATGGGATGTACCTAAAAATTGCCATTTCTATGCGCAGTGCGCAGCCCTGACGGCTAACAAAGTTTTTGCCGGACAAGAGCGAGTCCATAACGGCAGGCATCCAGCCATGCTCTCAAATATTTACACCTACGCCCGTGCGGCGCTTGCCCCCATAAAAAGCCAGGGCACAGACGAAAGGGAAAAAAAAATCCGAATCGTAATGCCTTCTAAAGTACAAAATATAATTCCGGCGCCCGGACGATAAAAGAACGTTTAACTGCCGACTGCCAACGCTATCAATAACAGTAACAAACCGGAATCCGGTCCCCAGGGCCCCACTATCCTTGTGCCCCCCCTCGGAGGTACTAAATCGCCCCAAGAAATCCGGTCATGAAGAATGGATGGGAGGCCGGATGGTTTTAGCTAGTCCGGTCCTGGAGCGGGCATGGTCCTGAATTGATGACAGGGTTGCAACGGAGGAGCACAGGTAGAGGAAAGGGAGAGAGGCGCCAAGGGAGAGAAACGGAACTGGTCAAGCTCTCTCTCCGAAGAGATTCACTGACGTCATTAAGACGTTATTTACTCATTCGTGTTCCGACGGCGAGATGCGCTGATGTCCTGAATTCTGTATCTCCTGACAACTTAGGCCGACGTGCAAATGTGCCTTGCACGTGTGCTATTATAAAATTATTATTATTTTTTTTTTTACTAGAAGATAAAGCTTGTTGTGGAGGCAATCAGTACGGGTGCTTGAAAAAACATTCGACAAAAATATGTCTGCACTCAATATATTTAATCTTCGTCCACTTAAAATAAATAACTTTATATTAAATTTTTATTACATACCGAAATCGGAATTGCATTTTTTTCTAAAAACGTGCGAGAACTTTTCGCATTCGAAAGATTTCGTTTCACTGGGATCATCCCCTCTTACAACAATATTTCATGCAGAGGAAATCATTTTGTTTGTGAAGAAAAGTTAAACTGGGTAATCTAGAAAAACTATTTTAAATGAATTGGAATCGCACTTTTCCCTTCAAAGCCTGATGACCGTGACTTCAGTATGACGTCATTGCCACTTGCGACACATAGTTTTCTCATGCAAATGACTCACTTTTTTTTACTTTCGGAAATAAAATACTGAAAATTGCGACAAATCGCTTGAAAATTGGAGAGCGGGGGGATTTTCAGTTTTCTAAAGCAGTGCAGATTATTTTCTTCGTTTTTATATATATAATTATGAAAAATTTCAAGCGGATCGTACAAACGATGTGTATTTTATTATGTTTTTTTGTTCTTAACGTTTTAATCTTTTTAGAGTAATGGTGTTAAAGTATTATCTTGGATTCTTCAACCGGAACTGTTACAGAGTCAGTGAGTCAAAGATCAGTATAACTATATAGTAGAATTTTACTGTACATTATTTTATTATTTTATTGTACATTTTGCACCTTTAAGTAACTAGTTTAAATTTTATGGGTATTAAGTAGTAATTAAAATTTACAAAGTATTTTATTTTAAATTGTAGAAAACAGTGGCGTATCTAGGAGAGAAGTAGAGCACGTGTACTTAATAAGGATCCCGTGGGGTGGGAGTCCGACTGAGGGATTTCTGATTCGCGGGACTTCCGATCCCCTTTTCAGGGAAATTTCAGCTGAATTTTCGCGGAAAAGGGAAAAAGGGATGAAAAGTCATTTTGAGGGAATTTTTTCTATTTGCTGAGAAATTCCTTTGAGCGCACTCTTTTTCACTCATTTATGCTACGTTTCTTGAATTAATGCTTGCAATAATTTTTAATTAATCAAATCAAATTAATGAATTTAATGGTTTAATCAATGAAATGTTTTAATTTGTTAATAATTTTTTTTACTCGTACTCTGCTCTGTAACGTAAAAATCTTGAAATCGTTTAAGAACATTTCATGTCTAATCTAACACAAAATTAAAATCTAATTTATAAATAAAACAAGTAATATAATTTTTTAAAGTCAATTCCTACTTAGGTCAACAAAGAAAAATTACATCCCGTTAATCCAGATTGTTTGTTTAATTTATTGTTTTTATTCATTTTAATCCCTCGTAACAGGATCTAAAATTAATTAATTTAATTTAATTAATGAATTAATATATGAACAAACTGCATAAGCATCAAGTGTCATCCACTACAAGTTAATTTTTTTTTTAATTGTATTTGAACTTGAGTGGATGAATAATAGGTATTTTATTAACGATTGAAAATTTGAACAAGATATTTAAATATATTATAGGAGAGTGTGAACTAATAGTAGGAATTGGCTATGTCATAATTTAAGTAAGTTTTCACTAATAAAAAAGTAAATTACTTGTATATTTGTATTATTTTTAACAGTTGCAACAGAACCCAACACAAATGGTCATTCTAATGAAGTTGTAAGAATGACCTTACAAAGTGATTGTTACCGTTCTCACACACAAAAAAAAAAGTGCAGTTTTGCTATCTGACATGGCGCTAATTTTCAGGTACTCCACTATTACTATAGATCGTTAATTGTTGCAGTAGTCCGTTTTTGATTATGAATAAATAAATGGTTAGGTTTTTTTTCTTTCGATCGAAATATTAATTCCTTATTAATGAATGTTTCAACGGGGTGAAGTAGTGATAAATTCACACTTTTAGATTATGCATATTATATAAAATCTAAATAATTAAAATTATTTTACAAAGAGCGTCACCAGAATTTCCTAAGGAAGTGCTTTTGATTTTCGTTGTACTACTGGATATATTAACATTTGGTCATTCGGACCTATGATGAGCAGACATAAATAAACATTTAAGCGGGAAATAGAGAACAAATGTTATTTAATATAGTCATTTTTTTTCGAGCTTTCCGAAGTACTGGTACCCTTCATATACAAATCAAAATAACAGTGTATATTATTGTAAACAGTATAAATTAGACACAGTATAAATTATTGTAAAAAATAACTTGTGTGTTAAATGCAGTATTTACTAATTTATTTATTGTCAAATTTGGAACATTTGTTCACAGTAGCCTCTTTCCCACAGTCCATAATCCACGGGAGCTAAAATAGAAACGAGGTATAAAGACTTCCTTGGGCATGTACAACGATCGAAGAACACAACAAACGTTTTCTTTGAGGAAAGCGCCAAGCAATCATGACTAGTATGCATTCTAGTGTTGAGTGAAATTTTGCGGGTAATCTTGATTTTTGCCTATATTGTTGGCTTTTCTGCTAGGCAGTTATTCGCCATTGATAAAGGCCGTCAGTCAAGTAGAAACTAAAGCCGGAGCGGTTTGTACATATTATGCTGTGGAGATTTTTCTATAACTGACAGGCATCATGTGTGTACTTTTATATTAATCATATTTTTTTCTCTTGTCTTATTTCGTGTTTAAAAAAGTATGTATAACATTGTCCTCACACCAAAATGTTGAGGATATCCTTTAACCCTTTAACTCGCGGTGTCCTCGACGTGGGGACACAAAACTAATATTTTGACTGTTTTGATTCACGAAGAATAACTTTGATTTCAATAAAATATTTAAGGAGGACATTAGTTACACGATAATCCTTTTTTATTTAGCACATAACGTCCCGTAAAAATGATCGATTATTTGTAAAGTTCATGTAGGAATTGTTTTTATCAGTACCGGCATTTACTGAGAACTGGAAAATGTGACGCAGATATACGTCGATATAGACGAAAAACTAGATAGCCTGCCCAATGCCGAAAAAATGCAGCAGTTGCCATGGCCCGATTTAACGCTTTAACGCGCGGTGTTCCCGCTCTGGGAACACCCAACTCTGACTTTTTGACTGTTGCCAGTCACGAATAATAGATTTGATTTCTATAAAAATAGTTGCGGGTGACATAGCTCCACGAGAATCCTTTACTTTTTAGCACGTCATTTCCCGTAAAAAAAATTGTCACGATTATTTTTAACAGCACTGACATCTGCTGAAAAATGGAAGAATGCGAGAGCAACTAGATAGATTGCCCAATGCTGAAAAAAGGGCAGCCGTTGCCATCGCTCGACTTAACTACCAGCAAGATGGTGGATGATCGAAACGTTCATCGCGTGCCACAGATCTAGAGACCCTTTTTTGATGCAGCTCGCTGTGCCGCACAGATCTAGAGACCCTTTTTTGGCGCAACTGGCTGTGCCGCACAGCCAGCTGCGTCAAAAAAGGGTCTCTAGATCTGTGGCACGCGATGAACGTTTCGATCGTCCACCATCTTGCTGGTAGTTAAGTCGAGCGATGGCAACGGCTGTCCTGTTTTCAGCATTGGGAAAGGGTTGCGCCTCAAAGGATAACTACCAGCAGCATGGCGGTAGATCGAATCGCCCATTGCGTCCAACAGAGCTAAAGATCATTTTTGACACAATTGGCTGTGTGGCATGCTCTTTAGCTCTGTTGGAGGCGATGGGTGGTTCGATCGACCGCCATGTTCCTGGTAGTTAAACCGAGAGACAGCAACGGCTGTACTTTTTCGGCATTGGGAAATGGTTGCACTTCAAAGAGTTAAAAGAAAAAAGCATGATTGCGTTAAACGTACATTTTCGTTTTCCTCGAATAAATGTATGCGGTTTTTATGTAAATGTAAATATAAAAAGTCTGCTGTAAATGTAAATATAAAAAGTGTGTTTACGGGAGGAGAAAGGCATATTACACAGAGGAAATTCGTCTTCCAACTTGTATGCATAAGCAATCAGTTCAAAACAGTGCTCTGCGCAAATATGTATTCTCATTCATAAATCTCGTCGTGCCTCTCTTTCTTCTACGAAACTTGGCAGCATATTAAAGTTAATTCAAGCGTGTGATTAATTTTATAATTCTTAATGCTAATCCAGAAATCTGGAGTAAATGAATGAACTAAGCCGTAATATTCTCCAAGAAATTATTAGGACGAAAGAGCTTGTAAGGAAGTCTAACTTATTAACTGTATGAAGCGAAACTCATTTAGGAGAAAAAGAGGCTACTGTGGATATAATTTTTTTTTTTTTTATAAATATGACAAAATAAAATTAGAATTGGGTACAGTGAGGTAAAAAGGATATAAAAGGAAAGATTTTTATGCTCATGGATCTGTTTTCTGTTATTTTATGCTATGCCTTCATCGCCTTCACATCTCAGAAAATTTGTGTAGTGATATTAGTTTTAACTGAAAATTTTTAAAGCTTTATGAAGAGTTATTTCTCACATAAAGTTGGAGTAAAAGGGGTAAGAGATTAAAAAAAGCCAAAAATATTATTACACACTATCAAATTTTACTTATTTCCTTCATGACTTACAAGCTATTAAATTTAAAAATACTATGGCCAGGGCAATTTGATTTAGGTTACAGATGAAAATTTTATTCCAATACGATAGATAAGGTGGGTTAAAATGAGTAGGCATTTCTTTTCTTATTAAAGCATAAGTAGATTGTTTTTAAATTATTTTTTACCCTAAATTTTCAGACACTAGTAGGCAACATTTATACTCATTAAAACGTTTATTAGGATCTTTTAGTAAAGTAATATTAACTAATCCCGTGTGTAAGACAAATAAAACACTGTAAAATAACACACATAAATTGTATTTATCAAACTATACACGTGTTTTGAATGAAAAAATTTCTGTCTTTTTCAGTAGCAGTAGGCGTCCATACACAGATTGGGGACTGAACAAATAACTAGACAGAAAATAAACGTGAAGAGCGTGTTGGGAATCGGAAGAAGGAAAAAACAAGAAACCAGGGAGGATAAGAGAAGAGGGCAGATAAAAATAAAATATAGAATAAAAAATAAAATAAAATGTAGAAAATTTTAACAAAGAAAAAAGGAAAGAAAATGTCCCAAAATGGAAGCACGCAAAAACAATCGAAAAACAGAGAAAAGAAAACAGCAACAACAATTAAAATAAAATAAAATAAAATAAAAACACTTTTTAAAAATATTATATAAACAGGACATTGATACCACCCATAAATGAAGATTATCAAGAAACAAAGATTAATGATGCCCCTACAAGTTCTTTACAGCGATGAGAATTTCGAAAAAAAAAAAATATTCAAAATTTAATATAGAAAATTTTATTAACATTCGATTTTTATTTATTTATTTATATATTTGCGCAACAACAAACAAATTTTTGTACCTTTGTGCAGAATTTTCACATTCGCATGAGTCAAAATTATTTTATTCAAAATTTCCTGGAAAAATTATTAATTAAAGATAATAATTTGAGTCACATGTGATAGAGTTACTAAAGCAGTTTTAAAGGTACTCAGTTGGGCTATGCAGTCTAGTGTTCAACTGAAACTGTATCTTGATAGCAATCGCATCTCCTGATTCGCCGCCAAGCATTGCATCCCTGCTTTTCCTTCATCCGACGATAGGGTGATGGCAGTGATTGGCCGGTTAATGCGGAGCTGAGTTGGAGAGGCAGTGACTCCGAATCACTTCCCTTTATTGAAGGCTTCGAAATGATTTGGCCCCGTTGTTTTTTCTTGCAGGCACTAATTTCTCTCAGCCACGCCGGCACTTAACCTCACACGTGGCCTGCAGGCCAAACGGACAATAATGGCCAAAGAGCCGTTTTTAAGGGTCAGGATTCGGAAAAAGAACGAAAGCTAATTGCTTCGGGACCTGCCAGGAGAAACTTTTACCGATGTCGCTCTAAAACAGAAATGAAATGACGGATAAGAAGTACAGTTTTGTTTGGAATGACCAGTCGTTTGAACACGAGAATACTGCTTCAGTTATTAACTTTACTTTGAGGTCGCTTCTGAAACATTTACGCCAGTAGCTTACCTAGGTGGATAAAGTAAGAGCTCGTGGCAGACAACAAGACTGCGTTCTTTCTGTTTGTAAGAAGAGCACCGACACTTCATTTGTATGGTCATTCTTAAAATCTCTTTAACCCTTTGAGGCGCAACCCTTTCCCAATGCTGAAAAAAGGGCCGCCGTTGCCATCGCTCGACTTAACTACCAGCAAGATGGCTGACGATCGAAACGTTCATCGCGTGCCACAGATCTAGAGACACTTTTTTTGACGACAGCTGGCTGTGCGCAACGTTCATCGTGTGCCACAGATAAAGAGACCCTTTTTTGACGGCAGCTGGCTGCGCCCGCGCACAGCCAGCTGTCGTCAAAAAAAGGGTCTCTAGATCTGTGGCACGCGATGAACGTTTCGATCGTCCGCCATCTTGCTGGTAGTTAAATCGAGCTATGGCAACGGCTGCCCTTTTTTCAGCATTGGGCAAATTATCAAGCTGTTCTCGCATTCTTCCATTTTTTAGCAGATGTCAGTGCTGTTAAAAATAATCGTGACCATTTATTTACGGGAAATGACGTGCTAAAAAGTAAAGGATTCTCGTGGAGCTACGTCACCCGCAACTATTTTTATAGAAATCCAATCTATTCTTCGTGACTGGCAACAGTCAAAACGTCAGAGTTTGGTGTTCCCAGAGCGGGAACACTGCGCGTTAAAGGATTATCTCTCTTTCTAAGGGAAGAGCCCCTTCCTGAAGGTTCAGCTTCGTGCGTGCATGAGCCCCTTTTGAAGTGTCGCCCATAGCACGAGCTTTACCTGCCGTGACCCAGATACTCCACTGATGCCACACGAAAGTGCTGATCTATATCTCTTTTGCTTCCAGGTGAAAAACCCCACAAGTGTACGGTTTGCGGCAAGGCTTTCAGCCAGTCCTCCAATCTCATCACCCACAGCCGTAAGCATACGGGTTTCAAGCCTTTCGCTTGCGACATCTGCGGGAGAGCATTCCAGAGGAAGGTGGACCTCAGGAGGCACAAAGAGACCCAGCACTCTGACCTCAGACAGCTGCACTAGATTTGGGAGAAACTATAACCAAGCCCACTGAAACAGAGATGCAAAGTTGTTTTCACTGCTCATATAATTCAGACAAATATGTTAGCAAGAAAAGTGTTGGAAAAGTAACATGATTGAAGTTTCGGATTTAACCTCCTCATTCCCATTGTTAAAAAAAAAATCCTTCGGGTCCTGAAACTACTGTGGGATATATTAACGTAAGATTACTAACAATCTAGTTAGTTTTAAAGGTATCCGTTGAAAAACGGATACAACACTATAAAACACTTTTAATGTAATATGTACGAAATACTTTTTAACAGTCTATAGTACTTTATTTTATATCAACAAAACTTCAATTTTTAAGTTTCATAATCTAATGTTGCCATTACATAACTGAAAGAATTAAAAGACTATGCTCGTATCTAAAAATAGAATCAATTCGTGCCGAATGCTCAATTTGAATATCTAAATCCTTTATGATACAACAGAAGAAAATAGTTTATTTATTTCAGTCATGTTAAAAATGCCAAATTCCGTAATCACGAGGAGCTATTTAGAATTGCTTGAAATTGCGAATTTACTTTGATATAACAAACTCTGTGACAAAGTTTATCAATCTCATCCATTAATTTATGACATCAAACTTTTGATTACAATAAAAAAAAAAACAGTTCATCTGGTTAGTTCACCCAATTAGTTTTCTACGTCGGAGTAATTTTATAACTTAAGATAACGGTGCTTTTTTTGTTTCTTTACATGAAACCGTTATAAATGAATGTAATCCTACGTTAAAACACACAGTTGAACAGTGTCCTTTGTATTCAGCGTTGCTTCCTAGAATGAATCTTTGAATGCTTCTTGTGGTCCAGTTTTCTGCAAGTGAAACGCAGGGTCCCAGCGGACACTCAAAGACACACGATACGAAGAAGCACTGAGCTCAAAAGGGAATCTACAGCGTTGTGACTTTGCAGCGATAAAAACGAACACATTAAACCTAATTTCAATTACACCCTTTACAGACAATTTTAATAATACAAAAACAAATTCCATTAAAACATTTATTTAAACAAAATTCTTTCTAAATACTACTTTCAAACGCTGGACAATATTTGTTCAGTGCTTCGTATTGATTTCTTCAAAGCTTTTTATTGGAGAAATGATTTGTGACAAATGTATTTTAGTTACCGAAAGTTGTAGAAGAGAACAATGTAAGCTGAAAATCAGTGAAAAGAATTTTACGTCTCAACTTCTCAGAGGGTTTGCTAACCAAATCAATGGACCAATCTAATGATTGTTACTTATCCTTGCTGTAAAATACACAGAACGAATCTAGTCATAAAATTGTGATTTCTAACTTTTCATCTTGCATATTTCAACTGCTTTACTCTCTCATCGAGTTAAAAAAAATCTTCTACGTCTTATATGAGAAAGACATAATACTGAATGATCATGGCATTTTATATGAGTGTAGAAATACTCAACTATTAACATAGGTTAACAGTTGATTTATCCAACCGTTCTTCAAGTTTAGAAATTACGAGTTTAAGGTAAAGTCCAATCAAAGAAGAATAAAAAATTAGACCGAATGGCACAGTTTAAGTTTAACCCTTTGAAACGCAAGCATTTTCACATCAATGTAGAAGACCAACTGGATAGACTGCCCAACGCTGCGCGGTCGCACAGCCAGCTGTGTCGAAAAAGACAGTATCAAAGCATTAAGGGGTTAATACACTTAAATTCAATGATTGGCATGACTTACTGAATTTACCAGATACCTATAAATCTTGTTAAAAATAATATCAGACTGCATTAGTGTAAATTAAAAATAAGCCGTTGTGATAAATCAAATATTAGTTCAAAGCAGGCCTGTGTGTCAGATAACTTCTGTGGCACCAGATGGGTTATTCGATTGACCGCCATGTTGTTGGTAGTTAAATGGATCGATGGCAGCGTCTGCGCTTTTTCAACGTTGGAGACATTTAACCATATCTTTTTATGACTTTCAGTGAAGCAGTGGGATATAAGTAGGTTTTACGGGGTTTTACTTGGTTTATGAATCTGCTATGATAACTAAAAATACTATAACAGAAAAGTCAAACTATTAGCATCGTAAGAAGTTAAAATTAATAAAGTTTTCTTAAAAAATAATGAAAATATAATGAAGAGATCCCTGCGTGCTCTGCCAAATGTGAAACTTATCTAAGTGATACAGAATTAGAAAGAATTTTAATTATATAATGCAGTGATATTTTTCTTGCATTTATAGGTTGACATAATTAGATCACTCGAAGACGGTTGAAATTCAACTCAGCTGTCATGGTTATGCTGAGCCAATGTAACGTTACGTTAGCTGTATTACATTTTGACCAACGCAAAAATAAAATGTTGGGCTCAGTTATACATTAGATATTTGTTATTTATAAAACTATGCCAAGATTGCTAATTAACTAATGAAAATGTTCGCTTTAATTTCACTTCTTTATGGTTTAGATGACTATTAGTTATTTTTGTCAGGAACTGTAAAAATTTGAATATTTGTACGAATAAACAGCTCTGTAAATTTTTATTGTACAGTTTCTATTGAATATAAAAATTTCTCAGTGTACTATCAACTATGATGATAAATGTTTCATGAAAATAGTTATTAAATGTAATAGTTTTCATGGTTTAAAAATGCGCAAATGTCAGCAAAATTTCATTTAAAAAGATCTGGTATGTACATGTACATAGTGTACTTTAATAGACTTAATATAATTATTGAGTATTATGGTAAAAATATACAGCTAAAAACATCATAAAAGTAGGAATAAATACTTCAGCATTCTTTTTTACTCCAGTCAGTGCAACTTGTAAAAAGTACAGCAGACCTTTAAAGAAAAGTAATAATAATCTGTTTTTTTTTCTAATAGAACAAGATTATTTTCTGCAATCTTATTTCTATTCAATTGCTCAAAACCAAACTAAAAAAAAATGTCAGCACATTACATCTTAAGTTATGACATTAGAAAGTGAAATTATCACACTATTGAGTTTCAAGAAAATTCATGACAAAAATACATTTCGTTTGTAATATTTTAAATCGAATCTGCTGTAGCATGCTTGCACATTCTCAAGGTGGGAAAGATTAAAGCTGAATTCAGGATTATAAAACCAGGTTTCAGAATATTTTATAGGTAAAATAACGTTTTTAACTATAAATAAAACAACTGAAATTTGTGCTAAATTTTTAAGAAAAAACATCAACTCTGTTTGTGTTAAAGAATTAACAGTAACTTTAATTCATAAAAACTGTAATCATGATTTTCATGTAAATATTTTAAATGATCTTTAAATCTTATGAATCATTTGTCATTAATGCAATATTTAAGTATTTCGAAGATATATGAATCTGTATCTTCGAAGGATTCTGTTTGAATTGTTTCATTGAAGATAGTTTTCATGAGGCATTTTACTGTAATATCTTGTTTGTTAAAGCATAATATTTGATCAAAAAGTGCAATAAAATTCTTTTTTTCTAATCTGTCTTCAATTTATTTCACTTTTTATGTATAAAAATATCTTTTAGTCTGTCTAGGCTAGCTGCAAACTCTCCAAAATAGCAGCTTCCATATATGTACTAATCTAACGCTCTGAAATTGGCATTTTGAATCATTCAAATAAGAGAGAGAGAGAAAGAAAGAATAAACAAAAACTTCCCTTGCGTTTTCTCTTACAGGCTTCGCAATGATTCGGCAAATTCTCTTAGCCGCTTAGCTATGGCAGCGGTAAGTGAGAGACGTAACATGAGATGCATATTCTCAAAGTTTTGCAGCGGTAGTGAGATAGCTGCCACGGTTTCCTTGCTATCACACTGAAAATAGACAACTTCGATTGAAAAATATGGCTCTTATGTCGATTGAGAAGAAAATATATCTAGAATTGAATAAGCGATCAGAAGGAAAGTTTTATAAAAACATTACATTGAAAACTATAGAGAAGATCTACTTATGTAATACGCTAGTAGTAAGGGCAGGTTTGTATGCGGCGGAAGTGACGTCATAAGGGGGCGTGGCTATGACGTCATAGGGGGCGTGGCCGGAAGTGACGTCACGAGTGGAGTGGAGTTGTTTACCTCCTGCTTGTTGAGTTGTTTTCCTCCTGCTTGTTGAGTTGTTTGCCTCCTGTTGGTTGAGTTGTTTTCCTCCTGGATGGTTGAGTTGTATTTTAGCTGGATCGTTTTTATTTTCGTAGAAGGTTACGAGGGTATTTTTTCACAGGGTGGCATCACTGAATTTCTTTTCACGGAATGGCAACGGGGTTTAGTTTCGGTATGGGACTTAGAAATTTTCGCAGAATCTTTGGCCAGAATTTGCAACTGCTTTTAATTTATTTTAGTTAATTTTAATTAATTATTAATTAATTTTAGTGCTTTCGTCTGATATTGAATTTTGAGTGCTGCCATCTAGTGTCATGTTTAGGAACTACCTTTTTAGTTTTGGAATGGGACTTGGAATCTTTTAGAGCTTGGACCTGATTTTAATGAATTATTTAATTAATGAATTTTAATTAATTAATATTAGTGCTGCCATCTATTATTGAATTTTAGAAATAATTTATGAACTTGGATTTATTTTTAAAAATTATTTTATTTTACACTTGCCGGCAGTGGGATTCGAACCACGTACCAGTGGGTCCGAAGTCCGAAGCCCTATCGACCTGGCTAGTCGGGGCCCGACTTAATATCGCTAAAGATTGAAGTGTTTTTTTTTAGTTTCGGAATACGGACTTGGAAAAATTTTCGCCGATAACATGCGGACTTGTGATTTTTTCTAGAAAGTGCACGCGGGAACGAGTGTAAAACGAGTTGTAGTTAATTAGTAATTAATTAGTAAATAATTATTGTCGTTTTTTCTCGAGAGTTACACATGGTAACGAGTGTGTATTGGTAAATTAAAATAGCTTAATTAAGACAACTAGTTATTCCTGAGTGTGAATGAAAAACCACGTGACAGTCTTCATGCGCAGAATTAATTAACTATATTTCATTAATTAATAAGTGCGATTGAATCTGTACGTTACTTGACTTGATACGTTTTCTGCCCCCACGTGCTACCAAAATTGGATTGTACTTGTTTGACTTATTATTATTATTAATGCGATATTGAAATTAATTAATCCAATTAACATGGTTACGTATTAATAATCTGTATTAAGAGTGATAATTAATTAATGTGGTGTATTTACTATCGAATGTAATGCACGTGTTTAATATTCATCGAAAAGAAAATCGCTAAGTCGGAAGTAACCACGTGTTTTCGGTATTGCATCATCATGCTTGCTGTAACGCGTTTCCAACATGACGGTTCGAAACCCCCTCCAGGTGGGTGGATCTGTTGACGTCACTGTCTGCTCGGAGGCGTGGCTACCGACTGCGCTGGCCAATCGCGGAGGGAATTACGTTAGACGGAAGGGTTGAGTTGGTTTTCTTGTAATATTTGGAGTGAATGGCAACAGTGCGAGTGGGAAAAATTTTACATTCCGAGATTGGCAACACCCTGTGTATCTCAGTTGCTGATATTTATTTGGTGTGTTTTGGTGAGATTTCCTGGAACTTCCAAGTGTTGGAGAATCCAGTAGCTTTTTTTTTTTCTTCTGTTTTACCATTGATTATTTTGTTTTAATCATCAGAAAATGAAACGTACTACGCATTTTTCAACAGAAGGAAATGTTTGTAAGAAAGCAGCAAACATTTCTAAAGATGCGGGAGCAATGGAAGACGGACTTAATCTTGTAATTCACGAAAACGTGTTTAATTCTTCCGATGAAATTTTTCAAAGACTGGAAAAGGAAATCTCTTATCTGCCGCCAGAACAAAGTCAAGTTTTAATTAAGAACAAAGCCTATCCTATTGCCAGAAAGATTGCTGCTTTTGGAAATATCAACGTGTGTTACACTTTTTCAGGGCTGACCTTACAAAGCGATCCTTGGTCACCCCTCCTTCAAGAACTCAAAGAGGGTGTAGAGAAACTGACTGGACTGGATTTTAACTTTGTTCTTGTTAATCGTTACGAGAATGGAAATGACTGCATAGGACAACATAAAGACGATGAATCAGATTTACAAGATAATTATCCTATATGCTCTCTCAGTTTTGGAGAAACACGTACTATGGTGTTTAAGAGACCCAAGTATGCTACTAAAAGGATCGAATTAAAATCAAATACGCTCTTAACTATGAACCCTCCCACGAACAAAACATGGACCCATGGAATTCCGCGACAAAAAAATAGAATGGGTGTACGTGTGAGTCTTACTTTTAGAAAGATGAAAACAACGCATTCTCAAGACAAGCGAAGAAGAATAGATACTGCAAGTGTAGAAGACGTAGCCAAGAAGATCAGGAGACAATCCTAATGTAAGTACCTAATTTCTGTTTATGAAAATTACTCTCAATTTTTAACATATCTGAAAACTTTATTGTTTCTTTTATTTTTTTTTCAGAGTTTGGTGTTTTTGGAAGACGAAATACCTGACGGAATGATCTACATAGGAGATTCGGTGTTTGTGTATTCTAACCACGTTTAAAGGAGCTGTAGAAGTACACATAAGACGATTTACAAAGTTTTTAAAGAAATTCTACGCGTCCAAGGAAGGCATAACCATTCATACTGGATGGATTGAGCTTATAATGTACAGAACTACTTTACCCAAAACTTCCGACGATCTAACAGGTTTATCCAAGGCTACTACGCATCAAATAACATTCGATAGCCCTGACTTCGAGAATTTTACGTTCACTACGAACAAAACATCGGAGAATGGTAAGATTTTTAGTAAAAGTATTACTTTATCTTTCCATCAGTGGACTGAAATGAACGATAAACACAACTTTATCACTTCAGCTACATTAGATAAAATTTACAGTTCTATGGACTTTTTAAACGCTTATAAGGCTTTTGAGGAAAGACATATTGAAGAGCACTTACCCGCTTCGATAGATGTGAGCCTGGCTACACGGTATCTTTTAAAGATTCTTCGAGATTCTGTGCGCGATTGCATAAAAGACAACGCAGATTTAAAAGATGCAGCATCGTTGGCTGAAGAGCTATGGGTTCATAAAGTTGAAACATTCGACTCAGTAGCAATAATGCTCGATGTGCATGAAATTGCTAATAGGTTTTACGACAGAATATGGGAACATACAGACAATTTATTACTGATTAAACCTGCAATGTATATTACTATAAAATTTTTAAAGGATGTGCGATTACAAGATGTGTTGAGAGAGAGTGGGATATACTGTGTAACCCAGATACCTTTGAATACTACGAAGATTTAGAGTAAATCATCTTTTGTATATTGTTTTATTTGTTATATATTGACTCTAATAAAAATATTTATATTCATTTTTTTGTTTTTATTTTTTAATTCATTCTTCTGACACATATATATTATTTTATGTTAAAAAAAATACGTTATCATTTTGGTTAATTTCTGTTACTATACAAATAGGAGAGAATTTTTGCGCGCTTTGAAAGTAGAAACATACACTCGTGCTGTTACATTCTCGCCCCAAATGCACTTATTCACACACGTCTACTAAAACACATACAAATACTTACCAAAACACACATACGCACTTTGTACAGAAATACGTATCTGTATCATAGGTCTAAAAAATTCATATAAGGTATATCCAGACACACTTTACAGATATTAACACACCTAAGGTATTTGACATAATGCATTTATTGAATACATAACGGTAAAAAACTCCAAATACATGTCGAACGCACTTAAATACATACATTTTTCCAAACACACATACGTACACACTTAATAATATACAAATAAAAAAAAAGTTCAGAAATTTTTGAAACTGATTTGAAAAGGATTTGATAAATTCGGAAATGGTTTTTGAGAAGTTGAAAAAGTTTTGATGAATGTGAAAAAGATTTGGATTAATTCTGATACGGTTTTTGAGAAGTTGAAAAAGTTTTGATAAATTTGAAAAAAATTTGATAAATTCTGAAACGGTTTTTGAAAAGTTGAAAAATTTCTTAAACCTTTTAATTTTTCTTATCATTAGTTGACAATCTCTGCACGAAAAATATTTTCTACTATTTATTTTCTTACTGAACATATTTTAATATAATATTTATTTACTTATTTTTACTTTTTCATTTTTTTCATAAAATTAATTCTTGTTAAGGTCAGTGTTTAGTTACATGGTTTTTTTTCTACAGATACTATTTATTTATTTACTTTTACTTAAGATTTTAAAAATATTTATGTATATATTTAGGAATTGTGTAGATTTTTTTTCTGTACTTATATACAGCTTGTATACATATTTTACGTTCCTTTTTTTTTTAACAATTCACCAAAGTTAGATGTCTAGATATCCAAATATTTTTTTAAAAAAAGGTAAAATAATTGACTAAATATGTGACCGATTTTCCTATTCTTAAGCAAAACACTTGCACGCCTATTGCGTATTTATAACTTAGAAATAACATAATTATATGTAAAAAAAAAAAAAGCGGACATACCTGTTTAACATTCAGGTACTAAAATACCTACAATTACCCTATTGACCATAGAATTTGCATCACATTTTTACCAACACATACACAAGAGTTCAGAAATACTAACATAGGTGTAGAGGCAGATGCACATATTTACTTATTATGCACATATGATAGTACATAAACTGAGAAAATTGGGAAACTTTTTCCCCTCAATATTTGCCAGAGGTATTAAGGGGAAAAAATGAAAATTGTCAGTGAAGATACATTTTATTATTGTAAGTAAACTTCTTTTTTTGTTGTTGTTTGGTGAAACCTTTTAAGTAAAGATACTCTAATGTAGTTAGAGATACAATCATATGTTAGAAGTACAAAGGAGAAAATTGAGAAAAATTCGGCAAGTTTTTTTTAATAATACTATTTTTTATGGTAACGCATATAAGTTATTAGTTATTAAATTGAAGAACAGCAAACCGAAATCAAGTACAATTATAAAAATGTACAAAATGAAAAAATGACAAGAATTTCAAATTGCCAAGTACTGATAACTTCTTATTTATGATTTTTTATTGAAAAGAGATATTAAAATAACAGAGATTTTTCGAATGAGTGTTATAATATTTGATTATGTAATTTAAAAACTATCTAACGTAACTTTTTTACATTCCTTTCTGCATTACATTTTCTCTAATAGCAGTTTTATACCAGGAATTTAAAATAACGAAGTTCTAAGAGAAACTTTTTTTTACAAAAAACAGAACATCAAATGCAAAATTTACATATCATAACATTCACTTTTTTTTACAAAAAACAGAACATCAAATGCAAAATTTACATATCATAACATTCACAATTTCTTACTAACAAAAGTAATTTTCAACTTGCGATAGAAGGTTTCTAACGTGAAATAAAAATTTTGTAAGGATCTTGATAAATATATGTTAAGTACCTTTGAAATTCTACTGTGTTGAAAGAATATGAAGTAGAGATATATCGTTTTTTGTGTGCTTATCTCCTAAATATTAATACTATGAAGTGGAAAATTACAAAATCAACAAGGCTTATAGGTAATTAAATCTTAATCCTTTCATTTGATTAAGCTCATTAATCTGTTGTTTCTTCACAATATTCAGTAACATCGGAATACTTAACCATTAATCCAATAATGCACTGTGCTTAGAGTCTCAATAGCAATAATTACTCGATTTAGGGTCTTTGAATTTTTCAAAAAATGTAAGCTGAGAGATCGGAACCTACCTTGAATGTTCTTGAAAGGTAAGACCTTGATTACTTGTTCAATGAGAAACAGAATACTTTAATTCAGATGTATGAGCTTTCCTTTTATAAAATATTTGTTGGCTGGACATTGTGAAATTTTCGAACATTTTTCAAAAAATTAGGGGAAAAACAATTTATTTTTCGTTTTCAATAATATCAAGTAAATGAACCAGATCCATTTTTACGAAGTGGTGACAGGACTTAGATGTGATTTCAGAAGTAACAAAATTTATTTCAGGATTTTCCAAATGTGGAAGTACTCTATTTAATACTCAATTTTCTTCAACTTTGAAAATTATACGCAACATTCCAAATAACACAGGCCTAATAATATGTAAAACTTGGCATATTTCATGAGTTGATAACGTTTTGCGCACATTCTTTCTTTTTTTTTTAGAAATACATTGATCGGAAGGAACTTAGTTGTTTTTAGAAGAGATGGTACTTATATTTTTTCTTTACGTGTTCCAATCTTAGTAAGTTCTTAAAGTATAACGAACTTGGAGTAATTTTCAAAAATAATTGATTTACCATTTCTTAATCGCATCAGGAAATCTTAGGGTAAGCAACAGTTTTTTGTTTTTCTTTTTAGAAATACGAAGTAAACCTACTTCGGACATTTTTTTTTTTTTTTTTTACAAGACTGCTTTAAATTATGGACTTTGCGTACTTTTGGATGATATGAACTTTTTCTGAAATAACAGTTAATTTGCAGCTGCAAAAATGTACCTTTTTAGCTTTAACGACCGGCATTAGTATATTTTACATATTTTAGCAAAAAGGACACATTTCTTTTACAACTCTTATCGCCCCCAAAAGTTATCCCACAAAAATTTACCTTTTTTTAGCCTTAACGATTAGTATTTTTTATATATATATTGGCGATAAACAAACAGAATTTTCAGCAAAAAAACATTTTTTCAACGTATAGCTCAAACGTATCCCATACATAGCATACCCCTTATAGTGTGGGCTACGACGATGTTCTGTTTAATACACAATTTTCTTCAACTGTGAGAATTATACGCAACATACCAAATAACACGGGACTAATAACATGTAAAACATGGCAAATTTCATGAGTTGATAACCCTTTGCGCACATTATTTTTTTTTTTTATTTTTTTTTTTTTTTTTTTTTTTTTACAGAAATAAATTGATTGGAAGGAACGTAGTTTTTAGAAGAGATGGTACTTATATTTCCTTCTTTACGTGTTCCGATGGTAGTAAGTTCTTAAAGAATGATGAACTTGGAGTAATTTTCTTAGAAAAAAATTATTGATTTACCATTTCTTAATCACACCAGGAAACCTTACGGTAATCGACTGATTTTTTTCTTTATTCGTTTTTTAAAAATTTCAAGTAAACCTACTTAGAACATTTTACAAGAATGTTTTAAGTGGTGGACTTTGCGTACTTTTTGATGATATGGACTTTTTCTGAAGTAACAGTTAATTTGCGACTGCAAAAATTTATCCCACTAAAAGTTATCCCACAAAAATTTACCTTTTCAGTCTTAACGATTAGTATTTTTATATATCTTTTGGACAAAAACAAACAGACTTTTCAGAAAAAAACACGTTTTTTCAACGTATACCTCATAAGTATACCATGTGTAGCTTACCCTTTATAGTGCACTTCGGCGGTGCTGTTCTCAATAAGGTGGCGTAGAATTTGAGCTCAGCTGGAAATCTCATCAAGGGCATCGTATCTCCTAAAAACGCTTTCGCATACTGTTACAGCTAATACACGAGGTGTTACATTCGTTTGGTTGTTTCAGAGTCGAAAAAATATTTTCGAGATTGAAACTACCAAACACGACATGTAAACACGTATTTTAGCCGTGCCACAGTATGCAATAAGCAGATACTTTTTAGAGAGAGATACCGCCCCGTGAGATGAGCTTCCTAGCTGGCTGAAATTCTACGCCACCTTATTGAGAACAGCACCGCCGAAGTGCACTATAAAGGGTAAGCTACACATGGTATACTTATGAGGTATACGTTGAAAAAACGTGTTTTTTCTGAAAAGTCTCTTTGTTTTTGTCCAAAAGATATATAAAAATACTAATCGTTAAGACTGAAAAGGTAAATTTTTGTGGGATAACTTTTAGTGGGATAAATTTTTGCAGTCTCAAATTAACTGTTACTTCAGAAAAAGTCCATATCATCAAAAAGTACGCAAAGTCCACCACTTAAAACATTCTTGTAAAATGTTCTAAGTAGGTTTACTTGAAATTTTTAAAAAACGAATAAAGAAAAAATCAGTCGATTACCGTAAGGTTTCCTGGTGTGATTAAGAAATGGTAAATCAATAATTTTTTTCTAAGAAAATTACTCCAAGTTCATCATTCTTTAAGAACTTACTACCATCGGAACACGTAAAGAAGGAAATATAAGTACCATCTCTTCTAAAAACTACGTTCCTTCCAATCAATTTATTTCTGTAAAAAAAAAAAAAAAAAAAAATAATGTGCGCAAAGGGTTATCAACTCATGAAATTTGCCATGTTTTACATGTTATTAGTCCCGTGTTATTTGGTATGTTGCGTATAATTCTCACAGTTGAAGAAAATTGTGTATTAAACAGAACATCGTCGTAGCCCACACTATAAGGGGTATGCTATGTATGGGATACGTTTGAGCTATACGTTGAAAAAATGTTTTTTTGCTGAAAATTCTGTTTGTTTATCGCCAATATATATATAAAAAATACTAATCGTTAAGGCTAAAAAAAGGATAATTTTTGTGGGATAACTTTTGGGGGCGATAAGAGTTGTAAAAGAAATGTGTCCTTTTTGCTAAAATATGTAAAATATACTAATGCCGGTCGTTAAAGCTAAAAAGGTACATTTTTGCAGCTGCAAATTAACTGTTATTTCAGAAAAAGTTCATATCATCCAAAAGTACGCAAAGTCCATAATTTAAAGCAGTCTTGTAAAAAAAAAAAAAATGTCCGAAGTAGGTTTACTTGGTATTTCTAAAAAGAAAAACAAAAAACTATTGCTTACCCTAAGATTTCCTCATGCGATTAAGAAATGGTAAATCAATTATTTTTGAAAATTACTCCAAGTTCGTTATACTTTAAGAACTTACTAAGATTGGAACACGTAAAGAAAAAATATAAGCACCATCTCTTCTAAAAACAACTAAGTTCCTTCCGATCAATGTATTTCTAAAAAAAAAAAAAAAGAATGTGCGCAAAACGTTATCAACTCATGAAATATGCCAAGTTTTACATATTATTAGGCCTGTGTTATTTGGAATGTTGCGTATAATTTTCAAAGTTGAAGAAAATTGAGTATTAAATAGAGTACTTCCACATTTGGAAAATCCTGAAATAAATTTTGTTACTTCTGAAATCACATCTAAGTCCTGTCACCACTTCGTAAAAATGGATCTGGTTCATTTACTTGATATTATTGAAAACGAAAAATAAATTGTTTTTCCCCTAATTTTTTTGAAAAATGTTCGAAAATTTCACAATGTCCAGCCAACAAATATTTTATAAAAGGAAAGCTCATACATCTGAATTAAAGTATTCTGTTTCTCATTGAACAAGTAATCAAGGTCTTACCTTTCAAGAACATTCAAGGTAGGTTCCGATCTCTCAGCTTACATTTTTTGAAAAATTCAAAGACCCTAAATCGAGTAATTATTGCTATTGAGACTCTAAGCACAGTGCATTATTGGATTAATGGTTAAGTATTCCGATGTTACTGAATATTGTGAAGAAACAACAGATTAATGAGCTTAATCAAATGAAAGGATTAAGATTTAATTACCTATAAGCCTTGTTGATTTTGTAATTTTCCACTTCATAGTATTAATATTTAGGAGATAAGCACACAAAAAACGATATATCTCTACTTCATATTCTTTCAACACAGTAGAATTTCAAAGGTACTTAACATATATTTATCAAGATCCTTACAAAATTTTTATTTCACGTTAGAAACCTTCTATCGCAAGATGAAAATTACTTTTGTTAGTAAGAAATTGTGAATGTTATGATATGTAAATTTTGCATTTGATGTTCTGTTTTTTGTAAAAAAAAGTTTCTCTTAGAACTTCGTTATTTTAAATTCCTGGTATAAAACTGCTATTAGAGAAAATGTAATGCAGAAAGGAATGTAAAAAAGTTACGTTAGATAGTTTTTAAATTACATAATCAAATATTATAACACTCATTCGAAAAATCTCTGTTATTTTAATATCTCTTTTCAATAAAAAATCATAAATAAGAAGTTATCAGTACTTGGCAATTTGAAATTCTTGTCATTTTTTCATTTTGTACATTTTTATAATTGTACTTGATTTCGGTTTGCTGTTCTTCAATTTAATAACTAATAACTTATATGCGTTACCATAAAAAATAGTATTATTAAAAAAAAACTTGCCGAATTTTTCTCAATTTTCTCCTTTGTACTTCTAACATATGATTGTATCTCTAACTACATTAGAGTATCTTCACTTAAAAAGTTTCACCAAACAACAACAAAAAAAGAAGTTAACTTACAATAATAAAATGTATCTTCACTGACAATTTTCATTTTTTCCCCTTAATACCTCTGGCAAATATTGAGGGGAAAAAGTTTCCCAATTTTCTCAGTTTATGTACTATCATATGTGCATAATAAGTAAATATGTGCATCTGCCTCTACACCTATGTTAGTATTTCTGAACTCTTGTGTATGTGTTGGTAAAAATGTGATGCAAATTCTATGGTCAATAGGGTAATTGTAGGTATTTTAGTACCTGAATGTTAAACAGGTATGTCCGCTTTTTTTTTTTTACATATAATTATGTTATTTCTAAGTTATAAATACGCAATAGGCGTGCAAGTGTTTTGCTTAAGAATAGGAAAATCGGTCACATATTTAGTCAATTATTTTACCTTTTTTAAAAAAAATATTTGGATATCTAGACATCTAACTTTGGTGAATTGTTAAAAAAAAAAGGAACGTAAAATATGTATACAAGCTGTATATAAGTACAGAAAAAAAAATCTACACAATTCCTAAATATATACATAAATATTTTTAAAATCTTAAGTAAAAGTAAATAAATAAATAGTATCTGTAGAAAAAAAACCATGTAACTAAACACTGACCTTAACAAGAATTAATTTTATGAAAAAAATGAAAAAGTAAAAATAAGTAAATAAATATTATATTAAAATATGTTCAGTAAGAAAATAAATAGTAGAAAATATTTTTCGTGCAGAGATTGTCAACTAATGATAAGAAAAATTAAAAGGTTTAAGAAATTTTTCAACTTTTCAAAAACCGTTTCAGAATTTATCAAATTATTTTTCAAATTTATCAAAACTTTTTCAACTTCTCAAAAACCGTATCAGAATTAATCCAAATCTTTTTCAAATTCATCAAAACTTTTTCAACTTCTCAAAAACCATTTCAGAATTTATCAAATCCTTTTCAAATCAGTTTCAAAAATTTCTGAACTTTTTTTTTATTTGTATATTATTAAGTGTGTACGTATGTGTGTTTGGAAAAATGTATGTATTTAAGCGCGTTCGACATGTATTTGGAGTTTTTTACCGTTATGTATTCAATAAATGCATTATGTCAAATACCTTAGGTGTGTTAATATCTGTAAAGTGTGTCTGGATATACCTTATATGAATTTTTTAGACCTATGATACAGATACGCATTTCTGTACAAAGTGCGTATGTGTGTTTTGGTAAGTATTTGTATGTGTTTTAGTAGACGTGTGTGAATAAGTGCATTTGGGGCGAGAATGTAACAGCACGAGTGTATGTTTCTACTTTCAAAGCGCGCAAAAATTCTCTCCTATTTGTATAGTAACAGAAATTAACCAAAATGATAACATATTTTTTTTAACATAAAATAATATATATGTGTCAGAAGAATGAATTAAAAAATAAAAACAAAAAAATGAATATAAATATTTTTATTAGAGTCAATATATAACAAATAAAACAATATACAAAAGATGATTTACTCTAAATCTTCGTAGTATTCAAAGGTATCTGGGTTACACAGTATATCCCACTCTCTCTCAACACATCTTGTAATCGCACATCCTTTAAAAATTTTATAGTAATATACATTGCAGGTTTAATCAGTAATAAATTGTCTGTATGTTCCCATATTCTGTCGTAAAACCTATTAGCAATTTCATGCACATCGAGCATTATTGCTACTGAGTCGAATGTTTCAACTTTATGAACCCATAGCTCTTCAGCCAACGATGCTGCATCTTTTAAATCTGCGTTGTCTTTTATGCAATCGCGCACAGAATCTCGAAGAATCTTTAAAAGATACCGTGTAGCCAGGCTCACATCTATCGAAGCGGGTAAGTGCTCTTCAATATGTCTTTCCTCAAAAGCCTTATAAGCGTTTAAAAAGTCCATAGAACTGTAAATTTTATCTAATGTAGCTGAAGTGATAAAGTTGTGTTTATCGTTCATTTCAGTCCACTGATGGAAAGGTAAAGTAATACTTTTACTAAAAATCTTACCATTCTCCGATGTTTTGTTCGTAGTGAACGTAAAATTCTCGAAGTCAGGGCTATCGAATGTTATTTGACGCGTAGTAGCCTTGGATAAACCTGTTAGATCGTCGGAAGTTTTGGGTAAAGTAGTTCTGTACATTATAAGCTCAATCCATCCAGTATGAACGGTTATGCCTTCCTTGGACGCGTAGAATTTCTTTAAAAACTTTGTAAATCGTCTTATGTGTACTTCTACAGCTCCTTTAAACGTGGTTAGAATACACAAACACCGAATCTCCTATGTAGATCATTCCGTCAGGTATTTCGTCTTCCAAAAACACCAAACTCTGAAAAAAAAAATAAAAGAAACAATAAAGTTATGTTTCAGATATGTTAAAAATTGAGAGTAATTTTCATAAACAGAAATTAGGTACTTACATTAGGATTGTCTCCTGATCTTCTTGGCTACGTCTTCTACACTTGCAGTATCTATTCTTCTTCGCTTGTCTTGAGAATGCGTTGTTTTCATCTTTCTAAAAGTAAGACTCACACGTACACCCATTCTATTTTTTTGTCGCGGAATTCCATGGGTCCATGTTTTGTTCGTGGGAGGGTTCATAGTTAAGAGCGTATTTGATTTTAATTCGATCCTTTTAGTAGCATACTTGGGTCTCTTAAACACCATAGTACGTGTTTCTCCAAAACTGAGAGAGCAT
Source organism: Cheiracanthium punctorium (assembly GCA_038373885.1). Taxonomy (NCBI): domain Eukaryota; kingdom Metazoa; phylum Arthropoda; class Arachnida; order Araneae; family Cheiracanthiidae; genus Cheiracanthium; species Cheiracanthium punctorium. The sequence continues at coordinate 122,792 of JAWZYV010001334.1, read as the reverse complement.
ATAGGATAATTATCTTGTAAATCTGATTCATCGTCTTTATGTTGTCCTATGCAGTCATTTCCATTCTCGTAACGATTAACAAGAACAAAGTTAAAATCCAGTCCAGTCAGTTTCTCTACACCCTCTTTGAGTTCTTGAAGGAGGGGTGACCAAGGATCGCTTTGTAAGGTCAGCCCTGAAAAAGTGTAACACACGTTGATATTTCCAAAAGCAGCAATCTTTCTGGCAATAGGATAGGCTTTGTTCTTAATTAAAACTTGACTTTGTTCTGGCGGCAGATAAGAGATTTCCTTTTCCAGTCTTTGAAAAATTTCATCGGAAGAATTAAACACGTTTTCGTGAATCACAAGATTAAGTCCGTCTTCCATTGCTCCCGCATCTTTAGAAATGTTTGCTGCTTTCTTACAAACATTTCCTTCTGTTGAAAAATGCGTAGTACGTTTCATTTTCTGATGATTAAAACAAAATAATCAATGGTAAAACAGAAGAAAAAAAAAAAAGCTACTGGATTCTCCAACACTTGGAAGTTCCAGGAAATCTCACCAAAACACACCAAATAAATATCAGCAACTGAGATACACAGGGTGTTGCCAATCTCGGAATGTAAAATTTTTCCCACTCGCACTGTTGCCATTCACTCCAAATATTACAAGAAAACCAACTCAACCCTTCCGTCTAACAAAATCCCCTCCGCGATTGGCCAGCGCAGTCGGTAGCCACGCCTCCGAGCAGACAGTGTTGTCAACAGATCCACCCCCCGGAGGGGTTTCGAACCGTCATGTTGGGAACGCGTTACAGCAAGCAGATGATGCAATACAAAAAACACGTGGTTACTTCGGACTTAGCGATTTTCTTTTCGATGAATATTAAACACGTACATTACAGTCGATAGTAGATACACCACATTAATTAATTATCACTCTTAATACAGATTATTAATATGCTAACACGGTAATTGGTTTAATTAATTTCAATGTTGCATTAATAATAAATCAAAGAGGTTAATTAATTAAATAGTTTTAATTAATTCCACGCAATAAAGATAGCCACGTGGGTGGAGGGGAATGTATTAAGTCAAGTAACGTACAGATTCAATCGCACTTATTAATTAATGAAATATAGTTAATTAATTCTGCGCATGAAGACTGTCACGTGGTTTTTCATTCACACTCAGGAATAGCTAGTTGTCTTAATTAAGCTATTTTAATTTACCAATACACACTCGTTACCATGTGTAACTCTCGAGAAAAAAACGACAATAATTATTTACTAATTAATTACTAATTAACTACAACTCGTTTTACACTCGTTCCCGCGTGCACTTTCTAGAAAAAATCACAAGTCCGCATGTTATCAGCGAAAATTTTTCCGAAGTCCCCCATTCCGAAACTAAAAAAAAACACTTCAATCTTTAGCGATATTAAGTCGGGCCCCGACTAGCCAGGTTGATAGGGCTTCGGACTTCGGACCCATTGGTACGTGGTTCGAATCCCACTGCCGGCAAGTGTAAAATAAAATAATTTTTAAAAATAAATCCAAGTTCATAAATTATTTCTAAAATTCAATAATAGATGGCAGCACTAATATTAATTAATTAAAATTCATTAATTAAATAATTCATTAAAATCAGGTCCAAGCTCTAAAAGATTCCAAGTCCCATTCCAAAACTAAAAAGGTAGTTCCTAAACATGACACTAGATGGCAGCACTCAAAATTCAATATCAGACGAAAGCACTAAAATTAATTAATAATTAATTAAAATTAACTAAAATAAATTAAAAGCAGTTGCAAATTCTGGCCAAAGATTCTGCGAAAATTTCTAAGTCCCATACCGAAACTAAATCCCGTTGCCATTCCGTGAAAAGAAATTCAGTGATGCCACCCTGTGAAAAAATACCCTCGTAACCTTCTACGAAAATAAAACGATCCAGCTAAAATACAACTCAACCATCCAGGAGGAAAACAACTCAACCAACAGGAGGCAAACAACTCAACAAGCAGGAGGAAAACAACTCAACCAGCAGGAGGTAAACAACTCCACTCCACTCATGACGTCACTTCCGGCCACGCCCCCTATGACGTCATAGCCACGCCCCCTTATGACGTCACTTCCGCCGCATACAAACCTGCCCTTACTACTTACGCTAACGTATGCGGTACTAAAATCGACGATATTTCTACGCAGCGAACGGCAACAAGAAGATGAAGCATTAGCGTAATAACAATAATGCATGTGCTAAAATCTAAATTAATATATGGAGTGTTCGTTAACATAAAACACCACATTAAAGTTAAAGAATAACTTTATTTGATGTACATAAAATCTCTGGCACAGAAAATAAAAATACAACATCTCGGGTGAAATTTTTAGAGAGAAGTAATAAATAGAATTGCAGCACGAGCATGGCAAACTGCATGTTGCCACTGTACTCCACCCCAAGTACCAACGGTACGATACCTTAAACGTACAGTACTTAGGGTTGAATTTTACTCTTCTTCCCGAACGAGTCACGGTAACCGGTGGAGTTGACTTAGCTGTTTCGTGTTCATAGTAGGAGAGCCCAATGTATTTTTGAGGATTTACTCGAGCGCGGCAGATGAACATAGGGGGGGGGGTACCTTGCATCATGTTGAGTACCTCCACCATATATAAGCCCTTTATGTAGGGCCGTGTGTCTAGGACAGCTCATCAGATTAGTAAAAAAAAATTGATCGTCAGAAATATTGAAGCGCTTCAGATTAAGATAAGTTGGGTTAATTACTAGCTAAAAAGTGTTCATGCAGAAAATCTGACGATTTGAATGTAACGTAAGGGAGTGGGAGGGTTACAAAGTTGAAAAAAAAAAAAAAAAAAAAAAAAAAAAAAACGTTGTCTTGACATTTTCGAGCGCGGTTGAATTTTTTTTATTTTGAAGGAAATAATGCAAGAATCACGAAAAACATATAATCTGCCGATTTCCACGAGCCGAAGTAATAAAAATCGTCAATGAAGATTAGAGCGTGCAAAGATAGCTCGATCAAAGATAGCGAGCACGCTCTTCGAGTTAGTGTAGATGACAACTACATCTACAACTACAGATGAGTTCTACATCTCTTGTCCTCAATAAACAAGAACAGCAAATTTTCAGAAAGAATTGAAAAATATCAAATTCAAAGAAGATTTTGTCAAGTTTTTCTTCATCATTGAGCTGATCAGGAGAATGCTAATATTATTAATAACAAAACAATATATCTTAATCATGATATGTGTTATGTATATTCAGTTACCGATAATAAAGTCACCTGAACAATCGACCATGAACTCTCATGTCCTGATCATGAAGAAGCAGGTACAAAAGTTGTATTTTTGGCAAGTCAAATAAAAGAAGATTCCAGAGTTACAATCAGAACTTCAGACACAGATATTGTTGTCATCATGTTAGTCAATATGGAACATCTCCAAGTATCGCTTAAAATATGGATGGATCTTGGAGTGAACAATGTACGCTGTTATATTGACGTATCTGCTCATGCTAAGCTCGGCCCAATAATTTCGCTAGCACTACCAGCTCTATATACATTAACAGGATGCGATTACAATCCGGCACTTTACAGACGAGGAAAAAAAAACCTCTGCAAATTTTTATGGGTTCAAATGTTTTTCGGAAGACATTTGCAGATGTAGGCTCAGAGGATCATAATACAGAAGATTCTTTTGACATTTTACAACCTTCTTTGTGTCACTTGTATGGCTTGAAAAAATTAGTTGATGTCAACCTAGCAAGAATAGAAATCTTTCATAAGACCTACAAAGGGTCATATGAGTCGCAGTACTTCTCATTGAACGTCCGTAATTACGATGCTTGTTGCTTGCCTCCTTGCCAATCTGAGCTACGGCAGCACTTATTGCGAACGAAGTATACTGCGTACTTGTGGAGGAATGCACACAACAAAACTATGATTAACATGTCACCAACAGATTACGGGTGGACAAATGTCGATGGAAAATTTGAAATGACTTGGTTTGTTGTCAATCAGTTACCTGATGCACACGAAGATGTTGTCATAACACCAGTTATTGACGAAACTTCAGATTTAGGTATATTTCTTTTTAATATTTTGATAACATGTTATTCATGAAATCAATAAAATTGTGTTAACGGTTATACCGATTTCTTGTTACAGATACGAAAACTGCAGACAATATTGGAGATCCAATTGAATTATTAGATTTGGAGTATGATAATTCATCGGATGGCGACGAAGAGTCAAGCAAATTTTTTCAACATATGTATTTTATTTTTATATTATTTTCTAAAAAAATTAAAGTCTAAATATTTAAATAATTGTACGTGCTTCTATTCGTCACATTTTATGGTTATTGAAAAAAAAAATAATTATTTTCTAGCCGCAGATTAATGATACCCCCTCAAAATAATCGTCAGATTTTAGGCTACCATGACTGGAACATCAAGCTAAATCTTCTGTAGAAAAATCTGACACGCTCAAGTATTTCAATATGGCGATTTTTTTTTTTTTTTTCATTTTCAAAAATTCGTTACGAGCTTGCATCACTTCCGAAACGTCAGTCTTTTGAATGGGAGCATTTTTAGGGTTCACTTAACATCTTCTCTGAATATCTGACGCGCTCGAAAAAAATTTTTTTTTCTATTTTCTACCCTTCTGGAAGGCCACCTCCCACCACGCAAGTCGGCAGATGAAATACCTTTGGTATCAAAGACACGTTGGGGCATCTAAACTATCAATATCTGACGCGCTCAAGTATCTCCATGTAACTATTTTTTTACATCTTTGAAGGTCTGTAGACGCTTCCCCTCCACTGAAGGGGGAAACATTATATAACCTTTTATTCTTCTTCTTATCTAAAGTGCAAAATCTAATAGGTCCTCACGACGCTCGGGTAAATCCCCAATTAGCATCTTGGGCTCCTCTACTATCACTTGGAGTTGACCGTGAAGCGTCATCGGTTATTGCTTCCTGTTGCACGGTGGAAGAAAAAGGAAGAAAAGTTTCACTTTCGATGAATGCAAGTTTGATACGAACAATACCGATCACCGATTCCTTGCCTTAGATGAGTACGGTGTAAACTTTTTCGTTTCACGCAAGTATCTGGTATGGGCCGTCATATGGTGGCTGAAGGGGTTTTCGCACAGCATCACGACGAACAAATACGTGTAAGCAGGATCTCAATGCAGGGTTTACAAATGTTTTTATGTTATGCGCAGCGATGGGAATAGGTATAAGTTGTTCATGTATTCACGAATTCGAATTAAGAAGTCTGTCGTATCTGCGGTACGTGTCGAAGATTATGCTAAAAATTCACCATGCAAACGAAATGTGGAACTGTAGACTAAATCGGCTGCTGTACACCTGAGTTCGGGTTTAAAAGCGGACCTTAGGCCCAGAAGAACAAACGGCAACTATTCTGTCCAACGGTTGATTTCCTAGCTTGAAGGGCCTGTTTGAGATATTTGCGGAAGCGTTCCACGAGTCCGTTAGAAATTGGGTGATACGGTGTCGTCCTGATCCGATACATGCCTAGCAAATTCGACAGTGGAGAGAATAGGAAAGACTTGACCTGTCTTCCTTGATCCGTAGTTATTGTGGACGGAATGCCGAAACGTGAGATCCAGCCAGCCAGAAACCGTACGAGCTATTGTTTCTGCAGTTATGTCAGAAATAGGAAAAGCTTCAGGCCAGCGGGTAAATCGGTCAATACATGCCAGTAAATATCACGAACCTTCCGACGTAGGCAAAGGACCAACCAGATCAAGGTGTACGTGGTCGAATCGCTTTTCTGGTACTGAAAATAATTGAAGTGGACTCTTCGTGTGCTGCTGCACTTTTGATTTTTGGCACGGAATGCACGAATGCGTCCATCGAGTGATGTCATTGAACATCGAAGGCCAAACATACCGCTGCTGAATAAGTTTCTTAGTAGCACGGATTCCGGAATGTGCTAAATTGTGAAGTAGCTGGAACGCTTGTCGTCGGCGAAAAGATGCTGGTAAATATGGACGGATCATTCCTTGAGAAGTGTCGAAGATTAAAGTAACCTGACTGTCCATCCTCAGGGGTTGAAGCTTGATTCCGCTGTTAGTAGAGCTTGACTGAATGGATTTTAGTTCTTTGTCAGTCTGCTGCGCCTCAGCCAGCGATGAGAAATCAATGTCGGAAGGCATAGAGATATCATTTATCCGAGACAAACTGTCAGCGACGACATTGTCTTAACCTTTAACATGCACAATACTTATCGAAAATTGGGCTATGAAGTCTAGCTGTCGAAGTTGTCTCAGAGATGGATTGGAGTTCTTAGCAAAAGCAAAAGTTACAGGCTTGTGACCAGTAAGGATCGTAAACTCTCTACCCTCCAGCAGGGGTCGAAAATGTTTCAAAGCAGAGTAGATCACCAGGAATTCTCGATCGTACGTGCTGTATCGAGTTTCTGCTGTTGTAAGCTTCCTTGAGAAGGCGACAAGAGGTCGGCAGCTTTTAAGAGTATGCGCTTGCAGTACAGCACCAATGGCTGTATCCGAAGCCTCAGTTACAAGGGATAGCTTGTCGTCAGATGCATGATATGCTAAGGTGGCAGAGTTAGCTATGTCATCCATGCACTTTTGAAAAGCATGAATGGCTTCTTCACTCCAAGTTAGTAGTCGATTGTTCTTTTTCTTGCTGTCTTTAAAGTAATGAGTCAGAGGCGCTTGATGTTAAGCTGCTGATGGCAAGAAGCGTCTATAGAAGTTTATCATTGCCAGGAAACGACGAAGTTTAGCTACGGTTGTAGGCTGTGCGAAAGTACGGAGAGCTTCGACTTTTTCCGGAAGTGAGCGGACGCCGAAGGTTTAACGCGCCAATTCAGAGGCTGCAACTGCCGAGCCAGACAATGCCACATTAAATAAGGCAAATAAGCATAAAGTCCTGCAGTATTCAATTCAAAAATATCATCCCTGTTCGCTCAAAATTAAAATAAAAAATTTTTGCACCCAGACGATAAACAAAGTTAAAAAGATCTTACCACTGCAGAGATTACGGTGAATTAAAGAGTTGGCTGAATATCCAAACGACTGGAAGAGTTTTATCTTGAAGAAAAGATTCCTTCCTTTAAAATAATCAACGTAGATAGTGTTACAGAATACTCTGCTTGTTTCCGGAGTTCATAGTGCTAAAGTCCAGTTAGTGTATAAAGTTCTAGTAAAAAGTCCACTTGTCAGGATGGAACACGAACTTTATTGCTTCTAGAACTTCGTCGAACAATCAGCTGTACAAAATTCACAAGCACAATCAAACAGTAATGTGCTTTTAACAGTCCGCTTAGATCTGAAGCTCTCACAAATGCTGTATTTCTCACACAAAATAAGACACTTTCACAGGCAAAAATTCAGTGAAAATATTCAAGGGATGTCGTACACAATCCCTTAAGACACAGAAATGAAGAATTTACACACAGCACTTTAAAAACAGCTTCGAAAAGCAAGCGAAAATAATGCTTCTATAGCACTATCAATTCACAGAGCGAAGCAAGCGTACTCACTCAGAGCTCAACTCACACTGAACTGGGGCTTCTGAAACACGCTTATATTTATACCCGACGCAGAAGCTACAAGAATCTTCGAGAAAAGTCTGGTTCTCGAGGATTCCACATAAAGTGGGAATTTTGATTACGTCATAGAAAAGAAATGGTAGGTTATTATGCGTTTTTAAAGCAGGAAAACTAACTTCCAGGCCCCATTGGGAAAATCGCGCCAAAAGACCAAAATGTCGCCAAGCTTGGCGAGTTTTGGCGAAATGTTGCCAAATTTGGCGCCAAAAATAAGTCCCCAAAAGTGAAGTTACTGAAGGCCTAGGATCAATATTTCTCGAGAGTTCTAGAAACCCCATAGAAAAACAAAGGGGAAACCAAAAGCTCCGTATCTCCAGTATTCTGGTCGACCGATTTTGATGCAACAAAAAACAAAATTTAACTATTGGACGCGTAGAATATTAATTTTGAACTATTTTAAGCCCCAGAACAGCGGGTTGCCCGAAAATTCGTAACAATAGGTCACCATTTTATGGGGTGTTTGTTAACATAAAACACCACATTAAATTTAAAGAATAACTTTATTTGATGTACAGAAAATCTCTGGCACAGAAAATAAAAATCTGGAGTGACTCCACTCGACTTTCCGAACACTTACGATTAAGATCATTACCAAGCACTTAAATAAATTTCAATCGATGAATAATTCAAACATATATACAAAATTGAAACTCAATCGAATGCACCGTTTAAACGCTTGCGCACTTTCAAGAATTTCTCCCCATATGCCATTATGCCATAACATAAAAGAAAGTTTTGTCGTAGCCCTTTAGGAGAACTATAAGTCCTATACACACCAAAATCAATACCGGTCTTAGGATGGTGGTTTATAACATGTATACCGAATTTGAGCTCAATCGAATGTATCGTTTAAACGCTAGTGCACTTTCAAGAAATTCCCCCCATAGGCCATAATGTAAAAGAAATCTTTGTCGTAGCCCTGTAGAAAAACTATAAGTCCTATACACACCAAAATCAATACCGGTCTTGCAACAGTGGTTTATAACATGTATACCCAATTTGAGCTCAATCCAATCTACCGTTTAAACGCTAGCGCACTTTCAAGAAATTCCCCCCATAGGCCATAATGTAAAAGAAATCTTTGTCGTAGCCCTGTAGAAAAACTATAAGTCCTATACACACCAAAATCAATACCGGTCTTGCGACGGTGGTTTATGACATATATATCCCATTTGAACTCAATCGAATGCTCCGTTCAGGAGCTATCGTGTTCACTCACATACACACAAACACACACACACACACACACATACATACACACACACATACACACATACATACATACATCTCGTAAAAATAGCATAAATGCATTCAGAAGCCCTCAAAACGTGTAAAAACACCAAAATCTCGAAGTCGAATTTTTTCATGATTACAATACTTTCCTTACATGGTATATGTTCGGAAAGTAAAAATACAACATCTCGGGTGAAATTTTTAGAGAGAAGTAATAAATAGAATAGCAGCACGAGCATGGCAAACTGCGTGTTGTCACAAACAGTTCAATGACATCCAAATGGAGCGAGCATATTCGTTACTTTTATTTATGCATGATTCGCAGTAGCTAGATTACAAAATACCAAAAATGAACACTTGAAAATACAAGATCTTTCGGATCTTCTCACAACTTTAAAATATCTAATTTGCAACACTTGGCGCATTTATCGCTCATCTAAAAACTTCACTATGCAGTGGGCTAAAGAAAGCACATTTTAGCCATATCCCGTTTCTTTCATATTATTGTAACGAAGGATACGCATAAAATAATGCAGCCATATTATAAAAAAAAATCAGGTTGCTACCTTTGGCACAACATTGGTGTTATTCAAAGAGAAAAGTTCCTATTAACGGAACCAATAAATAGAAGGCGCCACACTAAATACTAATTTGAGGAAGCCTGCAATTGCTGAAATTAAGAGTATTTCTGTAGGAATTTGTACATGTTCCTCAACGTATCCCCAATACAGTCTTTTTATAATCATTTTATGAATGGAACCAATTATGTCTTTTTGTAGATTTTGCAAGGTCAGTAATTGGCATGGCCACCATCGGCTTTTATGATAACACCCAAAATTTCTAGTAACCCTAACCTAAATAAAGTGAATGCCAAATACCGTTAAAACAAATAAACTTAATTTTCGTTTAAATGAGTCCAATGATTTGGCCAACACTGCACTAATCATAAAGGGTATAGGGCGGTGAAGCTCGTCGCTTTGCCAGCTAGTTTAAAAAAAGGAGTTTCTGTTTAAATGAATTGCTCGTGGTTTTAGTTTTTCTTTTCTTTTCCTTTCGGGGTTTTTTTTTAATTTTATTTATTTATTTATTTTATTTTTTATTTTATTTTTTTTTAGTTTTCATGACACTAGATAAAAATAGCTAAAATCTTAAACAGCTGCAATGACTACTAACTATATAGTTAAATTAAATAACTGCATATTGTTAAATTCGTAGATAGTACATTTTTGGTGTAATTTAAAAGTTTTTAATTATTTTACTTTCTAATGCCAGTTTCTTTTGAGTGTTTTTATAATGTCACTAAACATTTGCACATTTTCATTCAATACCATGTATAAGTAGTGGCCGAGCACATAGTGCTTTCAATTAGGGATTGCAGTCCTGAAAACTGGATCCGGTAATCCGGCATCATTAGAGTCTACCGGATCTGTTACCAGTTTACCGTATCTTGTAGCCGGATTCGGTAAACAAAGTAAATAACTACATATGAAATGAAACTAAATGACACGTCTATTAAATCATAAATATTTTCAGTGCACTTCATCTAAACTTATTTTGTTTGAAAGAGATAAAATACTGCAATAATACCCAGGTTTAGCGATTTATAGCCAATATATCGCGAAGCTGGATTCAATTTGAAAATTTTGTTTTTGACACTTACTTAGGCGATATTTTGCCAAAAGCCGACAGGTTGAGATAGTTAGCGAGATTTTGGTCACAACCGTAATGATTCATCTCAGACTTTAATGAATTGAAGGTATTCATAGACCTTAATGTATTTAAAATCTTTTGGGTGACCCTGTAAATAAATTACTCAATCGATTGCAATCAAAATAAAGATACACAAATAAATGTTACAACAGCTCTCAATAAAAAATTTCAACATGCTACAGTTAAAAATTTTAGAGTTATATGCAAAACACGTAATTATTTTTGGCGTTAAATTTGCCGATTTTCTGGCAAAACTCGACAAGATAGATGACAAATGGCGAGATTTTAGGCATGGATCAAACAATAACTCGCGTAAAAACTGTTAGTCTTAGAATGTTGAAATTTTATATTTAGGATTTTTATATTATTACATGAGTACTCAAAAGAATTCCAATACATTACGCTTCAAGGGCTCTTTAAAGCGTAATTTCAGAGGCATTTCAAACCAAACAAAATTAATATATGTTATTAAGGATTACAAGGTGAGCACGCTTCAACCCTAAGAGCGAAAAAAAACGATACATTGCGGAGCGATCCGTTTCCAAGGAAACCTGCCGGTTTTTCCGCGAAAATGCTCTTTAAGAGTCTTCTTTCTGAGAACACCTTTCCTTCCTTCTGTTTTTCCGAGAATTTCCGTCCTCGCTTATTGTTACATTCCGCTCCGCTCTTGTGATCGAAAAACGCTCCTGAAGGAGAAGCTCACTTTTCGCTCCGACTGATCGAATTTTGCTCGTTTGGTTTAAGTGTGAAGATGTCCATCGAACATAGTGCGACTATCATTTAGTTCTTTTACAGGAGCACTGAAAATGATTCCCAATATACCCAGACAGCACATAAGCTTAAATCAAGCTTGACATTTCTTTGAATTTGACGTATTAATACAAGCTTGACAGTTCAATTCAATTTCAGCCTGCAGTAAGCTTGCAGGAGTCAAGTTGAATTGTCAAGTTGGAATACAGCTTGATTTTTCCTTTCGAAAGCGTGCGTTGATGGCGCCATCTGTGAAAAAGAATGGACATTAATTGTCTAGCGTTTCTCAAATTTGCTCAATAAAGAAAAGTTCGTAAAAGTTGTGTTTTTATTTTATTATCGCACAAAACCTGGACATTAGAACACGCAAGGGGAAGGAATGTATGGGATAAGCCCCTCTGAAGTGTAACACGAGGGGAGTTTTAGTTTTATTTTCATCTAATTAACATTAGTAATTCCATTAACTAATTAATTAGTCCTAAAAATAAATTTTAATATAATTAACACAATTTAGTTAGTTAATATTCTTCACTTTATGGGTGGTAGAATGAGGCGTAATCCGGCCTCCACAAAATAATTAATCAGTCATAAATGTACTTGACCATAGAATTAAAAAAAAAATTCTATATTTCCAAATATGGAAATTCTTCAAAATAAAATACAATTATACTACGAAATTGATTTCAAAATCAGTCGTTTGTCTCGATTTTGGCCAGCAGTATTGCTCAACATGAGTGTTGCGATATTGAAAGTTTTAAAGCGTGTCCTGCTTTTAAGTTTATATTATGCTTATTTCCATATTAGTAGAGTCTATAAATCACACATAACATTATTTAAATTTTGATTCATCCCATGGAAAAATAAAATAAACTTATCAGCATCGCCCATACTGATCGATCTGGCCAGAAAACGGCGTGACAACAGTCACTTCAAACTTTAGACATAGCTGCCCGAGGCTTATTGGCGGAACGGTTAACACGCGGGCCTCCCAGCCAATAGTTCCCGAGATCGAACCCAGCCGCCGACGTTTAATGGAAACAGATTAAAATAACTAAAAATTTCAGCATAGAGGGGAAAATGCTCGGAAAAATAAAGTATGTGGGCGCGTTCGCCGACGGGCGCCCCGTGTATTTAGAAAAAAAATTTTTAGGAAAAATTTTTAAGCTTGCTATGTCAAGCTTAATGCAAGCTGGGCAAGTGTAAACTAGAACACTTGATTCAAGCTTGCATTAAGTTTACACGCTTGAAATTTTCAAGCTTAATTCAAGTTTATTGACTTGATAAATCAAGCTTGCTGCAAGTTTGATGAAAGTTTGCTGTGCTGTCTGGGTATCACTATAAATAGCAGTTTTGCAAACGTTCACCCATTTCAAGCACAATACCATCCTACTATATTTAGTTAGCTAATGATCCAACGGCCCTCTCGCGTGTCCAACGTGTGCCTCCCTCAAAAGTTGGGCCAAATGTTTCTTGCGAAATGGTTAAAATTTCTTCGACCACTCAACATTTCAATTGTAGACATATGCGTAGTAGTATAAATCCATACTTGGGAATCTATATCACTTCAAGCAACAGTCAAGTGCATCTAAACTAATTGTAAAAATAATTTGGCAACGCACTATAGATGTATAGAGGGAATGGAATTGTATGTCTCAAACAGCTCAGAGGGTTGAATACTAAGAGATTTAAAACTTAAGCAACAGCAATAGAACTCGTTACAGAGTATTTCAGCCTATACTAGTATTCATCATCATCAATATCGCTGTCTAATGCAGAAACTTTTGCATCTAATTTTCAGCTTTCATATAATCAAACAGCGCATACAGAAAAAAAAAAAAAAAAAAAAAAAAAAAAAGTCCGCTTCACCGAATGTTCTGCCCAGGGAATTGGAGAAAGCCTTCTCCACCCCTGGAAAAGGTGATTGCTGGCGAAAAACGTCATCACCTTTCGAAAAATCTAATTTCCTGCGTACGAAAATGATGATGACGTTGATAATGCTTTTATGCATTAACAAGGGGTAATGATTACATTAGGACGGTTCTCTCTCGGCTGTCATATCTGGGAAGAGGGCGATGATGAGATATTTTTGCTCGAAATAAAATAATTTGAGAGATCTAATTGGCAGTGCAAATGTTTAAATCCAGTCGCCAGAAAAGAGGCACAAAGGGAAAGTGTTCCGGTTAAATGGTGTAGATAATTTGATAAAGTACTCAGGCTTTCTTTGATTAGTGCTGAGTCCTTTATGGGGTTTTAAAAAATGTGCAAATGCAAAATGAATTATATTCCGTTAGCTGATACAGTGCGTTTCATTGTGTTGAAAAGGGTATGAGGTGTGAAACTAATAAAGCTCAATTAGCAAGAAGCTTTAATGAAATGCACGAAAACTTTAAAGACTTGAATGAAAGTAATTAGAGCTCTTATAAGCATTTACATCGAAATGCAAAAATTTAAGTAGCTAATATAAAGCCTTTTTATAATGTTGAGAAAGGTGTGTACGAAGCGTAGAAGTAATAAAGCATAAATAATATGCTTTAATTAATTACACGAAAAATTTAAGGAAGTCGATCGCCGCAATGTTATTCTATGGGAAAAAACGGCCTTCACTACTACCACATTTCGGAACGAACTATTGCATATTTTCCATCCATTCTTTCCCCCCCCCTTAATCTTAAAATACTGATCTACATTTATTTTTAAACAGAATTTATCTAAAGCAATTAGGAGTACATTAATTACATCTGAAAATAACATGAAATTTGTCCAGAAAGAAAACTTTCTTACAAGGTGTAATTAATGTACTTCAAATTGCTTTAGATAAACTCTGCTTAAAAATAAATTCAGATCATTGTTTTCAGATTAAAGGGGGAAAAAATGAATGAAAAATATGCAATAGTTTGTTTCGAATTGCGGTATTAGTGAAGGCCCTTTTCTCCATAGAATAACATTGCGGCGATCGACCTCTTGAAGTTAGTACACACGAGCCTTAAGTCACAGTTACAAGAGGGCTATCTGATTAAGAGGGATACCTTTTAATGGTAATTTTACGAATATTCACTTTACATTTGGAGAAAATCTCCCAAACTTCAGACCGTTAGATCGACAGCTGAGCGATAGACTAGAACCCTGGACCTTCACACTTCATTCTTCTACTAAAAATCTTTAACAGATGTATAAAAGTAATTCTAATAAGCATGACGTTTCATAATGTTGAGAAGAGTATGGATGAGGCGTGGAAGAAATAAGGCACAAATAAAATGAAGCTTTAATTAATTGCAAGAAAACTTTTAAGATATTTACCCAGCAAACACACACAGGTTCTCTGAACGTCTATTAACTTTCAGAAAACGTCTTCTGAACGTTAATAGACGTTCAGAGAAACTGTGTGTGTTTGTGGGTATAAAAGTAACTCAAACTCTTGTAAGTATTTGCACTAAAATCCAAAAATTTAAAAACAGTCTATTAATTATTATAACATACTAGCTGCCTCCGGCGACCAGTTGGTTCACCATCTTAATAAATATTGTTGAGAGAGAATCCTGTTTCTCATCAGCTTCAATGGTACTGAAATCTCTCAGATTCTGAGTGGAATTTAAAATTGAGATGGTTACAAGCAAGGGCAGCCCAATTTTAAAAGACGCCCCATTTTATGCTCTACTTAGTTTTTGAGTTCGAAATGACGCCCCTTCGAAGCCGGCGCCCCGATGAGATGTTTACGTTAATTACCGAATCGGCCGCCCTTGGTTACACATATAAGATGGTTTAATGATAAAAACCTACAAAAAGATGCAAATCATTTTCGTCCTATATTAATTCTCAAGAGCTAGGCCTCTATAAAAAAACGGAAAGAAAGAAAAAAAAAAAGTAAGAAAATCTGAAACACTTTCAGATTTTAAATACGCACTAAAGTGCTATATATTAAAAAGCGTATCATAATCCATGCGTCTTCTCTATTTTCTTTCCTTATTCCATTAAGCTGGAAAGTGTATGATAATTCATGAGTGTGATTAAACAAAATTAAAATTCATATTTCTAACATCATTTTTCTGGATGTAATATACAACACTGTAAAAATAATTTCCGTGAAAATATGAAAAAAGTACTGGCAGCTAAGACGCCAGTACTATTTCCGTATATTTACGGAATTTTATTCCTGTAAACTCCAGTAGAAATTCTGTTCCAGAGAGGCGCTGTCCCTTGATGTACGGGAATTGTCCTGTATTCAAATATACCTAACCAACCCTAACCTAACCTAACCTAACCTAACCTTAACCTAACACTAACACTAACCTAAACTAACCTAAAAACGGAGAATCTCCGTAAAATTTTACGGAAAGTTTCCAGTAGTTGTTCCGTTATGTTTTAGAGTGAGAAATAAAAAGGGAAAAAAGCTGCGCAGAAAATTGCACAATTCGAACTGAAAATTTCAAAACTTATTTTTTGTTTGTTTCTTTGTGTAACACGTATTTCGGATTTGTGTGCGTGGTCCGAAGTCCGCTTATAAATCCACGTCAGAAGGAAATATTTATTCAGGTGCATTCTTTATCCAGGCGTAGCAGACGATAAATGATTTATTTATTAAAAACTGCATATTCTATAAGTTTGCGCCATCTTTTGACTGCTCTGTAAAATAAAAACTAAAGTGGATTGTTTTTTATAAAAGATAGTTTTTTGTATATTATAGGAACAGTGCTTTTTTCCCGGCGATAAAAAGTAGCCTATGTGTTAATCCAGGACTTTAACTGTTTTTATTCAAAATTTCATCCAAATTCGTCAAACCGTTTCAGCGTGAAGGAGTCATAGCATACATACAAACATTGACATTTATAATATTAGTAGGATTTTAGATTATTGTGGTGAGGAGTATTGTGATTATTGTTTTTAGATTATTCTGGTAATGAGGTGTATAAGTAATAAAATACAATGGGAACTAAATTTTTATTAATTAAGAAAAATAATACGATGTGTAAGAAAACAAATAATAAATCCATATTTTAAATCTTAATGAAAAACTTTAAGAATAGTCTGTTAGTCAAAGGAATTTTAAATTTTCGTTTAAAACAAAAGTATAAGGCATAAAAATACTAAACAAGGTTAGAGTTAAGTATTATTTAATTACAC
This sequence comes from Cheiracanthium punctorium, assembly GCA_038373885.1. NCBI lineage: Eukaryota > Metazoa > Arthropoda > Arachnida > Araneae > Cheiracanthiidae > Cheiracanthium > Cheiracanthium punctorium. Next base: position 106,378 of record JAWZYV010001334.1, on the reverse strand, counting down.
AAAAGACGCTAAAGAAATGTATAAAATTTAAATGAAAAATTTATACTAGAATGCAAAAAAGGAATATATAGCGTTTATAATAGCTTCTCAAAATCATCCAGATTTACGTTTTCGTATTACCATGGATTTAGAATTAATATGACAACTTAAGTGGCAACAAAGTTATATCTCTAACTGCAGTATTAAAAATAGAATTTTAAATTATTTATTTTAAGTGGAGAAAAGTTGAATGCATTGCGTTTAGACTGTTAGGATATTATTTTTCTGCATATGATTCTGCGATTGAATAATCTTTCTTTTGTGAATATGGTATGATAAATTAATTTCGTATCCAATAAACATCCGCTGTAGTCACCTCCTCAGTAGATTTTATATACTAGTTATATGAAGTTAAAATAGATATGAAAATGGGTACAGAATTTAATTTTTTGCATAATATTGTATTATCATATTGTTGCTTTCTACCTGTGACTTCGACGCTGACAGCGAGCGATCGAAGGCAACCGTTTCATAGACAACTAATAACTGTGAAATTTCGAGCCTCTATTTCGACTGGAAGTGGGTTTAAAAAGTGAAAAATTGATCACAAAACTTGAAAAAGTGCCACTCAAATCAACATCACAACAGAGCAGTAAAGTTAAAAAGCTTCAAAAGGAGGGTTTCATTGGTAAGTTATTTTTGCCAGTGGAATTATGCATCTAAGTTGAAAATAAATGCTATGCAAGCACTTCTCTGGACACCTTGTATAACCGCCCCCACCCCCACCCCTTAAAGGGATCCGGGAATTGATTTAATATAATTACTATCGAGTTCCAAAAATAGCCTAACATGCAAGGTAACTAGTCAGGGCTAATCACTCGTTAGCTCCGATTGAGGGGTTACAATCCCAGGGGCCCTACCTCCAATCAGGGGTCCCGATTCCCTTGTGTACGTAGAATGTAGGTGAGATGAGGAAAAATCCGATTTATTGCTCTTTTTGGGTTCGAAATCATTACCGAAAACAACCCCACGGTATCTCTGAAAGGATGCAGTTGGATTATGTATAAACAGTTTTACGAGAAAGGACAATAAAATGAAGGGAGCCAAGCCTCGTTATAATATCATGGGGAGGGATGGCAAAAACCAGACCTTACATGCGGGGCAATCCTTTAACTCCTTTACGGTGGCATTATTTTGAAGAAAATGGTCATAAAATGACCTATTTTTTATTCCAGAAAATTGTGTAAAAATAAGTGCATGTACAATATACTCGTATGTATTAATTTTAAGGTATTGGGTAGTTTTTTCTTAGCTCGAAAGAAAAGAAAAGTTAAATTTCTAGGAAAAGTAGGCATTCAGGATTATTGTGACTGGGTGTTTCCTAGTAAGCAGGGAATACTTAAAAATATATGTTTTAAAGACTTAAAGAGAATTTTATTAAACTTACTTCGTAAATGAAATAAATATTTGTATATTTTCTGTGAACATAAGTAAAAAAGTAAGCTAAGAATGCGAAATGCATATCCCAAATACCCGTAATGCGGTACTGCTACCATCTATTTAAAAATAAACTATCTCCAAATTAAGTTAAAAATAGTCTGGTACTGGCATCTGTTGTGTAGAATGGAATTGCATAAGAAATGAAAAGCTGTTATCTTACTGGCGCATAAATGTTGAACACTATTGCTCGGAAATATCACGGGTCCGAGAAATAGAGGGGAAAAAGCTTGGCCCGTAATTTTGACGGGAGTGAGGCTTAGGGATTAACCCTTTGAGGTGCAACCCTCACAGCCAGCTGCGTCAAAAAAGGGTCTCTAGATCTGTGGCACGCGATGAACGTTTTGATCGTCCGCCATCTTGCTGGTAGTTAAGTCGAGCGATGGCAACGACTGCCCTTTTTCAGCATTGGGCAATCTATCCAGCTGTTCTCGCATTCTTCCATTTTTCAGCAGATGTCAGTGCTGTTAAAAATAATCGTGACAATTTTTTTACGGTAAATGACATGCTAAAAAGTAAAGGATTCTCGTAGAGCTATGTCACCCGCAACTGTTTTTATAGAAGTCCAATCTATTCTTTGTGACTGGCAACAGTCAAAACATCAGAGTTTGGTGTTCCCAGTTTCGTGTTCCCCCAGGCTAATGAATAGAATTGGCAAGAGTGAGTTCGAAGCAATTCATTCCAGAAACGGTTGAGGATACAGAAAAGTTACAAAGAGGAAATCATTTTGTAAGAAAGCGCAGGTTTTTATGCATGTTACAGTAAAAGCCTGAAGTCTGGTAATTCATAAGTTTTACTGGTAAAACATAGCTTTTAACAAGTGCCCTGGTAAAAGTCCAAGGTGTGCTTTAACATAATTTCATTTCGGTCTTTTACCAAGTTTTTGTGGTAAAACCCTAATGTGACGTTGAAGGCTTTCTTGCAGATTAGGCTTAGCTTTGAAAATCTCGCCTTCTCCAGAGTAATTCGGGTAGCGGTACTTTTCGTCCTGGCAGCAACTTCCGAAAAATTCGGCAACCGTTCGGAAAGGGTTAAATGACCTCCTCTTTTTCTTGCTCATAATCAGTCAGAGCAGTACTGCTTATTAATAGTTTTGCAATTAATATTTCTTTATTACAAAACTAAATTTTACTCCACTTTATATTCGTTGTAGTGTCCTGAGTTACTGCAACTTTACGTGCATTACTACAGAATCTTTATTGAAACTTTCCCCCAGGTTTTTAACCCTTTAACGTCCGGTGTCCTCGCTGTGAGGACAGAACTCTGACATTTTGGATGTTTTGATTAACGAAGAATACATTTCATTTCAATTAAATACTTAAGAAGGGCATATAGATAGATTGCCCCATGTCAAAACAGTGCAGCCGTTGCCAACGCACGATTCGCCCAGTGAGGGCCATAGAGCTAAAGAACATTTTTGACACAGCTGGCGGCGCGGCGCCACACATTAAAAAAAATTCCGATCACCCGCTAATCCTATTTGTGCAAACCACAATTTTCTATCATCATTTGTACCTTTTAACTGAATTTTCGGACTTTTCGGACTTTTTTTCGGACTTTTTGACCACCTTGTTTGTAACAGAATGGACTTATTATGAAGTTAATATAACTTCATATTTTAGATAATGATTGATGTAGAAATACAACATCCATTTAAAATACATTTTATAATAATTAAGTCAAATATATCTTTAAAAAAATTTAATGCAAATTTTTTATATTGGAATTTTTTTACACATATTCAAATTCCTCCTCTTCCCTACTCCCTACTCCCACCCGAGAAAAATGTTTGTTGGGGAAGGTGTTGTACCTTGGAAAAAATTTCAGTTTTTATTTTATTTTATTTTTTTTTATTTTTTTTTTGTACAAAGTGTAATTTTCTCAGTAATTCAGGAATTTTATGAGAACTATGTCATACTTTTATCTCCTAATATGAATTTTTTCATTAAAAAACTGTCATTCATTAGAAAAATTAAAATTAGGGTAAGAGAAATTGGTTTAAGGTACAACATTATGTTGTACCTTGGACCATCAGGTGCTACACTTTGAATTACACTATTTTTTAGTTAATTTTGTTTTTTTGGCCTGTTTGTAAGTTGACTGAAACTATATATAAACACTTAGTTTTCGAAAAGCATTGATTAAAATAAAGTAAATCAAATCAAATGAATTACACATTTAATAGAACATTTAATATTATGTTGAAATATTTATAACAGCATTGTGACATGATGTAAGTGGCAAAGTTTATTGGAAAATGTATTTTTGCTGTGTTAACTGGCACTCAGAAGCCGTCATCACTGTACCTTGACCGGTCCAAGGTACAATAATGACACTGGTCCGAGGTACAACATGTAGCCAATTTTTGTGTTTCTTTAAACCTGGCAAATACAAGTTTTGTTTCTTAAAAATTTAGTATTTTATGCTATAGAGACTGCGGTACTTACCTGCTGCTTTAGTTTTGTTTCAAAATGTACAGCGCGGAATTTTTTTTCTATGATAGGGGCCAAGGCCCCCAGACTCGCTACGCTCGCTTTTCGTATGAGGCATTCGGCCCCTAATAAGGCTTATTCGTAAAAAAGACATAATTTCAACAGACAAAACCCGAAGATTGGACCAGGTAGAATGTTACTGAGCTACACATTGCTTGGTTCTTGCATCTTCATTAGTACATAAAAATTTAAACTTCACACTACAGTAGATCCCCTCCCCCTCATAACACGGAAGATATTTGTTATGGGAACCCGTGTTGTACGGGTCCTGAGCTGTACTCCACCTGGAGTGCGGACTCCGCTTATAATCGCTGGAAAAATTACTTGCACTCCTCAGAAACACAGTGATATTTAATGTTGCCATTCAAAAGTTATATTAATTAGGAGCTAAAGCGTAATAAAATCAGAACATATGTTTCAGCTGTATTTTTAATAATGTAAAACCTATTGGACACACCTTGCGAATTTGCCACCCATGGCGACTTTTCATTATTTGGCGATTTACACATGCTCACAACCTATATTTACTTTTCATTTAAGGTTACCGGAAAACCGTTATCCATATTTTCATTTACATAATCGTTTGTAGATTGGCGTACTTAACACCACGAATTATACCATCTCGTCGCGCTAGCAAATATCCAAAGTGTACTATAACTGCTATAATGGCATAGTTAACGCGGCCAAATATTTCTACTGGTAGCAAATAATCCAGCTGGACGAGAACCGGCTTTAAAATAATCTGCATTTTAATTATTTTTCATTTTCAAGATATTAGTTATTCTGTTTTGGAAAAACGAATAATCGCTAATTCTAAACTCCTGTTGTCTAAGCGAACTTACTATTTGAAAATTGTCAACTTTGTGTAACATATTTTGAGTTACTTATTTAATATAGTTTTTGTTTTGGCGTAAAATGGGCGTAATTCTAAATCATGTTTGTAAATTTCACGCGATTCTAGATACTTGTAATCGCTTTGTTGAAAAGGAATGAATGATTTTATGCCAAATCTGGCGACCATTCGGTTTATTTTTTCAGTTTTTTATTAATATCTTCTAAAATAATTCGATTTTCGAAATTTAAATCAACTTAGCAGGTTCCTCGGAATTTTCCGAATCTGTGGGCACACCTTAGTCGAAACTCAAATCCCTACGGTTTAGGAGGAGATAGGTCCATAAGCTTTGACAGCGGCCTTTACTTTTTTTTTTTTTTTTTAGAAAAAATAGAGAGAATCAAATATGCGTTTGAAAATTACTTTGCAACAATGAAAACAAACATTTCTCTGTAGCACACGGCTGAAAAATCTGAAATGCCCACAAACCCATTAAATAGTACCTGATATTTCTATTATATAATGTACGCTAAAGTCTGCAGTTTGGAAGCATTACCAAATGGCAGAAATATTCGGACAGGTACAACACTATCCCTTACCCTTTTTTCAAAATTGTTTACATAGAGAGTAAATTAAAAAAAATAGATTCAAACGTTTACTACTATTTTCAAATGAAACTATAAAATTACTAGTGTCTGATAAAGACTTATGGAGATTTCAAAGGCGAAATTTTAAACGGAAATAAACTCAATGATTTCCTAAGAACTTTTTAACACTATAATGTGTTAATTGAATTTAATTTTTTTCGCAATTTTTTATTTTGCCTTACATTTGTTCCAGTTATTTTTTTATTTTGTAGTATTGCACTTTATTTACTTTACCCTTTAATTTTTGTTTAGAATAACATATTTCTTTATATAATTCACCTCTGCCCCTCCCTTTTATGATTAGAGTAACTTAATATATATCAGAGTAATCTGATTATTCATTTTCGAGTAAACTTACATCTATACGCAGTGGCGCAGCGGAGGACCCCAGAAACCCCGCATCTTGATTGGTCCTCCGGAAGAGTCAGGGTCTCCAAAAGCTTTAAAATGGTTAAATGAGGATCTTAGACACGTAAGTCTAATCTACTTATATAATACGCTAATGTATGCGGTACCAAAATCGACGATGTTTCTATGCTGCGAATGACAACAACTAGATGTAAACATTAGCATAATAACAATAACACATGCGCAAAAATCCAAATTAACAGTTCAATGACGTCAAATGAAGCAGGCTTGTTACATTTACTTACGTCACGCTGTAGCTAAGATTACAAAATAACAATAATGCAGGTGCGAAAATGAAAGGAAATGTAAACAAGAGTCAGCTCGGGCTTGCTTAGAGGTACGCCACTGACTCCTTTTTAGTGTTGTATGCTGCCTGTTGTAATATGTTGTCTTCAAGTGGATTTCTCAGATATAGAAAATTTATTTATTCAAAATAGAGGTCTGGTTGGGGTTTTTTTTTTTTTTTTTTTTTTTTTTTTTTTTTTTTTTTTGTATTATATAAATACTTACATTATATCATATCTATTACTATCTAAAAGTATTTAATTATGTCTTTGCGTACATACAAATGCATGTACGTTCTAACTTGTTTTAGCTTTTTACCAAATATAAGATTAAAAGGGTCCCCAGATTCATTCTCGGCCCTGGGCTCGTAAACCCAAGTTACAGCACTGCTTACGTCACTGATTGTCCATTCATGACAGTGGCTGCACCACAGTCGAGTGGATAAGACACTGAACATTGAACTAGATAACCGAAGTGTGAAAGTCCCTTGTTTGAGCCTACGCGCGGCTGTTAATCTAACAGTCCGGAGTTTGGGGCGGTTTTCTCCAGATGAAACGTGAATGCGCATTAGAACCTCTTCAAAAAGTCCTCCGCCCATAGGCAAGTGCCTCTCGTATAGGCTTGCCAATACACAACACAGACGACACAACCCATCATGGCAGTTTACCTTTTTTTTTTTTTTTTTTTTTTTTTTCATACAAATCTGATCAGCTTTATCTTATACCAAACTATAGAACTTCGTTCTCTGAAAACAGTATAGATTTATCGAGACACCAGCATTCAAACCCCTCCCAAAGACCTGTTCCCCTTTGCCATTACCTCTATTTACACAGTTAGTACATGCATTAACCCCGAACACTACTAGGATTAATCCCATGCCTTACCAATCGCACACAACGCAGACACGTGTACATGGGGTTTAATCTTAATGACCTGGGCAGTCACGTGGCCGGCAGACGGTCAGTGTTGACCCACGGTGCTATAACCATTAACCTCTGAGGGGAGAGAGAGCAAGTGGTCAAGGATGACGCAACGAGATACAAAGTAATGAGTGCTGTGGTTGAGATCGTTGGGTGAGCTTTGTTTACAGTGGGAAAGGGACTGCACACGAATTACTTTAAAGGAGGGGGTTTATTCGCTTCGCAAAATCTATGATTAAAATCGCAGCTATAAAAACACACGTAGAGAAAAAATGCACAAATGCAGCCAATCAATTTGGTATTTAACCGTTTGAGGCGCAACCCTTTCCCAATGCTGAAAAAGGACAGCCGTTGCCATCGCTCGACTTAACTACCAGCAAGATGGCGGACGATCGAAACGTTCATCGTGTGCCACAGATCTAGACACCCTTTTTTTGACGCAGCTGGCTGTGCCCTCTTCAAAAAAGGGTCTCTAGATCTGTGGCACGCGATGAACGCTCCGATCGTCCGCCATCTTGCTGGTAGTTAAGTCGAGCGATGGCAACGGCTGCCCTTTTTTCAGCATTGGGCAATCTATCCAGCTGTTCTCGCATTCTTCCGTTTTTCAGCAGATGTCAGTGCTGTGAAAAAGAATCGTGACCATTTTTTTACGGGAAATGACGTGCTGAAAAGTAAAGGATTCTGGTGGAGCTATGTCACCCGCAACTATTTTTATAAAAATCAAATCTATTTTTCGTGACTGGCAACAGTCAAAACGTCAGAGTTTGGTGTTCCCAGGGCGGGAACACTGCGCGTTAAAGGGTTAAATGGAATGTGGGAATTCGTAGGTTATTTGGCATATTGCATTTTATTAAAACTTGCTTGTTCTCTGATGAAAATTTAAATCTGGAGTCTCCCAGCAGACGTCTATAATCAGCGAAATTCCCTCTAAACTTCACCCCCTTTTTAACACTTTCCAGCAAGGTTGAAAAATGTGTATGATTTCGGTTTGTCTGTTTGTCCGTCCTTCCGTGCTCTAACTCCCGTAAATATGCATCGATTTCGACGAAATTTAAAATATGATATTCTTATCTACTGTACCATGTACCCTATTGAAAATGGTATATGTAGCATTTATAGTTTTTCTACAGGAAAGCTCAAAATATTTCCAGTACATTACGCTCTATGGGAAGGTTTTCTTTAAAGCCTATCATCCTTACTATACAGTTACGCTGATCCCTGACTTTTCAAGATAAAACTTTTTCCGCCATTACTGCAAAAAGATTACAAAGTTAACACAAAAAGTCTAATAACATCTACACCATTTGTGCGATCCACTTGAAATTTTTCATAACTATATATAAAAATATAGAAAACAATCTTCGCTACTATAAAAATCTGAAAATCCACACGTTCCCTCATTTTTAAGCGATTTTTCGCTATTTTCAGCGCCATTTTATTTCCGAGAATAAAAAATTTAATCATTTGCGTGACAAAATTCGCTCTTGCATGTGATAATTACTTCATATTGACGTCACTCTTAACAAGCTTTTTCCAGATTTATAAGTTTATTTATTTATTCATTTATTTTTTTAAATAAAATGATTTCCTCGCGGATGTTCACAGTGAAATGAAATCGTTTGAATGGGAAAAGTTTCCGCACATTCCCAGAAGAGCATGGAATTCGATTTCAGTTTGTATAATAAAAATTGAGTATGATGTTATTTATTTTAGGTGGACGAAAATTAAATATGTTAAGTGTATACACTCTTTCGTCAAACGTTTTCTTCTAGAGCCCGCTGCAATTGTCTTCACAAGGGGCTTGACTTCTAGTTTTAGAGATATTCTGCTATTTGAAATGAAACAAAATTGATATATGTTGTTAAGGATTACAAGATGAAGCTTTTCATGGAAAATAGTGTCTGTATGTAGTTAAATAGCTCTTCTACAGGAGCACTCAAAATAATTCCAATACAATGGCAGTTTAGAGACAGGCATCTATTTAAAGCATATAATACTATAATCTACAATATAATTAGCTAATAATCCGACGATGATCAACTGCCTCCCTCAAATTGCGCCAAAAGTCAGCCAATGTTGATAAATTGCCAAAAATGGTACGAAAAAAATGCTTTGAAAAATCAACCGAGACTGGCGATATTTTCATTATTTGGCAGTAAATCGAAAAATATCTAATATGATAATATTAAGCAATAACGATTTGATTGGGAATTTTGAAAATTTGTTACTAGCGCTGTAATCAACCGATTTAGTGTATTGTGGTGCGTTAAGGAATGGCTAAGCGCTAAGGGCTATCTGCGTAGGAGTGGGATGGGAGTTGCGTTAGAATTTCTCCGACAGACGAAAATCCGTTAATGCGTAAGAACCGAAAACAGATTAACGGATTTACATGGAACAAAATTGCAAACTTTAATTTTTTAGTGCTTGGAAAATGCATTTTAGACTATCAACTATTAAAGGAATAAGTTACTGGTTCTCCGCGTTCGTCCGATACCGTTATGTTATGTAAAATGAATATTTATATTTTTAACTTACCTAGAAGTTTGAATGACTTCAATTTGTCTGTTCTGTTGTCCACCCGTCCAGTGTTCTAACTGTCGTAAATATACCCCGATATGTGCGATTTTTTTTATATGTACAGTACCATGTACCCTATTGAAAATAGTGTAAGTAGCATTTACTGTTCTTTCACAGGAGAAAAAAAATCAAATACATCGCACTCTATGGGCAGTCATTCTTGAAAACGTATTTTTAGAGATTTGGTTTTTTGAAAGAAAATATTATTGGCATACATAATATTAAGGCTCTCACAGTAATGCTCTCCTTTGAAAAAAGGGTCTGTATTATTAAGAGTTCTTCTACAGGAACACGCCAAAGAATTCCAATGCATTACAATCTGTGGAATTTGAGAAACACAAATACATTTCTAGCACGAGACAATGAGTATAAAATTTTTAGATTCTTCAGTTAGACGATGGAATTTTTTAAACCTCATAAAATTGCATTTATAGTGGTAATGCAACATTATCTTATCTCCGAAATCTCGCCAGATTTAAGGAAAATACGTTGCCAAATTTGGCACAAAAATATTCATGTGTTGGAAAGTGTTTTATAATCAATGCGTTTGGCATGATTTATCTTTCTTGTTTCAACTGAAACCGATATGTGTGTGTTTTATACACAATACAAAAGACACACAATTTAAGAAATAAGGAAACAGTTTTACTTTCATCTATGCTTAAAAGAATTTCTTGGCTAAGAAAGAAAAAAAATATTGTTCCCCAATCTAATCAGTAATTAGGAATATTGGCACACACGTAAAAATTGATGTATTATAATTAATAAAAACTGATAGAACGAACAACAACCAAAAATCACTTACACTTTTTATGAGAGATTCTTTTTTCTGTTTTTTCCATATTTTAACCCTTTTAACGCGCAGTGTTCCCGCTCTGGGAACACCAAACTCTGACGTTTTGACTGTTACCAGTCACGAAGAATAGATTTGATTTCTATAAAAATAGTTGCGGGTGACATAGCTCCACGAGAATCCTTTACTTTTTAGCACGTCATATCCCGTAAAAAAATTGTCACGATTATACTTAACGGCACTGACATCTGCTGACAAATGGAAGAATGCGAGAACAGCTGGATAGATTGCCCAATGCTGAAAAAAGGGCAGCCGTTGTCATCGTTCGACTTAACTACCAGCAAGATGGCGGGCGATCGAAACGTTCATCGCGTGCCACAGATCAAGCGACCCTTTTTTGACGCAGCTGGCTGTGCCGGCACAGCCAGCTGCGTCAAAAAGGGTCTCTTCCAGCTGGCTGTGCCGGCACAGCCAGCTGTCGTCAAAAAGGGGTCTCTTGATCTGTGGCACGCGATGAACGTTTCGATCGTCCGCCATCTTGCTGGTAGTTAAGTCGTGCGATGGCAATGGCTGCCCTTTTTTCAGTATTGGGAAAGGGTTGCGCGTCAAAATGTTAAAAGAATTCATTTATTTCTATATCTGTTCCATCCATTGAAAAAGAAAGGCTTTTCATTTTTTTTTTATATATTTAATCCATTAATTTGAAATCTAAAACATTTTTAAAGAGAAATTTCAGAGTAATTCTTGGAAATTTCAATTTGCGCATGGTCAGGTTTCTATTATATTCAAAGCTCAACATCTAAGATTAATGAAAGTTTTTAGTAACAAAGTTATTAATGTGAAAGTTAAAAGTTTCATCTCTCATTCTCTACATATTTATCCGTACATTCTCTTTTCGGATTAGACAGATTCCATTCTGAAAGTTTTAGGCTGCAGACTCGATTGCCGACTTACCACTGAGAATCACCGTGTACAGTGCATTATGAAAGAAAAACGAATACATACCGAATCTGAAAGACCTTGAGTCAGAATTTTCACATAAACTGAATTTATCTATATGGTTTGATGTTCTCTATCTTTCTATAAAAATTTCAACTTTATCAAAGGGTAGTACATAATATTTATTGTTCCCTTATACGGACTAAGGACAGTATTGGGTTTAGTAATAAGTTTTAAAGCGCATGTCAAAGAAATGAATGTGCATTTCAGAACAAATAATAAAACCTTTATTCGTCAAAGTAAACTCTATTATTTTCCAACACCTTTTGTTTGAAACATGCGAGTATCTCTACCAGTGGCACAGCCAAGGGGGGGGGGATAGGGGTCAACACCTCCCATGAGGAATTTTTTTCCATACAAAATGCATATTCTTCACTCCCTTATCACACACACGTATGTGAGTTGCAGTAGTCGTAACCCCCCTCCCATTTCAAATTTCTCGCTCCACCACTGATCTCTACAATGCGCTTTAAACAGGACTGCCCATGGCCGTTATTACTCTTTGCTCTCTTGTAAAAGAACTACCAATGCTACATATAGTACACTGTAAAAAATTTCAGAAATGTTACATATTTATTGCAGAAAGATTTTCTATAATTATAGCGTAAACTACCGATGCTCAATTCGTTCACCTTAATTAGGAAACATAACCCGCATTTAGAAGTAAAATATTCACCGCGCCAAAAATATCTTTACCTCGGACGTTCTGCACATGCGCTTTTAAATCTCTTAACATTCTAGATTTGTTGTTTCTTTTTTCGCCCAAAGAGGGAGCCACTAGAATTTCAATGAGTCGTTTTAGCGATCACATCAACATTTCAGTAAACTGAATCAAGCATTGTTCAGTATAGTATAGTGGTTTAAATATTCACCTAGGGTCTTCACTTCGGAACCAATTTAAGGTAAATGAAATATGAATTGAGAGTGCTAAAATAGTAGTTCTGTAATACCTATCCTGGTGTCAATAAAAAATTAATTCTTAAAGAGTTAGAAATACGGCGAAATCAATAATTGACTGACAGTAATATTTACGGTAACATTTTATACAGTGCAGGAAGGTTTCTGAGCATGCTTACAAAATATACAGAAACGTTTGTGAGTACTTTTCCGCCAGATGCAGAAATGTTTATGAAATTTTAAACTACATTTGCTGCCACATGTTTCGGGGTGGCGTTTCGAAAATTTTCTTTACAGTCCATTTTTAATAGGGTACATAGCACGGTACATAAGAACAACGTAACTTTGTAATAATCGATGTACTATTTACGGCAATTGGAGCACGAACTGTCGGACAGACAGACAAATCGAAATCATAAATACTTTTCAACCTTGTTAAGAAGTGTTGAAAAGTTAACACACGTAACAATTTGATCGATGCTGCTTTTCAGAATGGTTCTTCTGCGTTTCCGCAATCGCTGGACTCCGGCGAAGGGTACAGCAAAATGGGAAGCAGCATCGATCAAAGAAAGGGAATCTTCTCCGTTGCGTTTTTCCATGTGAGCGAAAACTCTTTCATGTAGACTATGGGTTCAATAGTGGATTTAACCCTTTGACGCACAGTGGTTCCGCCGAAAAAGTGCGGCCGTTCCCATCGATCCATCTAACTACCAACAGCATTATGGTCAATCAAATCGCACGCAGTGTTCCCGCTCTGGGAACACCAAACTCTGACGTTTTGACTGTTGCCAGTCACGAAGAATAGATTTGATTTCTATAAAAATAGTTGCGGGTGACATAGCTCCACAAGAATCCTTTACTTTTTAGCACGTCATTTCCCGTAAAAAAATTGTGCTGACACAGCCAGCTGCGTCAAAAAAGGGTCTCTAAATCTGTGGCACGCGATGAATGTTTCGATCATCCGCCATCTTGCTGGTAGTTAAGTCGAGCGATGGCAACGGCTGCCCTTTTTTCAGCATTGGGAAAGGGTTGCGCCTCAAAGATTTAAATGGATCGATGGCAACGGCTGCACTTTTCAACCTTAGGGCAGTCTATCCAGTTAGTCTTCTATATTGATGTGAAATGATTGCGCTTCAAAGGGTTAAGTGCGCTCAGGGGGGGAGGGCATACCCCCCCCTTGGACCCGCTAAAGTATTTTTGAGGTGGAAATACTCACTGCTACCCGGGAAGCATGTTCGCCCGAGATGGGTATCGGAGTGAGCCCTCACCTGATGACATGACTGATCTATCAGCACTCTCGTGCACAGACAGGTGCTGGGCGTGTTACATGAGGTAGCACGATGGTCATCAGGCCGCTCCTCGTCTCCAGGGGCTGCGCGCTCACTCTGGTAGACGGTGAACGCCCTGCAGCAACTCCCTGAATGCGCCCCATAACACGTGTTCGGTAATGAAATTGTCTGCCATGCTCAGCGCAAAGGATTTGGCGTGATTGTAGCGGCCGATACGAAGGATTCGGAAGGAATGGCCTTGTTTTTCGCGTGCGGAAGCGTGGTTTTTCGCTTGCATCCTCGTTATTTATTAACCCTTCCCTGGGGCACTCGATCACCATAAGCGCTACTGCGGCCTTCATTTACACGAATGAAGTGAAAAGTGGGGATGCAAAACTCACATTATCCACTTTTTTTTTAAAGGTATTGAGTTATTCATGTAAATTTGTTCGTCTTTTTAACCCCAAAATGCATGATTTTTTTAAATGGGCTGAAAATAAAGTTGTAATTTTATTTAGACATAATTTCGCTAGGAAAAATATTTTTTAAAAATTTCAGCACGTAGTTTCCCAGAAAAATCATGAAAAATGTTCAAATTCGAAAAACTAGAATGCCCGCCTTATAGCTTTCACAAAACAAAAGAAAGTTATAATTCTACTTTATTAGTGCTAATGTCACTATTTTTTAATAGTTTTGTAATGACTTTCATTTAGCAATGAAAATTGGAAGTTATAAAAAATTCGGTCAAAAATTTGTGCAGCGAATGCTTGATTGCTCAAAAAATAATATTTGCAATACATTTTAAAAAACTAACAATAAAGATAAATCATGCCAAAAGCATTGATTATAAAACACTTTCCAACACATGAATATTTTTGCGCCAAATTTGGCAATGTATTTTCCTTAAATCTGGAGAGATTTCGGAGATAAGCTAAAGTTGCATTATCACTATAAATGCAATTTTATGAGACCCTGTAAAAGAAGTTAAAAAAATTCCAACGTTTAACTGAAGAATCTAAAAATTTTATGCTCATTGTCTCGCGCTAGAAATGTATTAGTGTTTCTCAAATTACACAGATTGTAATGCATTGGAATTCTTTGAGTGTTCCTGTAGAAGAATTCTTAATAATACAGGCCCTAAAAAAATTTCATGTTCCTGTGTATCAGTTAAAAAGTAATTTTAATAAAACCTTTTTGCTATTTATTTTTTTTCTTATTTTTATTTTACTCTTTAGATGTAATTTTCAACTAAATGGTATTCAAATCAAGACTCGTCAAAATCAAGATTTCACCAGAACATGCCAAGCTTTTCCATGTTCGTGTGCATGTGATAACAACTACACCTAAATAATCATATGTATAATCACAATAACTATAATACACGAAGATTTAAAAAAAAAAAAAAAAAAAAAAAAAAAAAAAAAAAACACCGACACGAACTGAGCGGAGTGCAGACAGGTGTGCAACACTCAAAGAAACATAACATTATTTATTTTGGATTTTGCAATTCCCATACTTTGCCTGTAAAACAACTTATCTGGCAATAGTAGTATACCGATAGAGAAATCAGTTATCAGTTAAAAGTAAATGCGAAAAATATAACTAAATCATATAAAGATTAAAAAAGAACTTCCTAAGTAACACACACATATATGTATCTGTATACGTTTATTCATTTTTAGCTATAGCATTTTTACTCCAGTTTTTATTGTGCTCTTATTATAACCAAATCATGTTGTATCCTTATTATATGCTGTTTTCTTCTTATTTATGTATTTCAGCTTTTATTTAATGTATATATATATATATATATATATATATATATATATATATATAATATAGCTTAACTTACGTAAAATGGAATCCCAAGTGAAATATTATTTGAAAGCACTTTATAACAGATATAATACTTAACGATGAAAATAAAAATGAAATCCAGAGGCTCTAAATAAATTTGAAACAGGGCCATCAAAGCTAAAAATTGGGAAAAACATGCCATGTGCAATCACGTGGGCTTAAACCTAGCTGAAAAACTCATGCATAGAAGTGGATGTGGAATGGAAAATTGAAATGGAGTACTCCATTATCAAGTACCACCGTCTCACATTTCAATTAAAGAAAAACAAAAATAGTTAGGTTTCTGCAGACCCTTATCGTGTCCTGGGGGTACGACCTAACTAAAAGAAATAACAGGCATGGATGCTATCCCAACATGGAGGTGGAAGAACAGTCAAGACAAGACCAGAAATCGATGCCAACCGAGAAAAATAATCGATACATATATAATATATATATATATATATATATATATATATATAATATATAATAGCTTACTTACGTAAAGTGAAATCCCAAGATAATCCAATGATAAAGTGAAAAAAATATAAATATATATATATATATATATTGACATAGCAGCAGTGTGCTGAAAGTAAACAGCTACTCAGTAGTTTCAGTCAAAACTACACAAATATATTTAAATACATTTGGACGACGCATGCTGTTTTAATTTTATATATACATAAATAAATAAGTGTATGTGTGTATGCGTATGTGTGAGAGAAAGACAGAGAGAAAGATTGCATACTTTAAGAAATAAATATTTTTCTAATAACAACACATTGTTAAAGGCAAAAAAAAAACCTTTCCTCAAAAATATCTAATATAAATAATCCGTAACTTAAAAAAATATTTTGATTACTGATTTTGAGATTTATATACTAAAATAGTTCATACACTTTAAAGTATATCTCAATAAAATTACCCATTCGTATTTCTGTTACAACGCCAGCTACAACCGTTTATATGAACAATTGTTCTAAATAACTTATAACTGAATTAAATGTTAACTCGGATTTATCTCAGTTTACCTTTGAAATCCTAAGGTTTTTTCAAGTGTTCATGAAATTGTTTGAAAATTTTTCCATTTGAACCATTTATGATAGAGAGATTAAAGAACCGAATAAGCAATGCGTTCAAAATTTTTAAAAACTTCAAAAGTAGCTATTCATAATCTTTTCCGCTTCTGTACGTAATTGTCATGTTAACATTCAAATAATAATAACCAAAATTTGTTAATAATAATTATAAGGTTTAGGGTGCCGAGTCCCCGAACATTCTGAAATACAGCCACCTTCAACATAACGCCTTTTATCAATAACGCACAGACACGTTATGGTAGTCATTCTACTGCAAATATTTTTATAAGTTACAGGTTCAATTCAAGAGCTTTTAAATTGTAGTAGCACAATAAAAATAAATAATAAAAAATATAAAAATAAATAATCCAGTTAGATTCCCCATTGAGCATTAAAAACATTACGTTACATTATTTATAAATTAACTCATTTTGTAGCAGTTTTATATAACTAATAACACAAACACCTTTCAGTCAAAAGTATGTGCAACGAAGTGGCCAATCCGTAGAAAGAACAACTAAGTCAGCCAGACTGAAACCAAAAATCAGACTGAATGTGAAAAAAGTCATTGTAAACAACAAAAAGTATAATTAACCCTTTAACGCACAGTGTTCCCGCTCTGGGAACACCAAACTCTGACGTTTTGACTGTTGCCAGTCGCGAAGAATAGATTTGATTTCTACAAAAATAGTTGCGGCTGACATAGCTCCACGAGAATCCTTTACCTTTTTAGCACGTCATTTCCCGTAAAAAATTGTCACGATTTTTTTTAACAGCACTGACATTTGCTGAAAAATGGAAGAATGCAGAACAGCTGGATAGATTGCCCAATGCTGAAAAAAGGGCAGCCGTTGCCATCGCTCGACTTAACTACCAGCAAGATGGCGGACGATCGAAACGTTCATCACGTGCCACAGATCTAGAGACCCTTTTTTTGACGCAGCTGCACAGCCAGCTGTGCCCGGCACAGCCGGCTGTAGTCAAAAAAAGGGTCTCTAGATCTGTGGCACGTGATGAACGTTTCGATCGTCCGCCATCTTGCTGGTAGTTAAGTCGAGCGATGGCAACGGCTGCCCTTTTTTCAGCATTGGGAAAGGGTTGCGCCTCAAAGGGTTAAAAAGAAGAATACGGTAGTCCCTTTAAAAATGTAAAGCACAGTTAAAACAAAATATGCATAATAAAGAGAACACGTACACCGAAACAAACAAAAAACCCTAAGAAAATAGAGAATACAAAATTAAACATTTTTTTCCCTTTTATTTTATTATTTTTTGCCAAAAAAAGTAAAAATAAGAAAAATAATAACACGCTCAGAAAAATAAGTGTAAGAAGGGTAAAGAAAATAAGACAAACAAAAATTTTTTTTTTCACAGAATGAATGAAAAGAATTTAAATGAATTCTTGTTGCTAAGGAACATCTTGTGCTGCGATTTGTGCCTCTTGAAACGTACGTACAATTTTCATTGTTGCTATGTATGTTTTATACAAAGTTTCTAATTTTATATGTCATTAAAATCAGTTGTGTTTTTCCTATTAATATACAGGTGTAAGACAAAATACTAGGACCACCGGTGAAAAAATGCAAAATTTTTATTCGGGCTACCACTGGCCCGAATCATCCGACGTGGGACCGATTAATAAGGTTGTGCACAAAGTTTAAGGGAATTCCCAGCCATTATCCTTACTGGGGGGTCTCAAGTTTAGGTTGTTTGTGTGGAAGAGGAAACGAAACACGGATTTTATTCTTCAAAAGACCGCACAAAGGCTCAATAATAATGTTGAAATCAGGGGACTGGGGACACTTCGTAAGATGTTTTACTTCATTAATATGTTCATCTAACTCTTTTGTGCGTAGCGAACCATGTATATAGGAGCACTGCCATCTTGGAATAGAGGACTTTCTCCAAGAAACATTCTTAATCATTAAGTGCAAATGATCTGCGAGAATAATTTGATAATGCTAGCCTTTGACATTCCCCTCAGGACTACAAGTGGCTTCAAGCCACGCCAAAACATTGCTCCCCACACCAGAACAGAGCCCTCTCCATGCTGCAAGGTAGGAACCAGACTGTGGACACGAAATACTTCTGCCGGTGTTTTCCCGACTAACACACGTCCGACAATGGGAAATACTGCACTGCAAAAGATAATTCGTCTGATGAGATTACCTATTCCCATTGCTGTTATGTACAGTTTGGGGGGTCACGGCACCATTGTCGTCTCTTCATGGCATTCTGCGGCGACATTATAAAGGCTTTGGGACGGCTACCCTGCCACGAATACTCGGATCATGCAGCTCCCGTTGAATAGATTTCGTGGATACGTGAACATAGGTGGTTCTGAACATAGGTGTTCGTCTGCAGCAGTGTAGTCTTACGTTTTTGGGGGACTATCCTCTTCAATGCCCTTTTTTTCCAGTCGGTCAACTTCGACTTTCGCCCACTGTTCTCCTTCGCAGAGAAAAACTTTCCCAGTTTTTTGTTGGCTGCCATAACCCTTTACACAGTGGTCCTTACTGTACTCATAAGTTGGCTGTTCTAGATAAGGACGTTCCATTGAAGCGAACTCCAGTAATTACACTTCTTAGCACTTCAAACATAGTGGCGCTTTGCTGGCAACATAATTTTCACATACGATTCTCACACAGAGTTGCCAACATAGCCACTTTGTGGCTATATCTGGCCACTTTAAGAACCTAACTAGCCACAAATTTTAGAAAAAGCTACTAGTAGCTATTTTAGACATATTCTTTCTGTTCTAAGCAATTTCTGGCTCTTTCTACATATTTTCAACCGCTGTTGATCATACTATCCGTTCCGCTCGTTCCTATCTGTAGTTTTCCTTTAACTGTAGTTTGCCTTATTAAATATTATTTAATTTATTTTATAATTGACATGTGTAAACTTGAAGGTATAAAATTCCATCATTGTAATCTTTTTAAAAACTTAGACGACATGCGGCAGCAAAATAAAACTTCATAGACGACTGCTTGGATATCGAGGGCAATTTTACTTGACGCACAATTCATTCCTTTTAGGACAGACGTTCCACAAAAAAGAAATTTTATTTTGTTATTGGAGTCAGTTTTAAGTATTTTTTTTTTTTTTTTTTGTTCGAAATCATTTTTAGCTATTTCTAGCGACTTCTCGCTTTGATTCTAGCCACTTTTACTCCGGTACAAGTTGCAACACTGCTCTCACACCGAGAAAGGTTCGACTATCTTTCCTTTCGCAGTTTCTATACTTTGCCTGTAAAACAACTTATTTGGCAGTAACAGTGCATCGATAAAGAAAACAGCTTTCCGCCAAAAGTAATTACCAGACCGCGGATTATATGTACTTAAAAAGTGACAAAATATGCATGCAAATATGCATAAAAAATATGCACTAAAAGTCTAAAAATATGCACTAAAAATCTAAAAATAAGCAACAAATAATTGAAAAAATATTCACATATTAACAGAAAATAAAAAGGTATTTACTTGTAAAAGTATTTTCTATCACTTACCTTGCAATTATGACACATTTTTTTTTCCTTTGAAACTTCAAAAAATCATGAAAGACAGAATGAGAAATTTTTATTCACAATCTTAGTGATAGGAAATATGAAGTGAAGCTGCTTTCAGTAATTTTTGTTGCAATACACAGCTAAGTGTTTTTCTAAATTTTCAATAGTAAGACTTTGTCTTTTATCATCTAAAATCCTTTTATAATCTGAAAATGCTCTTTCAACATCAACGAATGTCACTGGACAGTACGTATAATATTTCGCTTTGGATGGTTCTACTTTTTCCGGTAATTCACTCCCCTCATCACCATTAATAAAGTTATTTATTTTATTCACTGCCGAAAATCCTGAATTTTTATTTAAAATAAAATTCAGTTTCTCACTGATTTCTTCTCCCTATGGCTCTGGAATCTTACCAACGCATTCCTGTACTTTTACAACTTGACTCATTACATCACTCAGAAGCAGATTTTGATATTCTAATTTTGTGATGTCTGATGTTAAGAAGGAAAAACGAGTTTCGATTATCGATAGACCTTTTCGGATGGACATATCACTAAGCATTTCTTCCGCAATGAAAAAAGAAGAAGAATCGACGCTGTCCAAAGCATTAACTACATCTTTCATGGAGTTAGGTCTTGTCCATAATCCGAAATCCACGTTTTCATCAGGGTTGATATGCTTGTTTTCATTCTAGCCATTTATAAAATTGTTTAAATTGTTGCAAATACACACGAAAAAAAAAATTGAAAGGGTATATGCTATTTTTCTGGGAACCTGAGGTTGTATAAATTTTTCAAAGTGTGCGACTTTAAGAATTAAAGAAAAAAAAATAGTGAAAGGAAGGTAAAAAAATGTTACAAATTCAAAGCTAAAGTGATTGAAATATGCATCCAGCAGAGAAAATGCGTCATTTTATGCAAAATCATCAAAAACACCTGAAGTATGCAAATATGCGATTGCATTTAATCCGCGGTCTGGTAATTACGATACACATAACCAGTATTCATATTTCTATTCAAAAGGGGCGTGGCAGATTTATTAAAAAGGGCACTTTCTGTTAGAAAAAAACAATTTTCCCTTCGTCATCCGACTGGAAAAATTCATGATTGTTTTTATTTTTCTATAAAGCACAAGGCGCATCGGCACTAATAAAAAGGCAGGGAGGGCGCGATGCCCTTTAAAAAACGCAAAATGGAAGCTCTGAGCACAACCAAATCATGTTGAATACCCATTACATGCTGTTATTTATTCATTTATTTGTGCATGCCCGCTTCCAGGCTTTGGCAGTAAAACAACTTATCTATTAATAACAGCAAACGCAAAAGCAAGCAATTTTCAGTCATCAGTAATAACTGTAATAAATATAACTAAATCTAGTTGCATCATTCCTGTTACAGGCTGTTTTTATTCTAATTTATTTTGTTTTTAAGCTTCCAAACTATTTTGTCAAACAATGCAGACAGCTTTCAGTCGAAAGTAATTTTAATAAATGTGCGATTCCGAAAGACGAAAAAGTTACAAAACCAGAATGAATGAGAAGAAAATTGTGTGAAATTGCAACAATGATGATTCGAAAAACATTTTCCAAATTATACAAATGCATAGAACAGAAATAAAACTCACGCACACACACACACGCACAAATAATAATAACAAAGCATAAAAATTCTGCTCAGAAAATAACAGAGAGCTGAGCGATTCTGCGCACATGTCGCTGCCAGCCACTATGCGAGCGGTTTGGTCTCACGGTTCAAACCACGTTAGCCCATGAATTTTTGTGCTCGTCCGAATATTGTAATGTAAAGTTATACTTTGAAATAAAGATGATCTTGGTGTCGGTTGTTACTTAGAAACAACTGACACCAAGGCCTAAAACAGCCACACACAGATCTCGATAAATTCTCTCGCCCAAATCCCAAATAAAGAACACAATAAGGGAGATTTTGTTTTTGATTTTATTACTAGAAGAGTACTATTTCATATTTTTAAAGGAGCGCATTTCTCCTCATATATTTTTTAACATATTTATGCAAATTTGCAAGTTGATTGGCCCAAGGATGATATTACATTTTAGTGTAACCATTTTCATAAATCGCAATAACTGCAAATGAGAGCATTTGAAAACTAAACTATGACGTAGATGCGGTAGCTTTCGTGGCAGACGAAAAAGAAAGGCTCTGGTAGTGAAACATCACACGATCCTGTGTATGCAAAATTCAATATTTGCTCTGGAAATATGTTCTGAAATGCACAATTCTATTTATTTTAATTTTGGTGATTACGAAGTTTGTTATTCTATGTGTAATTATTTGTTACAAAAAGATGTAAATTGTTACTCTATTGTGTTTCCTGCATCTTATATTTGAAAGTTGAGTTTATTTAAAATGTTTATCGCATTTGAAAATAAATAGCATGTCCAGTGTTTATGGGTGTCGTTATGGATACTCTTTCGTTAAGAAATTAAATTCCGATGGAAGAAAAAGATAATCATTCAGTATGTATTGAATATTTAATACATCTTTCAAATTGATATTTTGATACTGGTTAAATCCAAGAAATCCTAAGGTTAGTTTTTATAGGTGGATATGCAGGTATGAAAGTTTAAGAACACAAAAATTGTTTTGTATGTAAATCATATTTACAAATAAATAAAGCAACAATTGCGATTGACCTATTATATGATTTTGTAAGGGATTTAGGCAGGCGAAAACTTACTCTTCGTACTGAAGGGGTTATTTCTACAGTTTCTATTGTTTGGTACATGACGAACGAAATTTGCAATAATCATGAAGATATTTTTTTTAAGCATAAGACAATAAGTATCTGCTTTACATAAATTATTTTGCATTAGTTAAATAGGTTAGAACATAACTTTTGATTATATTTGTATATGCTTTGAAATAGTTTTAAAATGATTGTATTAAAAATTACGTCTTGATTATTAGAAAAGTTTTAATCGATAATTTCATTGTAAAGGAAAAATTATAGCCAAATGCTGCAAATAATAATGAGTGTAAAGTGAAAAAGCTTAAATCGAATTCATCTATTACACATTTATATAGTGGAAAATTAGTATTTAAATTCTTATGTACTATGTAATAAGATAAGTACATTAATTTAAGCTTTATGTATGTACAATTGCTTTTTTTAATGCAGTTGAGAGCAAACTATTGAAATATTAACTGGGTTTCAAAAATTCATAAATTTGCTTGTCTTAAAATTATCTGAATTTCAGTCTTTCTAGATGTTCTGTTGATTATTGATTAAAAATGCAAATTGAACTACATAATTTGTAACAGACTAGAAGTAACATAATTTGCATTAAATAACACGCATGAACTAAAAGTTTGTCCCAAAGTAAGACCTAAATGCTATTTATACGCACTTTCAAGAAGGAATGAATTTAACATTTAATTACCCCTGGAAAACAAGTAAAAGCGATAATAAGATTAAATAAATAATTATATGTATGTATATGCACATATTTTTAAATATGGGTGTTTTGTATTATCCATATGTTTTTAAAATTTACCTGTAATAGATTTTATACTATCATTTGAAAAATATCAGTAACATTTATAACAGAGTTCACTCACATAAAAGTTGGATGTATCTTATTTATACAAAAAATAATTTAGAGAGAGGTAGATTAGAAACAGATTCAGAGGTAGTTTTTTATCTACTTATTTATTTATTTTTTTCATTTACACTATTGCTGATATGCTCCTTAAACTTATTTATATTAAAAATTTGATTGTTTTATCGAATAAGGTAATATTTTATTTTTTTATCAAGTTTCTATTGGTATTGGGTATTGTACAAAATTTCTAGAAAATGTAAAGATTGATATTCATGCATACATACATTTATATATTTATGTATTACAGAATAATAATATAAAAAGGGTACATTTTTATTAATTTATTTTGTGTTTGCCTTCCTTCTCCTTTTTTATATAAAATACTTTAGTTACTTTATATTTAGTCCATATTTTAATTTAAAATATTTCTAAAAAAGGGAGAAGTAAAAAATTAGTAAAGTGGGGATATATCCAAGAATGAATGTCTCTCTAAAAAAAGGATGTTCATTTCTATTAACTCGATTAGATAATTTTTATTCTAGAAAAAAGTTTTATCAAGTTATTTGTTTTTATTAAAGTAAAACACCAGTAATTTTGAGTTCTTTAACCAAATCGCTTTTATCATTGTGACGAGATATTTTAAACCATCGAAATTTTACTGTAGAACAAAATACGCATTTTAAATTATTCATAAGAAGTACTTCCAGTCTAAGGTAAATTAAAAAGTAAGTTGTTCTAAAACATTTGTATTAGTCTGCAAAAAGAGATATTTGCATAGCGAGAGTCACGTGACTTCAAAAGTAGAGGTAACCACCACAGCATGTCTTTCGCCAGCCACGGGTAGCTTTTAACTTTTTTGTACAAATAAAACAATTTCCTGAAGTTAAAATTGACAAAATATCGGGGAAAAGATAGATTTTCAGATTTTTTTAAAGTAGCGCAAATTGTTTATATACAGTTGTTTATATATGTCCCAAAAGGGTGGTAATACGTAAGTACCTCGAACAATGTCTAATGGGATTATATTAAGCTATGACGATTTCATTGGGAATTTCTCCGACCGACGAAACTCCGTTAAAGCGTTACAACCCATAACGGGTTAATGGATTTACATGGAACAAAATTGTAAGCTTTGATTCTTAACGAGAGGAAAATTAATTTTAGACTACCCTTAAAAGAATAAATTTCTCGCTCTCCGTGTTTGTCCGATACCGTCATGTTGCATAAAAGGAATATTCTATTTTTAACTTACCAGTACGTTTGAGGGGGCTTTATGATTTCGGTTTGTTTGTCTGTTCTGTTGTCCACCCGTCCAGTGTTCTAACTTCTGTAAATATACACCAATTTGTGCGAAATTTATGTTTTTTCTATGTACAATACCATGTACACAATTGAAAATTGTGTAAGCAGCATTTATAGTTCTTTTACAGGGGGAAAAAATCCACTACACAGCACAATGAGCAGTCATTCTTGAAAACGTATCGGTTTTTTGGAAGAAAACAAAGTTGGCACATATATTATTAAGGCTCTCAAAATAATTCTCTCCACTGAGAATAATATCTGTATTATTAATAATTAGTCTACGGCAGCATTCAAAAGAATTCCAATACATTACAGTCTGTGGCATTTGAGAGACACTAATATATTTCTAGCACAAGGCAACGAGCATAAAATTTTTATATTCTTCAGTTAAACGTTGAAAAAAAAAATTAAATGTCTTTTACAGGATCTCGTGAAATTGCATTTATAGTAATAATAGAACAATATCTTATCTCCGAAAGCTAGCCAGTTTTAAGGAAAATACATCGCCAAATTTTTCGCAAAAATATTTTTGTACTGGAAAGTGTTCTATAATCTATGCGTTTGGTATGATTTATCTTTCTTGTTTTTATGGTTAATGTTTCTGCAGAAAACCCCGCTTCGCATAGATAGGTTGAAGAAAATGGCAATAGAGAATTAAAAAAGTGCAATTTTAATTCATAATCTTCAAATGTTTAATAAAAAGTCAACTGATTTAAAATGGGAGATTTCTTCTGTTACAAAGGTATAAATTAGCACAAACCCGACAAAGTCGAAATCCAAGAAAAATACACCACAGTAAATAAAATAGAAATAATTTAATGATAATTGAGCGGCTCGGTACCATTTGATTCAAGGACTGGTGGTTGGGACCACTACTCTACATCACTCATGCTGCTTTTGAATTATTGAATTTCCGTACTTTGCCTGTAAAACAACTTATTTGGCATGAACAGTGCAGTGATAAAGAAAACAGCTATCAGTCAAAAGTTTAATAAATGTTGCCAAAACATGTTGATTGTGAAATAAATAAATCAATAAATAAAATAAAAACCATAAAATATAAAATTTAGTTATCTTCAGTGTGCACGTTTCGGGAAAAAAATTTCATCCTTCATCAGCTTGAAATATATTCCGCCAACTACAAGTGCAGAAGTGTGTGAAATGAAAAAGTTAACAGGGGAAAAAGCACATAACCCATTGGAAAGCTGTTGCAGTTCGAAAACAGGGAAAAAGCACATAACAATTTGGAAAATTGTCGCAATTCGAAAACAGGGAAAAAGCGAAACAACAAAGAAGAATAAAAGGAAAAATGACGGAGGGGGGGGGGGGGGTTAGAAGAAAGTAAGAACAGGAAGGTAGGTAAATAGGTAAATATTAAATTTAAATAAATAAATAAATAAAAAAGTAAAGTGGGAGAAACAGAAACATGCAATAACAATACAATCTTGATAATCCGGCAGCACGTTTAGTAATCCGGCGCCCTCAGGAAACACGTGTCCCTATTTCATTCTCTGCTAATGGCATCGCTAGTGATGATGTCTTAGTTATTAAACGTTTAAAAGAGCGTGTTTGTGATAAAACTCATAAAGCAAAGAAAGAGTGAAGAATTAATGAATAATTTCATAGCCAAATCCTGTGTCTTATTTTCTCTCGGAAAAAAAAATTGTGTATTATATCTCTAAATCTTGTGTACTCTCGATAATCCAGTAGTTATGCGGTCCCATATATATCGGATTATCATGATTGTACTGTAGTAAAAAGTAGAGAACAACAAATGAACAATAACAACATAAACGTTGTTAACAATGCTGTTTTTATATTTTTATGCAACTCGCCTACAGTTGGGATAGGATCCTCAAAAAAAAATCTTGCTCAAGCAGAGGGGGCGCGGGTATCTACATAAGTTTAAGAATCCCTAAATTAGAAGTGTGATGTAGATCCCATATTTAAGGTTAATTTTCATTAGCTTTCAGTTTCTTAAATTTAATTTATTCAAAATCAAGCATTCTGACTTAGTTTTCTTGATCTCATTTCTCATTACTTTTGCTTTTGAAATTTGTATTCTGCTTTTCCCGCATGCACTACCGTTTTAATTGCTTCTTTTCCTCGTCAGACTGCATCCTTCTAGGATAAAAAATAGATTATATTACTTCAAATTTGCAATCGTAACGAATTTTTTGCTTCTCCTGTGTTGGCGCTTTTTTGGCATATTGTATTTTGTTGCCATGCATCAACTTTCCAAATTATTCGTCCGCTGTTTGATTACTTTAATTTTATTGATTTAAATTTATTGCAGCTCTGTAATTGGCGTTGGTTATCGTGGCGAAGTTTTTGTTCTCGCCAATGTGAAGTTCGGTGTTGGCATAATTTTTAAATTATTCCACCTTTCTTCAACTGGCTGCCACCAGCTGTTGTTTTTAATATGTTTATTCTTCAATAGTCCTTTTTAATAAACAGAGTTTTAAGTATTCTATTCTTTTCGTCTTCTATTGCAACTGAAATGTTTAACCCTTTAACGCGCAGTGTTCCGCTCTGGGAACACCAAACTCTGACGTTTTGACTGTTGCCAGTCACGAATAATAGATTTGATTTCTATGAAAATAGTTAAACCTACAAATTAAACCTACAAATAAGTCCCTCAGATACGTCAATGTCACTCTGTAACGTCACATGTTTGTCAGACAGTGACGTCACATTGTAACTAACTATCAATCCCATTGCGATTTCACTCTGTAATGTCGCATGTTTCATACGTGGGGACATCATAAAAGGCGTGCATTAACATCATGTTTGTGATGTAACGAACGTGACAAAATGTTACGTTGTCACAACATCACTTACAACATTATTGCTCTACGAGGAGATATAATAGGAAGATTTGCTGAACCCTTTAACGCGCAGTGTTCCCGCTCCGGGAAACCAAACTCTGACGTTTTGACTCTTGCCAGCCACGAATAATAGATTTGATTTCTATAAAAATAGTTGCGGATGACATAGCTCCACGAGAATCTTTTACTTTTTAGCACGTCATTTCCCGTAAAAAAATTGTCACTATTATTGTTAACAGCACTGGCATCTTCAGAAAAATGGAAGAATGAGAGAACAGCTGGGTAGATTGCCCAATGCTGAAAAAAGGGCAGCCGTTGCCATCGATCGACTTAACTACCAGCAAGATGGCGGATGATCGAAACGTTCATCGCGTGCCACACATCCAGATACCCTTTGCTGGTAGTTAAGTCGAGCGATGGCAACGACTGTCCTTTTTTCAGCATTGGGAAAGGGTTGCGCCTCAAAGGGTTAAATTAAAAGAACCTGTTTTTTTGCTAATTCACAACGCCTTCTAATCTTAAATTTATAACTGCGAGTAAATTTTCTTCACGAAATTAACATAAAAAACTGTCGCTGCATTGACAACTACATTCAGCCTATCCCAGACTCCCCTTCGCGGAAAAAGGGTCTTCGGTGCACTTCTTTCTCATGGATACCAGATCTCATACTTCATTAACGCTAACTACTCTCTCGTCTCTCTCTCCAATCACAAAGAAAACAAACATCCCACAAGCCGAACCGACGTCGTTAATACACGACAAGAGTTTGAGGGGAGGGAGAGAAAGGTTCTTTTCGTGAGGACCGTAAAGAGTTAATAAGCTCTCGCGTTCCCAACCGCTCAAGGATGTTACTTTGATATTCGTGATTTCCTATCTCGCTCTGTTTACCTGGCTCCTTCAAACAAACGTTACATTGCTCAGTCTCTGCGAGGGTTGCCAGAGAGAGAAGTTAGAACTTGGCGATGAGAAAGCCTGGCGGGTTGGTGGCGGGATTAGGAAGAGCTAGTGATTCTATTGGAGAAACTAACCCCTAAGAGGTCGTTTTTTTTCTCAAGAAAACTCATAGAAATGCCTATTTTTTATTCAAGAAAATAGTATTAAAAAAAGAGTAAGAAAATCTGAAACACTTTCAGATTTTAAATACGCTCTAGTAGTAGTATACATAGTAGTACGTACCATAATCCATGCATCTTCCCTATTTTCTTTCCTTATTCCATTAAGTTGGAAAGTATATCATTATTCATCGGTGTGCTGTACTTTTATCCCTAGTTCCATAAAAACATCTGTGGAATCGAAATATATCTTAAAATCGCTTACTAAAACTGTTTCACAATCTGCGCCAAGCATATTCCAACTGCACTTCACCGTTTTGAATACTATTTGGAATGTGCATCATAATTCATGAGTATGCCGTCTTTGTATTTATTGGGTCGATTTCTACTTTAACGCTCTGACTCTAGCGAAGTTGGCGATAATTAAACGTATGTAGTTACCAAGACGATTTTTTGTATATATGTGGCAACCTTATTTAGAATTAAAATGGCGCTTTGGAACAACATGCAAGTAGAGCATTCCATTACTTATTTATTTATTTTGGGTTGCCGATTAATGTAGTTTTAGTAATTAGGTGTCCTCGAATTCCTTAACTCGTGTGTTTATTGCTAATTTGTTCACTTTAGTTTTCATCTAGTTCTTTTGGGAGCATTGAAACCTGTGCATAACTTCTAGAGACCCATGATTGCAAAGCTCGCTAAAGTGCAGCGATTTTTTAGGTTGGCGAGAGTGGGAGAGTTAAAATAGGAATCAACTCTTTCTTGTTACATAAAATACATCTTTGGAATAGAGATTTATCTTAAAATCGCCTAATGAAACTGTTTTACAATCTTCGACAAGTATATTCCAACTATACACCACCGTTTTAAATAGTGTTTGGAATGGGCATCATATTTCATGAGTGTGCCGTTTTTGTTTTTCTTGTTCCATAAGACACATATTTGGAATTGAAATCTATATTAAAATCGCCTACTAACACTATTTTACAATAAATTAAATAAAAACTTTGTGAAAAAAACACACATAAAAGGTTACTTCAAGGCGTAACGATCGTTTCGACCGAACGTTTTCCTTCCTCCTCCTTTCCCCCCCTCCTTCCTTTTCTATTATTTTGTTTGTCCTGTTTTTGTGCTGTCCTGTATGTTGTCTATAAAAAAAGTATATATATATTAAAAAATAAAAAATATATATATTAATATTATTTAATTAATTTTTGCGTTTTTATGTATTTTTTTTTTGTTTTTTTGTTTTTGTTTTATGTTCTTTTGTTTGTTCTGTTTTCTTTTCTTTTTCCTTTTTGTGTGTGTTCTTTATTGCTTTCATTTATTTATTAATATTTTTTTGTTTGTCCTTATTTTCTTTTCTTTGTATCCCTTCCCCACTCTCTTTTTTTCCCCTCTCCTTGGTTTTTTCCACCTTTTCTTGTTTCCTTGAGGCAACATGCTTGATTGTTTATCTTTTTCAGTTCCCTCTGCTCTGTTTGACGGAAGAGTTTGTCTGAAGAAGACCGAACGAATTTTCGGTCGAAACGATCGTTAAGCCTTGAAGTAACCTTTTATGTGTGTTTTTTTCACAAAGTTTTTATTTATTTTATCTTATAACACCAGTTTTTTGAGTGTTTATTTTCACTATTTTAAATCTTCGCCAGGAGTATTCTAACATTACTTTTCTAGTTCCTAGTCAAATTCGGAAGAAATCGCCAAATTAGTTTGGTTTTGAAGTTATTTTTCTGCAGCAAACTTGGTGATCAATTGTCAAAAATGCAAACTTGTGCGATTTTTAAGATTTTAATCTTCCCCCCCCCCCCCCCACCTTTTGCTTTATCTGGCAAACACTTTTGAAAAGATCTTCACCGCGACAATTCATGTCTACGAAACCTGTCTACAAGTCATGTCTACAAAGTCGCGTAGACAAAAATCTGGGTATGAACGAAATAGCATCCTAGTGCTGAAAATAAGTGCATGTACAATTTAAGTATTTATTTTATGGTTTGGGGCATTTTTAGCGAAGAAAAAAAGTAACATTTCTAGGAAAAGCCAACATTTAGGATTATTGTGACTGAAGTGTGTTTTCTAGTAAGTAGGGAATCATTAAAAATATATGTTTTAAACACTAAAGGAGAATTTTATTAAACTTTCTTCGTAAAAGCAATAAATATTTGCAAAATTTTCTGTGAACATAAGTAAAAAAAGTGAGCTAAGATTGCAAAATGCATATCACAAGTACCGTACCATAGATTCTTGTACCCTATTACCGTTTCAAAATTATTTCAGAATATATTATTTCAGAAATGCACTACAAAAGTATTACATAATCGATAGGATAAAAGTAATTTGCATATTTTGGCCGCTTCTCCTATTTCTGCCACCCGTATGCGGGACCGTACTTTGCGCGGCACATATAACAGACTCGGCTGCTAGTAAAATGTTTATTTTTTAGGGTTAACAATGCACAAGTTTCTTTATGAATTCATTATCTAACTCACGAAGATATTAAATTTTAGGAAGGCAATTTTTGGTACAAAGATATCAGTAAAAAAGGAATTTTACAATTATAAAATCACAAATTGATAGGATGGTTAATGCCCAGAGTTCTTTAACCCTTTAAGGCGCAACCCTTTCCCAATGCTGAAAAAAGGGCAGCCGTTTCCATCTCTCGACTTAACTACCAGCAAGATGGCGGACGATCGAAACATTCATCGCGTGCCACAGATCTAGAGACCCTTTTTTTGACGACAGCTGGCTGTGCGCGCGCAGAATTACAAATAGTGAGCTTTTCAGTAAAGTTTCCCTACTGCAGCTCATAAATAAAAGAAAATATTTGTGCGTACTACTCAAAATGTGTGTTAGAAGACCTCAGAGTAGTAAAATCCCAGTTTTGTAGGATTAATAATGTACAGTTTTTTTTTATCTTGCAGCTCATGAAAAATAAATTAAAAAAGGTAAGCTAAATTGTAAAAAATATAACGAGTCGCGTGTGGGAGTTTACTTAAAAAAAGGGGGGGGATGTGAAAGTCTGGATCAACTTTCAAATTAAAAAATAATAATAATGATAATGAATAAAGGTACGAACAAACCATTTATTGTGATTTACTAGTATGTTATTACTCTGCTCATTAAAAATTTTATTTGTATTAATTATGAACCAGAAAAATTTTAATAAAATATTTTATCATACAATAATTTTTAAAGAAATTCAAAAATGGCTTCCCAGTTTGCGCAGGATATGTCCGTTATAATTTTCTTTCTTATTAATTTTTACATTAAATTAAATAAAACATTCAAGCAAACAAACTGAACTGAAATTTTTTAATTGTTTTAGTAATATGAAGTTTAATCACTTTATTAAA
Source organism: Cheiracanthium punctorium (assembly GCA_038373885.1). Lineage (NCBI taxonomy): Eukaryota > Metazoa > Arthropoda > Arachnida > Araneae > Cheiracanthiidae > Cheiracanthium > Cheiracanthium punctorium. Next base: position 74,244 of record JAWZYV010001334.1, on the reverse strand, counting down.
TATAAAAATTAAAATTAGCATTAAAATGTTTATATTTTTAAAATAGTAATTTTTTTTCTTTCGACACGACGCCTTGATTTTAATTCCTTTATTATATATCAAAATGTATGTATGAGAAAAAATTGCTGTTTTATCATAAACAAAATAATAGTGTTTTATAAATAGAATAATGTCAAATTAGTTAACCCCAAATTTTTTTTTTATTTGAACATTCATTCTTTACTTATTTACCCTGAAAAGTTATTAAAGGTTGTTTACATTTTGCCATTCTTATGTGTAAGTATCATCGATAAGATTAACGATAGTTAAGTTTTACAGTAGGCTCTTTATATTTTAGCTCACAAGATAAGCAAATCTTAACACAAAGATGTAAAAAGAAATAGGGATGGACGCGAGATAAAAAATCGGCTGTCTCGTCTCGCAAAATCGCTGAAAAACTTTGTCTCGTCTCGCAAAAATCCCTATATCACAATGTAAAATATGCCTGTCTCGTCTCGCAAAATAACTGCAAATCTCTGTCTCGTCTCGCAAATTTCTGTCTCGCAGTCCATCCCTAGAAAGAAACATGAAATTTGGAACATGAAATCTCCAATATAACGCACTGAATGTATAACAAGATGCAATATAATATACGAATGGATCAGTGAACTTAGTGAGTTGCTGATTCCGCTAATGTGTTTAAACTCTAAAACTTTCAATAGCTATTATGGTAATAAGAGTGACAATTTTAAAATTCTATTTGAATGCAAAAGTTGATAATTTTGAGGTGTTATAATATTTTTTCGGGCATTCTATTGCTTACGAGTTTAAGTATCATAAAAAAATATCATCCTTAATTGTAGCGTTATATGCTAAACGAGACGTATGTATGTATAAATGCATGTTCGACATTGACGACTAGACCGTTCTTGAAATCTAGATCAAATCAGTTACATTAGCTAAATAGGACCAGGAATAGTTATTGGCATAGAAAATAATTAATCTAAATTATAGGTTTCAATTATTAGTTTAAAAAACATTAAAACCATTCTAACGGAGTGAAAACTGAATAATCGGTATTCTTAATTTGCAATTCGTGCATTATTACTTAGTTACATAAAAAATACTTGCGGATTATGGTAATAAATATAGTACTAACTCTTACTGAAAATTAGATTTTTTAAAATTGAATTATTTTTATATTTTAAAAGATTATTTTTGGTCGATGTTTGACAAACATTCAATAAATCTATGTTTTTCTTCGATTTTCATGAAATTTTACATGGTATTTAAAATTGAAAATTGTGGATTTTACAGGATAATGTTGATTAATTGGTTTAAATATTTAAGAACTCCAACAACTTTAATGCAAATGACACGATTATCCTTTTTTCATCTATATCTATCCATTTTACAATATTTCACCAATTTTTAAAAGAATTCCTTGGTGAAAAATCGAACCTCTTGCTACCACACGCTTTTACCATTTGACTGAATTATTTTTGAATGCAAAAGTATTTGGCTTACAGTCTTAACTTTACAAAAGTATGTTTTTTTTTTTTCTTTAATTTGAACAGTTTTTTCTATTTTCGAAGAATATTTTTTATAGAAGGCCGATTTTCGACGAAAATATTGAATTACTCCGGTGTTTTCATGAAATTTATCATGGTGTTTAAAATATCTCTACTGATATAACATTTCCGATTTTCAGAAATTTTCATCGAAAATTGTGGATTTTACAATTTGATTACTTGGTTAAAATGTTTAATAATTCATGAGGCTACATTAGCGAACACTAACAGACATTTTTTAACCGGCAAGTTATGCCTTAATACCTAATGCATGCCGCAACGGTTCATGGCAACACCTTGCGAGATTTCTATACAGAATAAGGTATGGGGCGACGAAGCTGGCCTCCTTCGTGCCTAGTGACCTTAAGCCCCATTTACATTGAGACCTTCCCACTTCTTCTCTCGCTGCAGCTTTCTTACCAGGAAATACTTCTGCGTCAGCTCCAAAAGCAGTGCGCGTTTACATTCAGCTGTACTCCCCTTCTACTGTATGTAGTTTTCTACTGTACTTCCCTCCTCCTCCCTTGAAAATCCCTTGAAGGGGGATCGCGCTGAGCAGAGAGGTCAGCAAGAAAGGTCATGGCATGAACCGGACAAGAGAGGTGTTTACACTCCTGTTACTGCCATTTTTCCTGCTCTCTGCCATGAAAGTGGGTTGAGTGTAAACGAGGGGTGGAAGCAGTCATTTACTAGCAGTAAATCCGATTTGAGGACTCGTGTAAACACAGTGGACAGAAGACTTGTCACATACCACTTTTTATGATTTTTTTTCTTAAATTTTAACTATAGAAAACATTCACTAATATCTCTCAAAAAGTAAATGTCAAATTAAACGACTCTAGTATTCAAATTTAAGACTGTTTGAACTTTGCAAAGCTAGTTGTTTTTGTTTTCAGATGTAATCAACGAAACTATTAGTGAGTTTAAAAGAGGGCAGATTGTGTCTATGTGACAAAACGGCGTAAAAATATCTGACACTTTAAATCCACTTAAAATATAGAAGCGTAATAAGCATATATACAGCAAATTTAACTGAAGGTAGCACACGAAAGTTGTAACATCACGGGGGCATAGAACCAAGAAACTGACAAAACTTGATGAAAGGAAAATCGAAGCGGACTCTAAAGAAAAATAAGGAAAGACGACAACTGATATTTCTACAAACTACGAAAGAACTTAATTTGGAACTCAGAAACAAAGATTAATAAATACTATATACAAAGCAAAAGGTGGAAGAACCAAATATAAAATGAAGTGACAAGTCACTTGGCCAGTATGTTTAAGTATCAGCGAAGAAATTAAATATATATATATATACATATATATATATATATATATATATAGATATATATAAATTAAATATTCATAGTTTTTTTTAAATAACAAACAGTGAGCTCTGTTTCTTTCTCTCTGTGTGTGCGTGTGTGTCTGTGTCCGTCAGTCTATCTATCTCTTTTCAGGGATCTGTAGCAAATAAACCGCATGGCAATCAGATGCTGAACATCGCCAAACGCAATCCCTTTCGCGCCAAAAAAGTCAACCCTTTTCTCCATCCTGACGTGCTCCCTACCCATTACAACGCAAAAGAAGCACGGGGAGAACTCGTCTATTAGAGTAATTTCATTAAAAGCGGAGCTCGCCGGAGTGTCAACACGGGTGACCGCACGTCACACCTCACGTGACCCCGACCACGCCCCCGTGACGTCACCGTACCCGAAGCAATCTGTTGCCCCAGTGTTTGCCTACCTTGATTAAAAAAGATCTCGTTGACTGAGGACAGGTAAAACTGATTGGGAAGGAGAGCCTCTTTTGAGCTAGTGACACACGACGCTTCGTTTTTGCGGCGTTGTGAGTGATTAGGTGGGTAAGAAAGCGACGTCCTGCGATTTCCCATTCCGCCCAAATAGTCCGCCCGCAGACACCAGAAAATTCTGAGAGTGGTCTGTGCAAAATAAGGTTCCATTCATCACTATTCATTACGGTGATGATGATGCTACAGAACAGCTGTGTTTTCTTACAACTTTTTTAGGTGTACATTCAGAAGCGTAGCACTTCAATAAATTTAGGCCTCTGAAGCGTAAGGATTTCCCAATGCCAAAAAAGTGCAGCCGTTGTCATTGCTCGATTTAACCCTTTAACGCGCAGTTTTCCCGCTCTGGGAACACCAAACTCTGACGTTTTGACTGTTGCCAGTCACAAAGAATAGGTTTGATTTCTATAAAAATAGTTGCGGGTGACATAGCTCCACGAGAATCCTTTACTTTTTAGCACTTCAGTTCCCGTAAAAAAATTGTCACGATTATTTTTAACAGCACTGACATCTGCTGAAAAATGAAAGAATGCGAGAACAGCTGGATAGATTGCCCAATGCTGAAAAAAAGAGCAGCCGTTGCCATCGCTCGATTTAACTACCAGCCAGCACACCAGCTGTCGTCAAAAAAGGGTCTCTAGATCTGTGGCACGCGATGAACGTTTCGATCGTCCACCATCTTGCTGGTAGTTAAGTCGAGCGACGGCAACGGCTGCCCTTTTTCAGCATTGAGAAAGGGTTGCGCCTCAAAGGGTTAACTACCAGCAACATGGCGGTCGATTGAATCGCCCATCGCGTTTCACAGAGCTCAGCTGTCACAAAAATGTTCTTGAGCTCTGATAGGCGGGCTGTGTCCCGCAATCTCGAAAGATAAGGCTGACAGAAGAGCATAAATTCTCCGTAATTGGAATTGTCGCGTTTAAGGGATCAGTTAGAAATGCAAAAGAAACCCCACTCTCCAAAATAAGCGATTTCCTCACCCACAAGTCCGAAAGAGCATTGACCCCTCACCCCGCACCTTTCGAATGGGGCAGCTGAATTGAGGGGTTAGCAAAAAAAAGTAATGGTCATTCCTGGACAAATGAAAGTAAGCTTTATAAGCTGTTATTTGGTCTTAAAAACAGTTGACCGTACGAAAAGATATAACGTGCAAGAAAAAATCTCAAACATATGCTTTTTGATAGATATCTTTTGAATTTTACTCTTTCCAAAATAAAATCCTGCGTGTGACCCTGCGCTTATGAAATTACAAACGAAATCGGCCTTTTATAATCTAAAAAAGCAATTTCTGGGGGGGGGGGATTTACCGTTTAAGGATACGGATTTTTCAGTAACCTCATAATTTCGAAGCATATGTTAATGTTTCTGATATATATTATTTGTTTCTATAATTTCATAGAAATTGGGCACTTTATGAGATAAATATTGAAACTCAATGCAATCTCTTTGGTCAGTACCTTGAAAAACTTAATCAAAAGCCAAGTGTATAGAAGTGCGAGTATAAAAAATGAATTAAAAATTGATAAAGATTTAAATGGTGTCAGTAAATTAATATTTATAAATCATTTTCAGTAGACCTAATCTGTGTTTAATGCGAATTAAAATGTTGATTAAAATTCTGAATTTTTATCAACATTTTTTTTATGAACATTTATTTGTATTTGGATCTTAAAGTTTCTGTAATGCAATAATAATTATTTCTGTGTCAATTAATCGATTAAATGGTTCGAATATTCGATTAATTTTTTTCCTGGCTATTTCTATTCGGCTAATTCTATCACATTGCTGTGAAACACTATTCAAGTTTGATTAAAATCATATTTTCTTCTATAAGATTCGACCTTCCTAGAGTGTAAATCTTCGTTGAAACAGTGTAACTTGCTGAGTGTAATTCTTTGTTATTATTGGTTATGAAATTTATATTGTTACTCTAAAAACCTCTATGATGATTTCAAGAAGTTTGATTTGTGTTTTGAACGTAAAGAGAAAACGTTGTGAATAAGATCTAATTTCACATAAAAATCATTATAAATTTTGATCTCATATATAGGTAAATAGCTATGGTACTTAAGTTATCAGTAACTGCCTAGGTATCATAATTGAGCATCTGAAGGTTTAACCAATTTATACATTATTTTACTTTTTAAAAATCAAAAAATGCTTCCACCGCCAAAATTCGGTGAGCTAGGATGATTTTTATTTTGCAATACTTGCTTAAGCTTAAGACTTTTCACATAAAAATATATATATATACATATGCATTATTATTGTACATTTTAGTCCTTTTTAAAATAAGATTTATTGATTTATTTTATTTTATTTACAATTACTATTAAACACATTGGGCGAGGAGAGAACTAAATGAATCGATGAGTGCCGATACCACCTCAGTCACAAAAAGGAAATTTTTCAGGAGAGAGAAAAAACTTCATAACTCCTCCAAATTTGAGATTATTTTATGTGGCAAGTTTATCTGTGAACTATAGATGCCAAAGTTGTTTCAAATATTTCAAATATTTTGAGATTTTGTAAAAATCGTGTAAATGTTTGTTCTCGTATCCCTCAAAAACAGCTTTAGGGAGTAGAATGAAATTTAGTAACATTATGATCAGTAACAACTAAAACAATAAATGCCTGATTTTATTTTATCTTAAGTTTGAATAAATTTTAAAACTTTGCAAAATTGCATGTAAAAAAAAGAGAAATCACTATAAGGCGTCCGGAGTTAATATATTAGCTAGCTATTTAATTTTTAAAAAACTGTTGGATTTTTTAGATGTTTATTTGCCGTTTTAGGTTTTTTGAAACTTTTGAGTTTTCTGGAGGCATAATATTTAAATTCTGTAAGGAATCAAACAAAATTTAGTTATAGGAGAGGAATGAACTCTTGACATTAAAACTTTTCCACTAAAACAAAACGTTAAGTTTGAATACAAATACCTTCTCTACTGAGAATTTCACTCAGCACTTACTTACAATCTAACATGGAATCATTTAACAATAGACAGAAGTTATATCGTTGCTTTCAATAATTTTGCCTATAATCTACTTCCATTTTTTGTACTCCTATAATGCTAAGTCAGGCTTTTTGGAAATCTGCATTACATACTAATCTAAGACAGGTAACTCCATCTAATTATTTGAGACAATTCAATTTAAAGTAATTTTAAAAAATATATGCTTTAAATAAAAACAGTTTGATAATGAATTTATCCTAATTTCAGCATTAAGCTAGCTTCTGATAATCACAATATTTTTAGCACTATGTTTAAAATTTCAAATTTTGATACCTACAACCTCTGGTGATTAAAAAAAAAAAAGTTGCAAAAAATGAAGATAAATGCCTAAATTGTTATTAGATAGCAACATTTGATAAAAGGTTCTATTATATAAAGAATTAAAGCGTGACCTGTTTGGGATACCCTGTATATTAAAACTTATCTAAAGATAACCATCTCAATAGCTATTTTCTGCATTTACTAGGAATTGTATGCAATTGTATGCACTTGGCTAAAATAACTAACATAAGAGTCAATTACTGGTGAAATCCATTTTTTCTTACCCAATAATTGATATATAGGTCATCTTAGATAAATAAATAATTTTGTTTATTAAAAAAATGGTGGGCAAAAATTTACTTTGATTTGCTTTTAACGAGGCTCTTGAATTTGCAAAGTGGGGGGGGGGGGTCGTCAAGCACCCACCTGCCCCTATATGGGCTCAGAGTAAGTGTGAAGATACTATTTAAAATGCTATTGTAAAATTCTGTTGTATTTTGATATCAATAGAAATAATTATAACAATACTATAGTTCAAAATAGGCATTTTTGAACTCTTTTAATTTTAATTAATTTATTTATTTAGGTTTTTTTGAGGCGTGTGTGTGAGGGTAGTTATGCAAAAAACGGATAAGAAGTATGATGATAACTTATCTGGAAGCATTTAAAATGTATTAAAATAAATAAAATAAAATGCATCAGATATTTAAAAAGGCGCTTAAAGTGATACACATCGCTAAAAATAAAATAATTTTCAGATTTAATTTTACATCTAAGCCAAAGTAATATTAGAAAAACCAAACAGATCGCTAAAAGATTAGTTTTTTTTTTTTTAATTTTTTTTTAAACTTGTCATGGTTACTGTGAAAGTGAATAAAGAGTGAATGTGACACAATTTATTTAGGGTGATTTGATCATTAAAAACTGCCGGTTTGTAGATATATTTCTCATTAATTAATACATATTTAATCATGTCCTTTTCCTATGAGCCTTGATTTCCCTTTTTTATATGAAAATAATACTATTTAGTTCGGTAATTATGTTTGTTCTGTTTTTTATAAAAACTTTTAAAAAAGAAACAGACATACAGTGGAACTTCTTTTTGCATATCTAACCGACCCCTTATTGCGATCAAGATCGCGCCGAAACCCATTACAGAAAATTTATGACTCTTCTGACCTTCTGACAGGCTTCTTGCGAAGAGAGCATACTTTCGTTTGAAGTGGGGTACGCCTGACCAGGAAAGACAAGTCAATTATCTTTTAGACGGTCCCTCTTTTGAACCCCAACACCCCGGCTAAGGCATAAATCCCGTAAATCGTTTTTCGATGTAATGGGATACCACGGATAGGCGATGGGTAATTCGATCGACCGCCAAGTTGCTGGTAGTTAACTTGAGCGATGGCAAAGGCTGCACTATGCCAGCATTGGGCAGTCTATCTAGTTTTTCTTCTACATCGATGAGGTCATGAGCCTTTAGATTGAATCCCTTTAGACCGAAAATCAACTAAGGGATGTTAGCCATTGTGTACAATGGGTCTGGGAGAGTCAGGAATTAGGGGTTGTATTACTATTTCTAAAAAGTGGATTCAGCGAAAATCTCCAATTATCTTTCTCCAGTGGCGACCTCGTTTCACCATGGCACAGTGGTTATATCACTGAAAATGGTAGACGGCAGAAGTGTGAAGGTCCCGAGTTCGGGTTCCATCGCGCGGTTGTCGATCTAACGGTCTGGAGTTTTGGTAGGTTTTCTCCAGATGTAACGTGAATACGCGTTAGAACCCTTTAGAAAGTCCTCCTACCAAGGCATCCCTCATCTTAGGCAGATACCCCTCGCGCAGGTTTGCTTTAATCACACACAACAAACCTGTGGCGACCTCTGTGATCTTTGATCTTCAGTAGAGGGTAAATTCAAAGTCATGAGCCTTTCGATCGAATCTCTCTCGACTAAATGTACAGCTCCGTCCCACTTGTCCCAAAAAAAAGTCCCACTTTTACTTTTTTCGGCCGCCGTTCGTCGTACAGCAAAGTTACAGATACCAATCGTTTACGATTGACGCACACTTTAATTTGCTATGCATAAAAATTGCATAAGGGGCCATCTACATATTAAAATTCGCACCAACTTTTTTTTCTCAATAGCAGCCCCTAGATTTTACTTCATATTTCAAAAATTTAATAAAGTCAAAATATGGGGTTGCCATTGAGTAAAACGAAGCTGATGCAGAATTAAATATGAAGACGGCCCCTTATGCAAATTAAATTAATAGTAAATTAAAGTACGCGTTATTTGCAAACGAATGGTATATATAACTTTGCTGTACGACGAACGACGGCGAAATAAAGAGCAAGTGGGACTTTTTTTTCCGCAGCTGTACAACTGCGAAAAAAACACACACACACACAAAAAAAAAACGCTCGTTTGTACTTTATTCGGCCGTCGTTCGTCCTTCAGCAAAGTTGTATATACCAATCGTTTACGATACGATTGCCGTGCACTTGCTATACATAAAAATTGCATAAGGAGCCATCTCCACATTAAAATTCGCACCAACTTTCTTTTTCCCTATAGCAATCCCTAGATTTCACTTCATATTTCAAAAATATAGCTCATTTTAACCGTGGATATCAATTTTCAGTAAATTTGAACTGAAAATGAGTGAGTTATGAGCCTCCAAAATCCCCCTGCTCCTATGTTAAAAAATGTTTTTATACTTTAATTCATATCTCATATAAAATTCATAATAAGAAGCAGATTTTTATTCTTACTATTAGAACTAAACTACCCAAACATAATTAACTATTATTATAATTTTTAATAAACTCATGAAATATTAAACTAATATTCAAATATTATGAATAGCGACCTAGCCAAATTTCGGCGGAAATAGATGCAGAAAGTAATATTCCAAGGCTGTGCAAAATTTCAAATTTTTACGTTGAGTAGTTTAATTTATCTATATAAATAAAATTAGACTTTTGTCTGTACATTTCTTGGAATTCAAAAATTTTGCGATTTCTATCCTTTTCAAGCACCCGGGAATCCGATGCAACCCTAAAAAAAAAGTTTGTCTGTCTGTCGTTCGGTCGTTCTGTCATTCTGTCATTCTGTCCGTGACGCTTTTTTTGTTTAAGCATCACGTAAAAACGACTGAAGCGAATGATATGAAATTGGGTGTCATGATAGGTGGTCAATCAACTTAAAACATAGGCGTCGAAATTTTAAAAAATCTTGATTAGATTTTCAGATTTTGCGAAAATCGTTTCAAACTGCGTAAATTCGTGTTCGAGCATCACGTGAAAACAACTGAAGCGATTGAAATGAAATTTGGTATCATGGTACCACACACGAAACCACCAAGATTTTATATGTCGGTTCCAAGTATGAAGTATGCTTCAACATGGCACAGTGGTTATGTCTTTGGAAATAATAGGCAGGCGAAGCGTGAAGCGGGTCTCATCGCGCTTCTGTCAACCTAACCGAAACCACCGAGAAAACTCTCGCAAGACCAGATTTTATTTGTCGGTTCAAAGTATGAAGTATGGATCACCATTGCACAGTGGTTCTGTCACCTTAGAAAGACCCCACGGAGGGCAGCCAACCCTTGAAAAGTGATACGACGCTATGTATGAAGAAAAAAAGTAGGGTAAAAAAACAAACTACCAAGGAAAAATCCACACAAAATGCAAGAATGTAGATTGAAAACTAAAGAAAACCCCACCCAAGTCTCTAAAATCAACAAAAATTGAAAAGTGATACGGGGCGTAGAAAAACTGGCTTAGACAAAGAACCCGTGATTGAAAGAAATAGCACTCTCAAGTGCTAATAACCGAAGTGAAGAAAAGGAAAGAAGGCAGAGGCTTACAGTAACTGTTTCGAAGCAGAATCGGGGAAAATAATTGAAGGATCACTTCTGACAAAGAATTTTCTATGAAATAGAAAAAAATTACAAGCATTGAAGATGACTCATAATTTAGGGATTTCACGAAATTTTAGATTAAGGTATTTGATTTTAATTTATAATGATAGGAAACCAGTAATATAAAGTTTGGGAAAATTTTACTAAATAACACAAATTTACACTCATTGAGCCGTTATTTCACAGCTATTTGAATTCGACAGATGTTACCCAAATCACTCTAACAATCATAGAGTTTATTAATCCCAAGCTTTAGCTACTGCTTAGAAACTCATACACGGTGTTTGTACGTAATATGTACTACAATGTAATCTTTTAGACAGTGAATTCATCAGAGCTACCTTAAAGCTAAACGTTTTTTTCAAACGTTCAAAAGACCAAAGAAGTTCTAGAAAGAAATTCGTCAATTATAAATTGAGCATTTCCTCAGAGAAGCATTATTCTCTACTGTTCCTTTATCTCTAACTTCAGAAGAGCAGAGTCAAAATCTAAATTAAATTGAAAACTAAAATCACATTAGGTAAAAAAAAATACACAAAAGAAAATACTCCAAAGTCTCTATTTATTGGGTTGAAACTCTATCATGTTATATATTTTTTCTAACTTTTTCAAATACGTTAATGACAATATCTTAATTAAAATTAAAAATTATTTATTAATATTGAACTGTCACAGATGAACCCTCTGAGACAAAACTAATAATGCCATGGCGTTTTTTTTTACAACCTTATTTTTTCCTTAAGCGAGTCTTTAAAAATTGATTTAAACTAGACTAGGTTTTATAGCGTCTCATTTAGCGCTTGGCAATTAGCGTTAATTTTTTTGCCATGCTTCTGAAAGAGAAAATGATGCAGACACAGAGCGTCGTTTTTGTCCTCCAAGGCAATTAAATTCCCTTTCTCTCTCCATAATGTTTTCTTGGACTGTGATTAATTTGAAGCCCAAAAACTTTAAATGTTTTTAACTCCAGTAGTTTTCCTTCTAAGTTTTTTCAAAATCATCTGGGCACACTGGCCACCAAGGGAGCTGGAGAAAAATAAAACAATAATTGTCAACAAGTCCAAGTTATGGAACGCATATCTCAGCTGCCGTGGCCATTTTTACTGGGCATCAAGGGAGATGAAGCTTTTTTGTTGTTCTTCTTTGTTTCCTTCCAAAAGGAAGATTTTTTTTTAAACAAAAGTTTGTCGCTTGCAAAAATTGTCCCTTACTTTATCCCGTGAGAATAAACTTCCAGGAGGAAGAGAAAAAAATAATAATAACGGTGAAAATAATGAAAAGGCAAAAAGTTGTGTTCTAAAAACACTGCGTTCTGTCCCGTGGGCCTTTTTTAAAGGCGCGCAAGCTTCTTCTTGTATGCAGATGCGGAGAGAGAGGTTAACTTTAATCAAGTTATTAAGCAGAAGGGTTGCATATCGAGGCATACAAATTTATGAGTCCCCACAGTGGCGTACTGTTCTGTGCCGAGGTCATTACAAAAACCCCGTTTGCTGGAAAAGGTTGATGATAAAAAAGAGCGCAACCCTTCCCTCCGCACACTTAAGACAGTCATTAGCATGAGGACAGACTGCAGTGTTCTTGATGAGGCACCATTTTGCACGATAAAAGTTCGGAAGAGTTTTCTTTTTCCATATTTGGCGGAGGAATGTTCAATTTTGGCGACAACGGAATTCAGTCCAGATCAGCGTTCTGGAATTGGGCTGTCCTTATCCAATTCAGTATCAAACACACGCAGATCAGGAGCGGAGATTAGGGATGGACGCGAGACGAAAAATAAGCGTCTCGCGTCTCGCAAAATAGCCTAAAAGCTTTGTCTCGTCTCGCAAAAATCCCTATATCGTAATGTTCAAAATGTGTGTCTCGTCTCGCAAAGAAGCTGTAAACCTCTGTCTCGTCTCGCAAAAAAGTCGTCTCGCGTCCATCCCTAGCGGAGATTTTGTATTACCGTTAATTTATGGTTTATTAGACTCCAAAATAAGAATCTTCTTCGATGTATATACTACCAGATAATGCCTACTGTAGAGGCAATTACAGTAGAATCGTTTCACTACGATTCTCGTGTTTCACTACGATTCTCGTACAGTATCTCGTTTAACCGAGATCGGATTATCCGTCCTGCAGCTTATCCGGGACATTCAAAATTTATGTTGACGGCACATGGAAATCAGTATAAAGCACCACGGTTAAAATGATCATGGAGGTCGGTTTTATCAAATGAAGAAAATAAAATTCTTACAGAACACGACGATAATACTGAACTGCAAAGAAAAATCTTTGAAGATCTGAGAAAGTGAAACTGTTTTGACAGCTAAAATGCAACAATGAATTAAAGGAACATTGGAAATTGAAATGCTGCGAAGTTTGTGGTTTAAAAGACAAGGAATTTTATAGAATGTCCTTAAAGATGAAGAACTGTGTATTGCGTTTGATCGGGGGACTTTTCAGGGGATTCTAATACGTATTCGCGTTGTATCTGGAGAAAACCTCCCAAAATACCAGACCATTAGATCGACTGCTATGCGGTATGCCATAACCCAGGACCTTCATAATTCAGCCACGTACCGTATTCAATGTCTTATTCACTCGGCTATGGTAGGGTTAAGTGCTGAAGGAAATCATGTAACTCATTGAAAATTGAATCATGGTAAAGCATCAGTACATAGTGTGTTACTTAATTACTTGGAACAAGAAGATGAAAGTCTGCTAAAAAAAAATGATGCTGAGAATTTTGCGTTAGTAAAATTCGTCGAAAAGCAAATGCAAAAAAGAAAACGCATTTCTATAATTTCATTCTTCATGAAACAGAGAGGGAAAATACTTTTTTTTTTGGTAATGTACTAATTGTAAATCTAAATAACATTAGAAATTATTCATTCTCTTTGCACAGTATTAATAAAATTATTAATATCCTATTGTATAAAAATTTAAAAGTTTCTATTAAGTCTTTTTTAAAAATTCACCTCAAACTTTGAATAAATTGGATTATACGGGAAGAGGCATTTCCCGGATATCCCGATTAATCGAGAGTCTACTGTACAACGAGCACTACATAAAATTATTTGACAAAAAATTTTACTCTACTGGTTTACACTCAATACATGCAATCTTTCTCCAATTAAAATAAATAACTTCATTCTCTATAAGAGAACAAGAAGTAACGTTGCTTTTCCGTATAACAATATTTCGCCTAGCAAAAACTACTGAAACTTATACGAAATTTGGTATGTATGTGAGATTTGTAACCCTTTGAGGCGCAACCCTTTCCTAATGCTGAAAAGAGGGCTGCCGTTGCCATCGCTAGACTTAACTACCAGCAAGATGGCGGACGATCGAAACGTTCATCGCGTTCACCAAACGTGCAAGGCTGGCTGTGCCGCACAACCAGCTGTGTCAAAAAGGGCCTCTAGATCTGTGGCACTCTATGAACTTTTCGATCTTCCGCTATGTTGCTGGTAGTTAAGTCGAGCGATGGCAACGGCTGCCCTTTTTTCAGCGTTGGGTAATCTATCCAGCTGTTCTCGCATTCTTCTATTTTTCAGCAGATGTCAGTGCTGTTAAAAATAATCGTGACAATCTTTTTACGGGAAATGACGTGCTAAAAAGTAAAGGATTCTCGTGGACCTATGTCACCCGCAACTATTTTTATAGAAATCAAATCTATTCTTCGTGATTGGCAACAGTCAAAACATCAGAGTTTGGTGTTCCCAGAGCGGGAACATTGCACGTTAATTGGTTAACAAAGGTGGTAGATTCGACAGCATTTTTTAAAATTCGTAGCCTGTGGAGTGTACAGGTCCAGAACCTTCTTTTCAAATATTTCATATGTTAAAAGAGAGAGACCCCTAAAAATCAATTTGAATATCGTTCTCTAAACAGGGTAGGTATATAAAAAGGGTGGCCATCTTTCTAGAAAGGTAAAATATGATCTATAAAATTCTTTCTGCAAAATGTGACAAATATGAATCCTGTGTTTAGGCACAGCTTGTCTGTACTTAAAAATTTGTTGAAAATTTATTTGTTCCAATTTTAGGTAAAAGGAAAGACACATTTTTTTTTTCCTGTTCCCCAATACATTTAATATTATAGTTACCAAACTAACATTGTTGTCACTCAATTTGTTGTATTAATTCTAAATTCAGGTCAACATGCAAACGAATGTATATTTTCGATGTGTTTCAAATATGCTGAATTAGTAAGAATTGCAGTCAGTACGTTTGAAAAGGAAACTATGAAGTGGGACAGATTTTAAATTTTCTACCCAAGTGAAGTAATTCCCTGAAGTTAAAACTGGCAAAAAGTTAATAAAAACGAAGAACGGATCGACTCTCATATTCTTACCTGTTTTTCTTTTTCTTTTTTTTTTAATTTTAAGCCGATCGCACCGTTGATGTGGATTTTACTATATTTTTAGAGCATAACTTTTTTTTTTTAAAAAGAGTAATGAAAGCTTCGGTTTGGAATGTTATGAACTGAGACCGTGAATGTTATGAACTGAGTTTGGAACGTTTGGAATGTTATGAACTGAGACTCCAGTGACCGTGAGAAAGTGATCAGCGTCACTATATGTTAGGATTAGAACAAGGGAAAACGATTCTTTGATTTTAGACTAAAAATTATGGCGATACATTCGTTCTTTGAATCAAAAAAGGTTGAGTTTCAACTATGATTTTACAGGAAGTATTTTTATTGCGGCGCAACTTTCTCAGTGGAGCGATTTTGCCTTTTCTGAAACTCGGTGCATTTCAAAGAGCTAAATGTGTTTCGTTTTTTATAGAAATCAAATCTATTCTTCGTGACTGGCAACAGTCAAAACGCCAGAGTTTGGTGTTTCCAGAGCGGGAACACTGCGCGTTAAAGGGTTAAATGGTCCCCAAGGCGAAAAAGCACACCCACTGCCATCACTCGATTTAGCTACCAGCAACATGGCTGTCGATTGAATCGTCCATCACGTGACACAGAACTAAAGTTTTTTACACACCCGGGTGTGCCAAAAAAAATTAGCTTTGTAGCGCGCGATCGACGATTCGATCGACCGTCATGCTGCTGGTAGTTAACTCGAGAGATGGCAACGGGTGTACTTTTTCAGCGTTGGGCACTCTAATCCGATTTTCTATATTGATGTGAAAATGTTCGCTCTTTAAGACAGATTTCTTCCGTATGGTCAACCTGCCTTGGTCGATTACGGTTTGTTTGTTCCTTAATGTTCACACCTAAACCGCTGTTTTTGAGCTTTTTCATTGAGAAGAGATCCTCTGTGACAAATCCCAAAGTCCTAATTTGTTTAAATTAACTCATCCGTACCCGGGCTGTTTTCGTGACCTTTTCCCAGTCTTTGCAGATGGTAGCAATATTAAACTTTTGACATATACTGTACATGCAAGCTAGTGATAATTTCTTTTGATTGCATAGAGAGTGAAAAATTTGCAGCTCCTCTGGTCGTGTTAAAGTATTTTTTATAACTAAAATTTAATACTCGTGAACAGGCTAGGAAAAATTAATTAACGTTTACAAAAGTCTGACAGCGAAAGTGTTAGAGTTTGAGGGCCCCCAAAAAGGGCGACAGACACAGGTGGGTTGACTTTCTATCTTTTTCCTTCACATTGCACTACAGAACTAGTTTGTCCTATTATTTTTATTAATAGCCCATTTTTAACTTTTCATGTTTATATTGTTAATTATTAATTTATATTTCCAAATTATTATTAACAAAAATATTTTACCCTCTTTATTCCGCTTTAAATCCTACTCAAGTACTAAACCAAAGTTGCTGTCTTCTGTGCAGGTCTTCTATGTTCATATCAGAGAAGGGAGGGGAATACATAAAGGATGGGGAGGAGAGGTATAAAAAGAAAAATTGATTATTTTCTATTAAAAAAATTCAATTTATTATCTTTGCGAATGGAATGGGATGTTCTGAGAAGCACTTTTTTAATAACTGTAAATTTTGACTAGATGTTTGTTTTATCTGAAGTCTTGTTATTTTGTTTCATTCTTTTACGTATTATGGACACATTGAACATCTCGACGAGTAAAAAGGTATGGTTTTAGCAAAAGTTTTAACATCATGCATTTTATTAAAAAATAGAGGTATTGTAAAAGAAATTTTTCGCCCACTTTATATACACAGATAATAGTTCATATGCAAATTACAAAAAATAATTTGATTAGCAAATTCATTTTTAAGAATTAATTAACTTTCTACATATCTCATACATACGAAATGTTTTGCAATATCACATTTCGTACACTTTTCTAAAAAACTATTGAGCTTGCAACCTTAAAATTTGGTATGACATCAGAAAACATACCACCCGAGAAAAATAAGAAGTGATTTTCCTTTTGGCTAAAACGTAATAAAGTATAAAATATTTTACTAAAAAATTTAAAAAATCCTAAAAATCAAAGAAACAAAAACATCGTTATTTTCAAAATTTTTTCACTCAGATCGCTCATGTTAGAGATTTTTAAAGAAAGAAGTTAAAAAATTTTGTAAAGTTTCAACTGCTTATCTGAAAGAGATTTTTAGAAAAGTGTCAAAAGCATTAAAAGAACACAATTCGAGAAAATGGCAAAAAAACTAAAACTTCACTGTAGCCCAACCATGTTTATTTACATTTTTAAAAGCCATATTTTGAGTTTTCATAAATTCTAAACGGCTTAAATTATGCATACATGGAATTGTCTCTATTTTTAACACGCTTTTATTAGATTCACCTGTATGTATGTTTGTATGTTTGTATGTTTTTAACCGACTCCTTTGAACTCGATTTTTACCCACTTTAAACGGTCAGATTTAATTTAAACTTTGTAGATATATCAAGGATCGATGATAATACAATAACTTGATAAGTTTATCCTATTATCCTGATTTTATTTATTAGCTTCACCTGTATGTATGTTTGTAACCGACTCCTTTGAACTCCAATTTGGCACTCTTAAAACGGTCAGATTTAATTTAAACTTTGTACATTTATGAAGAACCGGTGACAATACAATAATTTTATAAGTTTATATCATTATCCTGATCAGGATCGCCAGGATTAAATAATTTCCTCATTTCTTATCCTGATTGAAAGTAGAACACTTCCAAAGATTACAATCTTAAGAAAACATTTTTTACTGTGACCGTGATCGTATAGTCGTTAGTACATTGCGTTGTGGCCGCAATAACCCAGGTTCGAATCCTGGGCACGGCAATATTTTTATTTTTACAAAATATTGTGATCCACCACATTATGGAAGAGTTGAGTACAAGAACATGTTAAGGCCATTCTTTTTAACACGCTTTTATTTGTTGATTAGAGACCTATTTTTCCTTTTTAGTGAGGAAGGTACATTTAACTGCAGGTTGATCAATACTTTAGTGCACACCAGGGGCGTAGCAAGAGGGGGGCTCAGGGGGCTACTCCCCCCCCCCGAAATAGGACCCTTTACTTAGCTTACAATTTGATATTTATTTTACAATTGAACTTTAGCTTTAAATTTGATACCCAGCCCACCCCGAAATAAAATCCTGGCTACCCCACTGGTGCACAGTGAAAATAAATTATCTCACAGTTTGTGCTTTCCAACTTAGTGTTCCTTAGTGTCTTATGAGAGATATCTAAAATTAAAAATAAATTTTAAATGCATACAGTTTAAAAAAAACTAAAAAAAAACACGCTTTTATAGCAAATCGAACTAAAAAGTGAAAAATAAAAATATAGTTTAAAAAACCAAAAAACACGCTTTAGTGATAAATTGAACTAACTAAAAAGCGAAAAATAATTCTTAATATAGAAATAAATTAATGAACGAAAAATAGTATTATTGTGAAAAAAGCGTGGGGTGCTCCATATATTAGTTCTTGAGAATATTCGATCGGTACGATTAGTACAAAAATGATACAAAAAATATAGCACAAAGCGCCCCACGCTTTTTTCACAATAATACTATTTTTCGTTCATTAATTTATTTCTATATTAAGAATTATTTTTCGTTTTTTAGTTAGTTCAATTTATCACTAAAGCGTGTTTTTTGGTTTTTAAAACTATATTTTTAGGCTGATAATTAAAAATTCGAAAATTTGAGTCATTCTTTGTTCTACGTGTCTTTCAAGAATGAAGTTTTCGATCACGAAAGATTTTCAATCAGTAATCATCCGACGAAGTTATTCAAAGTCTAATTGCGTATTTGTTTGACAAGAGTTGATGTACCAATAACGTAATGATGTCAGCATTAAAGCTTGGCGACGTTTTGTGCTCCTTTAACATAACAACAACGAAATTATTTTAGCCTCAATTTCACCACCAGTGCTGTTATTTTTAAATTTAAAACTGAAAAATGAAACATTAGAAAAATATCAACCAATGTATAGTTTCAGTAAAGGCAGTCTTTGCTTATGAAACTGTCTTTTGCTGAAAGCAGCACTGGCTGTGCGCGCACAGCCAGCTGTCGTCAAAAAAAGGGTATCTAGATCTGTGGCACGCGATGAACGTTTCGATCGTCCGCCATCTTGCTGGTAGTTAAGTCGAGCGATGGCAACGGCTGCCCTTTTTTCAGCATTGGGAAAGGGTTGCGCCTCAAAGGATTAAAAACTTGTTGAAAATGTATTTGTTTTAACTTAATGTTAAAAAAAGTCCTTACCTACATTTAATGTTTTATTTTGGATGGGCCACGCTTTTGAAAAAAAAATTAAATTAAACTGTGCGTGCGATCATATCAGAAAATCTGACTTGCATTCGGATACTTTTTTAAGGGGAGGAGGGTGTATTTTAACGAAGCCAAGGCGTATACTGGCACTGCATCAGGAAGTGTCGGCAACCCCTCAAATAAAGATGGCGAGCAAAATGCCTCCGGGAAATATGGATACTCTTTGATTTCGTTGTGTCGGTTCGCAGATTATGACGGGAGTCATTTGCATAGAGGGCATTAATTAAAGAACTGTTTTGTCTCCCGCTCCCTTCCTTTCATTATCCGACAACTGCGAATTTCCCCAGGTGACATCCCGTCCCTAATGAAACTGTTTATTCATTTCTTCGACGTAGTTTTTATCCCCTCCCCCCCCCTTTCTGGTAAAGAGCGTGTTACGTACTTTTTTTCCACCCCCCTTTCTTTCTAAAAACTCTTTTCATTCATTTTTTATGCTCCTCAGTGCAGTAAAACTCTTCCTTCAACCTCTGATGTCATCAAGCTGCTTCTTGATTTTCTGTGAGTAATTTCTGCGGCAGCTCCTTTTGTTCTTTAGTAATCCGATGATTAGACTTTCTGGATAAGGGAAAATGAATGGCTGCTGCTCGGCTCCGAACTTGATGATGATTAAAGAACGAAATATTTTGTAGTAGGACGCTTATTTACTGGTTAATGACTTGGCGTACTTGATTAATCTTCTGAGCATCCCGTTAGACCATGGATGAGTGTGTTTGTACAGATATTGTAATGCAAAATTGTACTTTGAAATACAGATGATCTTGTACTTAGAAACAACTGAGATAAAGACCTAAAAGTGCCATAGATCTCGATCGCTAGTGGATCCGTTAGCCCTTGGTGGATGAATGTGTTTGCACATATATTGTGATACATAATAGATTTGTGATACATAATCATGTAAAATTGCACTTAAAAACAAACAAAGATGATCTTGTACTTTGAAACAACTGATATGAAGGCCAAAAGGTAGCACTGTACCACACATAAAAAGATTTATTATGCTACAGAGAAAACAACTGAACAACCGGCACACTCGCACTACGGACCGACTACTGCCTTCAACAACAATGGTACAGGCTGTGTGAGAATCAATGCATAAATCGAATGTTGATGTATTAATTAATATGCATCATTAATATTAATTAATCCTTTGTTCGGGAACCCTCTCTCAAAAAATTTTGAGAACTATATTCAAAAGGATGTGCTTTGAAAACTTCTGGGGGCGCAATTGCGACTGCAAAAAAATTTGTATATGACAAACTTCATTCAAGTGCTATCAGTATAGCGTTTATGACTTAAAAGACAAATCGATAAATTTTTAGAACTTGTTGATAGTGAATGTTAACCAAGCCAAGTGGTGCTGCAACTGATTAAGGGTGTATTATTTCGAAGAAACAAAATATCTCTCACGGTCTTGGTACGCACATTAAGAAAAACTACTTGCGGCAGGAACGTGAAAAAATTTATTATGATTCTTTATAAGCTGTATATACACTAAGATAAAGGGGAAAACGGTGCCTTTTCTAAAACAATGAAAAAAATTCTTAAAAATGGAATTGCACTGAAAATTTTTCAGAGTAACATATGCTGCAAAATTTTGGATTTTTAACATTTTTTTTTCCCAAAAGTTTGATATGTCACATAGGTTTATCTCTAATTTAAGTGTATGGCACAACTGGAAAGAGAAATTCTAAAAATTTTGAATTGCATAGCATAATTAGTTTATTTGTATTTGTGTACAGGAATCAAAAGATCATTTTTGAAATATACTGTTCAGGTTGTTCCTTTTTGTCGTAAGAGGACTTTTGAATAGCTTTAAAAACAAACTAATGATGTTAAACACTCAAAAAAATTAAGAGGGGAGTAGCCAGTAGTGCTCCCGAAATGGTACCTTTTACTTAACTTAGAATTTAATATTTAGCTGAAAATCGAACTTTTAACCCTTTGAGGCGCAACCCTTTCCCAATTCTGAAAAAAAGGGCAGCCGTTGCCTTCGCTCGACTTAACTACCAGCAAGATGGCGGACGATCGAAACGTTCATCGCGTGCCACAGATCTAGAGACCCTTTTTTGACGATAGCTGGCTGTGCTCATCGTCAAAAAAGGGTCTCTGCCAGCTGCGTCAAAAAAAGGGACTCTAGATATCTGGCATACGATGAACGTTTCGATCGTCCGCCATCTTGCTGGTAGTTAAGTCGAGCGATGGCAACGGCTCTCCTTTTTTCAGCATTGGGCAATCTATTCAGCTGTTCTCGCATTCTTCTATTTTTCAGCAGATGTCAGTGCTGTTAAAAATAATCATGACAATTTTTTTTACGGGGAATGACGTGCTGAAAAGTAAAGGATTCTGGTGGAGCTATGTCACCCGCAACTATTTTTATAGAAATCAAATCTATCCTTCGTGACTGGTAACAGTGAAAACGCCAGTTTGGTGTTCCAGAGCGGGAACACTGTGCGTTAAAGGGTTACCTCACAATTTGATACCCAGCCCCCCCCTCTCCCGAAATAAAATTCTGGCTACGCTACTGATAGTTCTTCCCTAACTGCATTATGTTCTAATACTAACAGTAAACCTGTATGTCTCGGGCAATTTTCTGAAAAAATTTCTTAATCACGAAAATTGTCTTCAAAAATGGGACGAAATGTTACCTGTCTATGGAAGGTCTTCCAAAATTTATTAATAATTTATATTTGGCATTTAAAAGCTTTAAACTTTCTCAAGTTGAGTTGTTCACACTGAGTTCGGTTCAAAAATCATAATTTCAAATACACTTTTATTATTATTATCATCAATTATTAGTATTATTAGAGCCAACTCTTAAAATTGCCAAAAGTTCCCATTTATTGAAACTAGTGGATTTGAAAATACTAGTTACAGCCATTTAAATAAACGAAGAAACATAAACATATTCATATTCTGCGACTCCTCTCATAGTAATTTTCTGTATTCTAGTGTAGCTATTATTACTATTTCCACCAAAAGAGCTGATTTACAAATTAAAATATATACACACACACATATGTGTGTGTGCATATACAGAGTGTCCCAAAACTTTGACCCACGTTTTTATTCCTCAAATAATGATCATAGACATGCACTATAAATTATAAATTTACACAAAAATGGTGCAGAATTCTATAGTATCGATTAAAAGTTTTAGAGAATCAAATCTAAATAAATACAAAATTTAAATTTTTATATGGCCCCGTACAGGAAAAAGTCCTAGTTAGAAAAACTTGACCCATGCATTAATGAAGTGATTTACAAAAGTTGAGCATTTTATCATAAAAAGTGTCGAAGGTATGAGATTAAATATAGCCCGAATGTAACGCGATGTTTTTCGACTGATCATTTCCCGTAAATAAAAATCCTGATTCTCGGTAAATTCGAGGGCTAAATATAGGATTTTTCTAATTATCTTCAGGAAAAATTTTGAGGTCACCAGTGCCGTAACTTGGGTTTAGGAGGCCCAGGGGCGAGAGTGAATATGGGGGCCCTTTTAATCTTATATTTTAAGAACGAATATAGGTTAGCACGTACATGTATTTGCATGTACGCAAAGACAGAATTAAACACTTTCAGTTAATAACACATATGATATAATATAAGTATTTATTTTTTTTAAAATTAAAATTCTACCTCTATTTTAAATAAATAAATTTTCTACTTCTGAAAAATTCACTTTAAGAACACAATTTACAACAGGCAACATACAACACTAAATAGAAGTCAGTGGCGTACCTCTAAGCTATAGCAAGAAAGGCGTGTGTCATTTATGACACTTGAAAAAGGGTGCAGATTTCGACTGCTGGATGACGCAATAAAAGAAGTGTTTAACAAGTACGATCTCATCGTTGCAAGGACGTGACAATAGCTATTCTCTCTTCTATACCCATCGTTGCTTCCCGTATGAGTACTTGAATGCCTATGATGTAGCTCATCGCAAACGCTTTCTCGATAGAAGAGCATTGAAACATTCAGGTCTGGTAGCCACGATGAGAACAGAAGAGAGAATCACTATACCGTCGCCTCTTAACGATGGGAGCGAACAGATTAAAGATAATAAGACACTACTTATTGTGAACAAACTTTTTGATAGTTTTTTCATTTGCTTAATCAATGGCCACAACACAAACTATGGAACAAAGAATGGTCATATACAAACGAAGAGATCGGTGTCGTTCTTACTAAGAAAAAGTAAGTGCAATTTTGTTGCCTGCCATGGGCACTACTTTACCTGGGTATGCCATTGGGAAAAATAAGAATTATAATGGTTAAATACATTTACTAAAACCTACTGAAGAAAAAAAACAGAAAACACTAGTAATATTCTATTATTCTGAAAATTATTCTTTTAATATAATTTAAATGACTAAAAATTACAGCAGCAACACCAAACGCTTATCTATTCGTCCTAAATTTTAGCAAGATTATGCTACTGAATTGGTCATTCATTTACTCAGCTAAGAAAAGAGTAAAACACAAAAGAAATAAAACATTTGTCTTTAAAAAATTAAATCGGATAACAGCAATATTTATTTGTTGCAAATTTCATTCATATTAAAATTCTTTATTTACCAATAATAATATATTAAGAGTAAAATGTTTAGTTAAACTATAAACCTCACAACATTCTAATCTTCCTTGACATTGCATGTAAAAGTAAATATACATTTTATTTTCGTACTTTCGTATTAAAATATTTATAAGTTATTAATATTAGTTTTATTACGTAATTAATATTATGATTATTATAAGTTGTAGTCTTATCGAAAAAAAAGCAGTAATTAAACTAACAGCTTTTACTTTTCGGGTTGTAAAATATTAAAAGCCTATACTTTATATTGCATCCAACATATTAACGAATGTTTTTTAATAAAAAAGTTTAGTGTTAAATTTTCATATTTGAACAAAATGGATATTTGTTTATTCGAAACTTTAAAATTTAATAAATTATAACAGTAAATAAACACATTAATATTACTTAAAATAAAAGTATCAGATAGAAAATGTAGAAATATTGAAAAATTAAGACATGATTTATGGATACAATTAATTATAGATTCTGTTTTTTTTTTACATACAGTGCTATGTTATGTGAAATATAAAATATGAATTAACCTTTTAAGAATTCCACATTATGTTGCAAAGTATTTTCATCTTCTGATGTTGTATTTCTAGACGCTGAAATTTCTGCATTATGCAGCGAGTCAGAGCATTCAGCTAAATTAATATTGTCTCTGGATTTTTCTTCCGAATGTATTAAAATTTCATCTGAAGAGAATTCTCTTAAAATTTTTTCCTTATTGAGTATTTCATTTGGAATCTGTCGCAATAGATCTCACACCAGAAGAATGTCCATCTCTAATCCAACATGCTAAACTTTTCGCATATTTTGTTGCCTCTAATTTCAGCTCAGCAACTCTTTTACGCTTTTGAGACCCACTTGCAAAAGTCCTTTTTATATTGAATTAAATTATGTATAAGGAAGCTCTGCAATGATTTAATCCTGTGAAATAAACTGTTGAAGAATTAACAACACCAAACTTACTCCCAAATTTTACCTAAAATTTAAGAAGTCGAAAAAAAACACAGAATACTCGAATATCGCACTTTCAAAGCAATCTCTGTCACAGTGTTCGTTAGAATAAACTGAGCTTCTAGACTGCAGGCACTTTCCATGTGTTAGAATAGTCGGCTAACTTTAAAAGGTTCACCTTGCAGAAATGAGAAAAAAAGATCAAAGAAAGCAGATATAACTTAGTTTATGACTGAAATGAAAGTCTGGTCACCAGAAACATATCGTTTAGTTAAATTAATGAATTGAACGTAATGTCCCTCACCCACCACCAGAGAAGCGCCGATAGCAATTTTGGGTGGTCTGTACTGTTAGTACTAAACTATCTACAAGTCTTGGGGTGGTCTGATTCATAGGACCGATACTGTTCTTAGGACAGTGATTGATTGCTTCGGAACAAAATAAAAGGAAGCTCTTTGGCGTTTTAAATAGGCAAATATATTGAAACCATGTGTGATCCATTTGATGCCTACAATTTTCAGACCTTGTTAATTACATCGTCTGAGTGGCGCGCAGCTTGGGTGCCCATAAGATAAGAATAATTTTAGAGAGGGCCTTGCATTTGTGGAAAGGGACTCATCTCAGGCTTTGAAATATTTTAGAATGAAAACAGAACAAAAATACAAAAGAATTCAGAACGCCGTAAAAATGCTCATTTCGCAATCCCCACAGTGCTGAATGAATTATTTTTTAAATGACATGAAGTACTTTCCAATCCCTATTCTTTTTTTTTCCATTTGAGAACTAAAAACCTTTGTTTTTTGACTTTTTATACAAAAAACGGGCAAAAGTGTATACTTGTCATAAATAAGTCACTGACTAGAAGTAGATGAGTTCCAAAACTTTACAAAGTTATTTTTCCTCACGCTTCGTCCCTTTTCTCGTGGAACTTTATGGTCTCCCCATCTTAAATAGTTAAAAATTACATTACTTGATAAAAAAATTAATAAATTAGGCCCCATCATGAACGAGTCGATAAAACACTCAACATGCAAAATAGTAAGATGGCTGAAGTGTGAAGGTCCAGGGTTCTGTCCTGCCGTGCGGCTGTCGATCTAAGGTTCGAAGTTTTGGACGGTTTTCTCCAGATGTAACGTGAATACGCGTTAGCGATCCTCAGCTCATTGCACTCCTTCTAAGCAGATAACTCTTGCGTAGCTTTACCTTAACACAGCACAACAAAATTAATAAATCATCAGTATAGCTCTTATGTGTTCATGATACAAGTTAGTAAGTATTATTTCTAATAAAAGCGTTTGCAGACTATAATCGAGCACTTGATTTGTAAAAAAAAATTAAAAAAAAGGTATTTTTAATTTCATATGATGAAGTAATTAATGGATATCACATTCCGGCTGAAATGTAGCATTTATTTTCATTTTTAGTTTGAGTGTTTATACGAATAATTATTGAATCATTTGTATAATGAATGTAAAAGAATGTACAAATCGCTGATTATTACACAAGAAAAGGACGACCAAAAAATATTAAAATATTTTGCAAGAGGGACTCAGATCGTTGGTTTTTAGAGGAGAAATATTAAGGGACATAGTGTCAATTTAAGTAGTTTAATTTTGAGGTTTTGCATATGCGAGAGAAAGCAGCTCAATAAGCAATAAGCAATTTTTTCCAGCTTAAAGAGTGATAGGTGATCCGTTTAGAATATTGCATGAGCAAATCTAAAAAGCTATAAAAGACAAAAAAAAAAAAAAAAAAGCCAAGAGGTTGGGAAAATAGCCATATGGATTTTGAGGCCTCTACGTGTGGGGGCCCTGGGCATTCGCCCCGCCATGCCTCCCTATTTTTACGGCACTGGAGGCCACGTTACATTCGGGCTAATACAGTATACTGATTTAAAACATTTTTCACCCCCAGTTTTAAAAATTGCCCTTTATTTGATAGCTTTTGAGAGGTCGTTCATAAAATAAGAAAGATAGCACTGATTGCATAAATACATAATACTTTTGTTACTAATTTTCTTATATAGTTTCTCGCATACTTCTTGTTTAACCACATCTCTGAGCCATGGACGTTGGCAGCATAGGGCAAGAGGAGCACTTGCCTTCCTCTGGAGTTTTGTATGCCGTTTTTTTTCCTGCTTTTTTATTCTTTTCATCATGGCAACCATATATGTTGAAGTACTATTTGCTCTCCTATGGAAATTTTTCTGCCGACGCCCATGCTCTGAGCCTTTTTATGATGAAAGGCTGAAACTTTGTGCATTGCCTAATTAAAGTATATGGGGCACATTTTACTCATTAAGATTTATTTATTTATTTATTTCGTACGGGGTTATATAAAATTTAAATTCTTTTATTTTATTCAAGACCATAAAATTCTGTAGCTTATCTTTACTTTTTATATAACTTTGAAATTTACTGTACATATGATCCATATTTAACGAATAAAAGCATATAGGTTAGTGTTTTGGGTCACTCTGAATGTGGGAGCCCTATCTGGGTGGCGGTCACCCGTCTGCAGACTGTCGTACGCCCTGGCCAGGCCGGCCCTGCTGTGGTAGCTACATTTTCGATGCCATAGGAAACTGGATTTGTTTTTATCCTCTACCTAGAAGACTGCCAAGTTGCACAGTTCTTTTAAATTTCTGTATCACCTTGCGTAGGGCACATGGAGACATACGACCTATTTGTATTGGCATTATATTACGGAATTCCTTGTTGCTATAACGGAATTCTGCTGTTTTGTTCGAACAATTTTACCAGTACTGCTTTTGCTTGCTACGTAGGCAGGATATGAAGAGTTTGCAACACAGAAGAAAAAGTATTGCAATTTTGGTGCAAGTTGCCTTTAATTAAATCTAAATAATTCAGTCTAGAATTAAGTTTTTAAAAAAATAAAAGTATAATAACTGTCTTCAGAATAATGTGGACTTTAAAATGATATATTGCATTTGTGTATTTTTAAGTATATGTAATATTTTTAATTTAAAAATTTTTAATTGAATTAAAAAAATTAATATCAAAAAATCACTGATTCATCTCTGTTTCTTTAAATTTTTTTGAAAATTTGGTCATGGGATCTCAAAAGCATTACACTAAAAACAAAAAAGAAGAAGATGAAGAGTAGGTATCATATGCATTTCATTCCCAGTCACACAGAGAAAACATTTAAGGGGTTAGGGGTAGTCAGAGGCGTGAAAAAATGCCATTTTTATTAATTTTTTTTTACTAGTAATTAATTTTTTTTTACTAGTAATTAAGTTTATTTCACATAAGTAAAAACATAGTATCATTTCATCATACTTTAACATTACTTCACTTAATTTTCAAAAAAAAATAATAATTATTTTACAAGTTATGGCGGTCTAAGTTGAACAGGTTTTAATAATGGGTCCTTGCGGTAACCATTACAGCTCCTTGGAGATTCATCTAAAATCAATGAAACAAAAAAGATTATTTTTATGGATAGATAATCTTGTGCCTGATCGAAGCTTTTATTTGTTTTTTTCAAAATTAACAAAATGGCGGTCTCTGGAAATTTTTTTGCAGATTTTCGGGAAAAAACCAACAATTAATTGTTTATAAAAAATCGAAGTTTAAAAATAAAAAAAAATCCTTCGATCAGGCACTAGCTTTTTATGTTTTCTAAAAGCTGTATAAGTTTCATTCAAATCTATCGAGCGGTTTTTGAGTTACAGTGGTCACCAGTTCAAAAAACATAGTTTCGAGAAATACGCATTTAAAGTTTTACAGTCGATTGATGTACAGTAATACGAATAATTTCAATACTTACACTGAGTCATCTATTCCTGGACCATATAAGAGTTCTTCAGCCGTTGTAGAACTTTCTAAAACATCAATTTGTTGTTGTCTACGTCGCATTCTACCTTCGCGAGTGTTGTCGTTAGCGCGCTGATCAGCTACTTTTACACGTGCACTATCGGTTTTTTCAGTATACCGATGCGAATTAGGTCCACAACTAAGTCCCAGTGTGTTCATTATTACTAATAATGACTTTGTCCCTTCATTAAATATACTCATAGCTACGTATGCAGCAATTTGAACAATGGTAAAACTAGTATTGATAGTTTTTGGGCATATTTTCCACACTAGTTGGTTGAAGCTCTCATTATTATTTTGATTAAATCCACCTACACATCTTGAAAGTAAATTTTCATTACTAAGATCTTCATAAATAGGCTTGATTGCTTTTAAAACTTCAGGAGGTAAGGGAGAATTATGCCGCTAGCTAATTGTTCTCGGAAATATTAGACCGCTCGAGAGCCTTTTATTCTTCGCTAAATAACTCGAAAGATATTTGTCGGATTCACTTCAAACTTTCAGAGAATATTTTTAAGATACTATACTTTAAGAAAATGAAAAAAAAAATCAATTTTTTGAAAATTCTGACTACCCCTAACCCCTTAATGCACGGATAAAATGAAGAAACTGGTATGTTCATTCAAACTAAGATATGCTGAACATTTACTTAGCCATATGTGAAATCACATTTATTCATTACATTCACAAAACAAACAAAGGCTTGATGTTGGATTTTCTGATTTGATTTGCTATATTGAGATGTAGATCACATATTGTAAAACAAATTTCCATAGCTTTGTTCTGAAAAATTACGATCAAAATATACTCATTCGGTACTGATAAATGAAATATTTTATATTGAAGGAAATGGAAGTTTTATGGACATAACTGAAATAAATGGATTTGTAACTTGTAAATATGAGAAGGAAAAAAAAAATGGTTAGCGTGTGTTCCTTAAACAGATCTGCAAAACGACAAGATAAGCGCAACATTTTCGCACCCAAATGGCCCAGCTCTATCATTTATTTATCTAAGACATCGGAATGTTCTCAAAATTCGATCAGAACAAATTTTAACTAAGGTTGAGACACGGATTACAACTGGCTTCACTTATACTTTAACAAACAGTGAAATGTATGCTTCGCAAATGCTATTGAAAAATTTATAAAAACAAAAATTATGGCATAAAAACATATGTAAATGATCTAAATTTTAAAGGTTCCACACCAGTTTTTGTTGAACTTCTGTTTTTTCTTTTCTGTTTTTCTTTTCTTTCTTTTCCTTTTTTTTTGGGGGGGGGGGGTTAAGAGGAATGATAAAGTATGAAATATTCTTTAAAACTATTGTTATATTTTAAAACATTGCTTAAAATAAATGGCACAGCTTTTAATCTTACATACACTATTATGTAATATACCGTACTTTTTATTGAGGGGGAGGGGCTATATGCCACATAAATAGAAGTATATTTTTCTCCATGATCCCATTGAGATCCCTTGTTGAAATTTTGCAGAGAGTTTTTAAACATAGTTGGGAATTAGTGCAATTTTATAAAAAAAAAATTATTCATGTTGAATTTTTTTCAAACTAATTTAAGAATTTAAAGTAATGCTTTCATGACGCAGCTGGCTGTACCGCACAGCCAGCTGCATCAAAAAAGGGTCTCTAGATCTGTGGCACGCGATGAACGTTTCAATCGTCCGCCATCTTGCTGGTAGTTAAGTCGAGCGATGGCAACGACTGCCCTTTTTTCAGCATTGGGCAATCTATCCAGCTGTTCTCGCATTCTTCCATTTTTCAGCATGCAAGTGCTGTTAAAAATAATGGTGACAATTTTTTTACGGGAAATGACGTGCTAAAAAGTAAAGGATTCTCGTGGAGCTATGTCACCCGCAACTAACTTTATAGAAATCAAATCTATTCTTCGTGACTGGCAACAGTCAAAACGTCAGAGTTTGGTGTTCCCAGAGCGGGAACACTGCGCGTTAAAGGGTTAAATCATACTTGGCGAAAGTCACGTTCCCCATCCCTTCGTACGCAAAACCAACTTCTCAGTAATTTGCGTAAAATCAAACATAAGAATGCCGACTGCGAGAGCAGCATCTGTTTACCACTTTACCAGCGGCTTGGATTTAGCCCAAGAGAAGAAGTGCGACGAACCCCCGAAATAGATTCCGTTCTCGCGTAAATAAGCCGGGACCCCCGAATGTCTCTTCTCCTCGGGAACTTTATGGGCCCCACAAATCGTGCGCCGGCCCGTCAATTAGCGGTCTTAATGAAGGCGGATGCGGTCTAAATCTGTCTGGGGCACCCGAATGCGATTAGGCCGCCCCATTACGCAGTGATTATGGGAGCTGCGCGCACGTGGGGGTGAGGGAGGGGGAAGGAAGTTAAATTGATGCACCCCTTCGAATCTGACACACGACAAAAAATGACCACTGCAACGTGAATTTTATCTTCTTTTCTTTTTTTCTTTTGGATTATTTCGGAGAAGAAAACTAGCTAGGATCTGGGAACCTACTATATACCTACGCAGATTTCTGACACAGTTCCAATTTAACTACTCCAAAACATTTACCGCCATTAATCCAAAAAGATAAAGGAGTTATTGTCTTGAAACCTAATAAAATTCCCACCGTTGGTGCTATCGACTTGAAAATGTTCATAATCATGCAAAAAAAATATAGAAAACAAACTGCGCTACTTTAAAAATCTAGAAATCCACCCGGTCCCTAATTTTAAAGCTATTTTTTGCTATTTTCAGTTCCATTGTTTTTCTGAGAATAATAAAAGTTAATCATTTGCGTGACAAAATTAAGTATCGCAAATGAGAATGCCGTCACTGCTTTGAAGGAAAATTGCAATTCGCATTCGTTTAAAATAGTTTTTCCAGATTATCTAGGCTATTTAGACTGCAGAAATAAAATGATTTCCTCTGCATGAAGCATTGATATAAGAAGGACTGTTCTCACAAAACGAAATTGATCGAATGCGAAAAGATTCCGCATGCTTCCAGAAAAGCATGAAACTCGATTTCCGTGTACAATGAAAACTGAACATCAAGTAATTTATTTTAAGTGGACGAAGATTAAGTATATTTGAGTGCAGACATATTTTTGTCCAATGGTTTTGTTAGCACCCGTTATAGTTGCCTCCACAACGGGCTTTATCTTCTAGTTATCTAAATCCATGCATCTTCACAAGATTATAGCAGTTTCGATTTGCTTAACTCTTTTTAAAAACAACAGTGGATCCCTTCACTCGTCCGATATCAATTTCTTTGACTACTTCCAATAACATTTTTGATTTCATAAACATATATATACAGGTGGTTCAAAGGTAGCAGAGGGATGTGGAGCGCCGTTTTGTGTCTCTCAGAACGATAATTTTATTTATAGTTGTCTTACTGAAATGTTAAAGATGAACAAAATAGTAAAATTTAAATGGATTAAATCTCACTCATCGATAGCCGAAAATGAGCTGGCGGACGGCCTAGCCAAGCAGGCTGCCTTATCAAGCTTTAATAGAAACACTAGCTGTGTACCCGTTCTCCGCACGGTGGGAAACGCATATTTTCCTTACACATATACAATTCGAATTAAACTCAGTAATTCGGAATCTCAAAACGTGAAAAAATACTTGAATCGTGACTAAAAGTTGACGTCATGACTGCAAATTTTAGACGATTGCAATATGACACAAAAACTACGTCAATGTGACTGGCGATCAAAAAAGAAAGAACTTTATGGTATGCAGACAAAACTTTTCCCTTTCGAAAAATGCCCGATTTCTACATCATATAGTTCTCTTTGAGAGGTTTAATTTATAGCATTAATATATGGTATATACCACATAAATAACATTACATGATGTTGACAATTTTATCTTGCATTTTTCAAAGCGTGGACAAGCGTGCATTAGGACAGTTATGTTACACACGACTTTATTAAATTTAACCTAAATTAAAAAACCTACATGAAACAATGGATGCATCATTTACGTTTAAAAGATAAAAATGTACCCTGCTCCGGTGAAAATCATGTCGCTTTTGTAAATGAAAACGTTCGTGATGTAACTTCTGAGAAAAAACTTATTACCCTTATTGAACTCTTAATGCAGTATCACACTTGTTACATAAAAGTGACGTTTATCTCACTATCAATTCGCCCTAAATAAATAAATAATTTCATTTTTCATTTTTTACAGATTACAGTTGACCCCTTTATAACATAGGTCTACAACACGAATTCTTAGAACACGACGAAAACATTACGATCGTTTTCGTGTAACACGTTAAAAGAGACTCGTACAGCACGGTGAAATGAGACATATGACGCCATGTTATTATGACGCCTTAGCTCCTGTAATTAGCATTCCTTTTGAATGGCAACACCAAACATCATTGCATTTTTACGGAGCGCGAATAAGTTTTGCAGCGATTATACCGCGCAGTTCACACACCAGGTGGAGTATAGCGCAGGACCCGTACTACACGGATTCCTATAATACGGAACGTATCTACCGTGTTAGGGAATCTACTGTAGTTGCATAGTGTCAAATTCAATAGTTAAGAAAATTCTGGGTTGCCGTATTTAGTAATATTTCATCTCACGTTGGTGGCCGAAATGTATTAAAACCAAATATCCGAACTGTATCAAAAGTAAAATTTACTAAAAGAAAAATTTTTAATTTTGTATAACCTTCAGAACAACTTCGGAGTTTGCAATCTATGACGGTTTTTCATGACGTGACAACTTATGCTTGCGTACAGTGGCGTACGTAGCCAAGGAGGGGATAGGGGGTCACATCCCCCCAAGCGGAGTTTTTTGCCATACAAAATGTATATTCTTCACTCCCTTATCGCACACACGTGTACATATATGTGAGTTGCAGTAGTCGTAACATTCCCATGAAAAATTTCTGGCTACTCCTGCTTAATCAATATACTTCAGGATCGGAATCTCCGCGGCAAAAAATGGTCTAAAAAATGTGACACCAGAAAATTCTGAATAACACAATGGGGTTACACAAATACGCGCTGGACTCTTGCTTCCGGAGGAGCAAATACATTAGAGGGTATGTGCTGCTCCGGATAATCTGCCAGCAAAACAGCAAAAATGACGTAAAAATGACATCCACACTCGAAGGAAATAAAATTAAAGGTATGTAGAATTGCATAAAAACTTCGATTATTTTTAAGGTGCAAGTCTGTTATAGTTATATTTGTTTCACAATTGATGCGTTTTCACTTTTTCGATTCTTAAAAGCTGTAGAAATTAGTGGTTTCACTTATTGTAAAATTTAACAACTTAAGTGGCAACAATGGATTCCGTTGCTACGCAAACTATAGCAATGTTAAAAATAGAACATGAAATGAGATATTCATGTTTACTTTGCTAGAACTGCCATATTGGCGAAATTAACACCGCCAGTCGATGGCAAATAGTTCAAACCACAAATTAAACTTGACACTAAAGGCAATACGCAATACTCTGTTTGGCGGAATTAAAAAAAAAAAAAATATCTATGCATACGCTAATGACATTGGCTCATCTCAATTGTGGAATGGAATTAATAATATGTACAGAGTTGCACTACATTTGAATATTTTTCGCCAACTTTGCTAAGAAAAGTAGGAATCAACAAACATTTCAATTCGTAAAACAAAAAATA
This sequence comes from Cheiracanthium punctorium, assembly GCA_038373885.1. Classification (NCBI taxonomy): domain Eukaryota; kingdom Metazoa; phylum Arthropoda; class Arachnida; order Araneae; family Cheiracanthiidae; genus Cheiracanthium; species Cheiracanthium punctorium. The sequence goes on along the minus strand of JAWZYV010001334.1, from coordinate 39,965 downwards.
TATTAGACAGTATTAATTACGCCCTTCTAACGGCTTCTAGTAAAAGAAACTTCCGTAGCGCTGCTTTAACAAATAAGAATCAATTATTTATTACACAGTACTTCGATCGCCAAAATGCCAATATACACCATTTTGCGAGATTTTTTTGTTTTCAGGAATCATTCGAAGCATTGATTTAACAGCAATCAAAATGGGAAATAGTTATCTATCATTTATATGGTTCGATCGCCAAAATTTAATGCAGGCATATTATTGATAAGCAGCAGTTATTTAAATTATTAACTATTTAAACTATTTAAATTTTAACTAAGCGGGTTTTAATCGCCGTTAACTACCATGTACAAAATGCGAGAATTTCAATTTTCTGAAATTTGTCGGAATTCCTCTAACTTAAATCAGTTTACTTAATTTGGTGAAAATTCTATAGATCGTTTAAAATCGCCTTAAAAACTGCATTATTTCTATGAAAAATCGAAGTATAGCGCCGTAAAATGTATACTTGTTATTAAAAATACTATTTCGTTACGCTCTCAGTAATTTGCACCAAGCCCAAAACTGTACAAATCGGTAGAACCTACTACTTTCTCAAAATCGCCAAATGAGCCATTTTTTGACCAGCCAAACTAAAAAATATACATATTAGTCTCGGAAATCTCTCAATCCCTTATTCTTTTACACATAAAACACATTGAATTCCAGCTCTGATTTAACATGAACGCAATATTTTAATTAAAAAATAACTTTCTAAATAATCTAAACAGAAAAAAAAATCATTATTCATTTATTTTTACTGCAGGAGTCTAAATAATTTAATAAAATAGCCAAACATGGCAACCTCGATGCTTATATACTATTTCGTTACGCTCTCAGTAATTTGCGCCTAGCCCAAAACTGTACAAATCGGTAGGACTTTACTACTTTCTCAAAATCGCCAAATGAGCCATTTTTTTTTTCGGCCAAACTAAAAAAATATACATATTAGTCTCAGAAATCTCTCAATCCCTTATTCTTTTACACATAAAACACATTGAATTCCAGCTCTGATTTAACATGAACGCAATATTTTAATTAAAAAATAACTTTGTAAATAATCTAAACTTAAAAAAAAATCATTATTCATTTATTTTTACTGCAGGAGTCTACATAATTTAATAAAATAGCCAAACATGGCAACCTCGATGCTTATTTCTCACTTTTTTGACTACAGGGGTTACAATCACGGAATTGCGGAGAGCAAAAATTAGCGTTTTTGATGGGGTTTTTTATCAATATCTCCTAAACTAATTCGAATTTCGAAATTTAAATTAACGGAGGTTCTTTCTCGAAATTTTCCGAATTCGTGGATACCTTGTTCGAAACTCAACTCCCAGCCGTTTAGGAGGAGATGATGTTACACACACACAGACAGACGCGCACAGATTTTAATAGTATAGAAGAAGATTATCAATAACAATAGTAGAGATCACCCCCATGATATACTTAAAATCTCCCATCCTATTCCACTATCTTGCCTAAAATACATTCTGAATAAAAATAAAATAATCAACTGGCAGACAGAATGGAATGCTGCAGAACTGGACGCTATATCTTTCAATTTTTTAAGACACCATCAGAATCTTTTCTATTAGATCATAGAAATTTATACTTATTCTTTACAAATGATGGACCATTCCCAGAGTATCTATCTAAATTTAATAAATCATCATCACATTTATGTAAGTGTAATAATTCTGGTTTTTCAATCCATTTCTTCACTTCCTGCCCTTTATTTTGTACTTTTTTAATAAAATAAACCTTCGTCTCAAAACTTAGAGCAAGTGCTGACGAAAGAGTCGCCACTACTCTAAAACAGCAATTTATTCATAGAGCTTTTACCTTAAAAAAAAAGGAGTAGAACCCACTCGACTTTCCGAACGCTTCATCGTAATGTATAATAATTGCTTTTTCTAGTCCTGTACAAAAAATATGATTCCTACACACACCAAGTTCTATACGGATTGTGCAACGGTGAATTATATATATGTACCCAATTTGCACTCAATCAAATGCACCGTTTAGACGCTAACGCATTTGCAAGAACGTGTGACCACAATGTATACGAATTCTTTTTTTTAGCCCAGTAAAAAAAACTGTACGTCCTATACACATAAATATTACATCTGTCGGTCAAATGTGCTCTATATATACTAAACTTGAACTCAATCGAATGCACCACTTTCAAACTATTGGGTTCACTCACACGTATGCATCACCGTTAAAATAGCACAAATGAATTCCGAATACCTCAGCGTTTAAATGCATCGAAATTTCATAATCAATTTTTTCATGATTACAGTACTTTTCTTACATGGTATATGCTCTGAAGTTATGTATCTGCGAGTGCTCGCATTAATATGACCAGGATTTACAATTAAGCGTTAGTCCATTTACTTGTTTTTGTTCCAAAATAAATATTTTTTTTTATTTCTAGAAAATGCTAAAGCATGGACAGTAATGTTTAAATTCTTTAGCTCTTGTTAGGTATATTTATCTCGAAATTCATCAGTTCTTCATTTAATGAATGTCGAAAATTATTTTTCAATACAGACATCTACAGTTCTCTCGAAAAAACGTTCGAGTATAAGTCAAATTCCCTAATTTAGTTTTAGTTCAATTATTTTTTGGAGAAACGCACGATTCGAAAGAAATATGAGAAGTTATTATATATGACATGATTCACTTTTTACAAAGAAAATTATTTTAAATGCGAGACTGATATAGGAAATTTGACTTATGCTCATACTTTAGAGAGGATGTACAAAATCTGAAGAATGTAATGAAAAAGATTGTTTTTCAGAAGGTTAAAATGTCTCATCATTCATGCCTTTTAAATGTTAAAGAAAATTTTAAAAAAAAAAGTTATACTTTTTTAATCCTGTAATGCCCATAGTAGCGTATAGTAGCATCCTTTAAACGCTATTTTTGGACGGGAAAATGTTTCAAAATATAATTTTAAGAGTAAAATCATAGTTTGGATCCACAGATGCAAGCAACACGGATGAAGTCAACAAAGAAGACATATTTCGAATAATGAGTTTTTCTACTGTTTTAATAGCATTTCATCTGAAGAAAAAATTAATAATTGCCATTTAAGAAAATATATTCTTTTTCACTATATACAAAATTATTTTTTAAAAGTTTAATTTTTAATGCTTAGAGTTTTAAAATGATAATGCTATTATTGTAAAAAAAAAAAATACATTATTAGGCAAGTTGGAGTGTATAGGCTGATCAATTTTATTTTTTACCAACTATGCGAAAAATTCCAGAGCTGAGAAGTTGTCGCGAATTAATTGTTTCATCTGTTCTATCTGTGGTTTGCAGAGGAAGATGATAAATGCCAACGGCTCTAATGCGAGAAATTTCATCTGGGAATCGTCCCAGAGTAGCTCAGTGGTAGAGCACCCGCACAGCTCTGGAATTTTTCGCATAGTTGGTAAAAAATAAAATTGATCAGCCTATACACTCCAACTTGCCTAATAACTTGAAAGGTTGTTGGAATCACTTTCTAAAAATGTAAAAAAAATACATTTTAAAACTTTTTCACAATTTTTATTATATTTACCTTATTTGACTCAAAATAACACCATTTCAAGGAAAAAATAATTTTTTGGTTGGGCATTTCTTATAGTGGACATTAGAGGGTTAAGTTCTACTATCTATTCTCAAAATTTAAAGGAACTGAAGGTCGTACAAGCCATGGAAATAAATGTGAATTTATTTTATTTGTTTGCAATGAAAAAAAAATTGCCAAGTTCTGAATAATCGCCTGCTTCAATTTTTTTTTCATTCAAATCAAGAATAAATTACTTAACCCTCTTCATATCTCAACAACAGAAATTTCAAAAAAAATTTTACTGTAATGTGCAAAAGAGATTATAGACATGCTGATTTAATTCATTTTACAGATTTGTAATTCATGTAAAAGTTTATTGTCCAAAATGTGTTTGTTATAAAGTTCAATCAAACGGTTATTTTTATTTTTTTATTACTTGAAAATATATCTGTAGTATACCAAAATGTTTCTGAAATTTTTGTGACCAGTTTAAGCTGAGAGCTTTTTTAAAACGCATTAGTATTCTTGTAAGGTTGACTTAAAAAACACTATAAGTACTGTAGCAGAAAGACAATATTCGGTTTCATGCTACAACATTAATCAAATAGTACAAACTTTTCAGAATTTTTAAAAATTATTTTATGCCTGTTATTCTAAGAAAGAACAGTCGTACAAATATTTTTTAATACACTGTAATTGAATTTTATAGCTTTAATTAGTATTTTGCAGATTTGCAACACGGTGATATAAAGGGTTCGTTTGAAAATAGCACGTAAAAATGAGAAATGGTTTGAGAGTTACATAACTGAGTTTTCCAAAGAGAAATATTCCTATCAACAGATTATAAAGTGGTGTAAAAATCTCATAAATTACATTCCAGTTAAAGGTATTTATATTTTAAATCTGATAAGAAAAAACATTTAGGTTGTCTCTCCTGTTGAAAATACCTTGGTATGTATTAACGTAAAGTAGATTTATTTATTGTTTATTTGGTTGTGAAGCGCCCGTTGAAAAATAATGAATATAACAAACGCTTTTAATTTAATGTGCATAAAATGTTTATTGACACGATATGGTTTATACATTAACTTAATCAATGACAATTTTGACAATTTTGAACAATCAAAATTTTATGTTCAGAATTGAATGAACAAAATTAATAAATATTTTTAATACATTTAATAATTTAATTAATTATTAAATATTTTTTAAGTTTAAATGTTATAACTTTTAAACGTATATTTATTTCAAACAAAAATATTACTTTTGAGAGTCATTATTACCGTAAGAACTTTTACGAATATCGACTGTTTACTTTGGAAAATAGCTCTGAAAAGCTTAATACTTGCTTTAAGGACACTTTTTTATCTTTTAGGTTTTCAAATAGTGAAAACTTTAACCTTTCAAATCAATAAGCGATTATTCCTACACAAGCTTTTTTAGTTTCAAATTATCTCGATTTTTAAAGAAAAGTTTTAATTGATTTTCGAAAAGTGCGAAGCAGTAATACAAGTTTAATAATCCAAAGTGACGGGGGAGGGGGTCAAAAAGAATAAACTCTCGCTCAAGTTGAGATCATTTATCGCTTGAAGTCATTAAAACTTCAATCGCTTAGAAAACTCGCAAGTTTCAAGAACTGAAAGGAGGAAAAAAATAGAAGGAAGAAATCTCGCCATTTCATCAATAAATCAGCTCATTTGGTTGCCACTGCGAACTGTTAATCGTCGGCAATGAATCTCTCCAGATGAATGAACGACTTTTATTTGAGAAATTAGAACTAAAAAATGATACGGAAACATCCACCCTCTTAAGGGCTATTAGAACTAGCCACACCGTTGCGTGCGCTTTCAGTCTTTTATGACAGATTAATAGAAAATAGAAAGAGGGGGGGACTTAGCGGGAGACAGAAAAGAGTGGCTATTACGCTAATTGGATAGACCCCCGTAATCTCTCCTGAGACTCCGTGGAAGAGGAACTGCCAGAAATCAAAAGAGAAAAAATGCTACATATCGAAATGAATTATTGGAAGTGGGAATGGAGAATTTAAAAAAAAAAAGGAAATAGTGTATTGAAGAATTGTGTAGTTATTGATTTCAACCCTTTCAAACACAACCATTTCCCAATGCCGAAAGAGTGCAGCCGTTATTGCCATCGCTCGATGTAACTACCAGCAGCATGCGGTCGATTGAACCGCTCATCGCTTACTACAGAGCTTAAGAACATTTTTGACACAGCCTGTTGACAGACTGTACGCGCACAGCCGGCTGTGTAAAAATTATTAGGCCGCTTGACTGTCACTAAAAATCAGAATCCGCTTACCATGTTAGACTTTCTAATACTTATTTATCATTGCACAGTCAATAATGGCAAGAACTTCAGCCTGGAATACAGTAAATATTTCAAAAGATTTTGATTCCAATACTTTATACTCGCTATGGGTAGTCATTGTTAGAAGCGCATTTTAGATACATTCGTCTGTTTCAAGCAAAACAAATTCGATATATGTTATTATTAAGGATTACAGAATTATGCAAAAGAATTCCGAATAATTCAATGAATTCCGAATACCTCTAAACGCTTAAATACATCCAAATCTTACAGTTGAATATTTTTTATGACTACAATAATTTCCTTACATGGTGAAAGTTCGAAAAATAAAATTTACAGCTGTTGGTGATCACATTAATTTGGCCAGGGAGTTAAAACGTTCATAACGTTTTACTGTTCATATACGTTCTTTTACAGGTTCTCTAAAACTTATTACCCACTAATTGTGGTATACATCTTTTTTGAAGTTATCCCACATCATAGGGCTCGATCAGTGGCCGAGCCCGTAGCGCTCTGAAGTGGGCGACCGAAGGTGCCTGGTTCAAAACCAGGTCGCTTCGATCAACCTAACCATTCGGAGTTTTCCGTAGTTTCCTTTGAAAGATAGCGTAAATACGGATTAGGACCCTTTAGAAAGGCACCCACGTAGGAAACCCCACCCATAGGCCTAGACCACACGTGTAGATAATTAAGCGTAATCCCACAACAACTAGGACATCATAGGGCCCCCAGGTTCGGGGGCCCCTTATCCAGAAAAAAGAGCAATAAATTAACCAAATTTTCTGAAATCATGCTCAGTCGATTTCAGTTAATTGGACCACATCGGAATAAGATCAGTTTGGACCTAATGACCGGCTGGTCCGATTACACAAAAATGCCTCAAGATTTCAAGAATGGACATGTTACATATATTAAATGTGATTATGATATTTATTGTACAACACAAGTGTCTTGCAAACGCATTACTGTAGTATTTGAACTTTAATCTTTGAAAACTAAATTTACAAAATTTTCACAACGATGATCTCGATATGCAGCCTAAAAAAAAAAAAATTCATAGAGATATTATATATCAGATAAATCACGAAATCAGAATGTCCTCAAATAATGACATTATTGAGTTTTTATAAATATGAAGCGTAAATAATGAAAAGTAAAAACAGCAGTATTTTAGTAAACAATGAGAAAGCCAGAATTCAATTCCTAAATGCTACTTCAATTTCTAAATTAATTTAAATTCGACTTAAATTTCTAGAAACTTATGAAAAAATTCAAACTATTGGTAAAAGAAATTTTTAGGAACAATTTGGGGGACTTACAAATCTTAGGGTCTCGGGCAAATGCCCGAATTGCCCATGCGATAATACGTCCTTGATCCCACATCTCACTAAGTTCAACGACGATTACATCGTCATATATGGCTCAGAAGAAAGGGTTGTGTTGGAAAGTGTTTTATAATCGATGCACGATTTATATTTCTTCTTTTCGAGCTCAAAGCAAAATGGGAAAGCACCAACTTTCGTACGTCATTTTCTGAGCAACGAGTCCAATAATTTGGCCAACACTGTGTATATTCATCAATCTTTTCACTTTCCTAAAATGTTCGTAAAGTTTTTACACTCACTTTCACAAAACTTAGAGAAAAATGTATCTTTTCCCATGCGAAGAACTGACACTCATACATAAAAAGTCGATGACAGAAAAACTCTTAGTCTTTCCGACAGCATTTTGAGTAATTTTAGAACAAAGATAAATGAAAAAACTTTGAAATACTTGACTGAAACACTACAAAAAGTATCCATAATTCAATAACACAACTGGAAACAATCCATAATCATCTCATTTTTGAGATTTGACACATACGAATGGCTTTATTTCCACCAAACTATCCCCCCCCTCTCTGCAGTTCCATAAATAAATGAATAAAACACAGAGAAATGCTCCACGGAAACAAGAACAAAAAAATAAAAAAATAAATAAATAAAATAAAGCGCGGGAAGTTACACGGGGGATCCAAACAAAAAACTTCATTGTGAATTCCCCGCCAGCATCGCCATCTAACCAGGTGAATAAAATCTGGTTAATATCTCGGTTAGGACAAATCCTCAGTAGACGAGCCCAATCTTATTACGGAGAACTTTAAATGGCCGGAATTTTAAAACAGCAAAAGTTTTCCGATTGGGTGAGATACGTGTCCATACTGACAATTGTGCTCGCATGGGACATGATGTTCGATTGGAGGTCTTCCACTGGGCATTTGGGCAGTCAGACTTTGCCCGGATGTGTGATTAATAACAGAGGCCCATACCAAGTGGCGGAGCCCGCGAAAAGTTTTGACACTTGCGTTCTTTAATGATAAATACATTAGGGGGAAGTGCAAAAATTAAATTCTGAATTCTGGTTTCATAAGCTATAATTCGATATTGAACTCGAAACGTAAATAATAGGGAAAAATTAGGGTCACATCAGGGAATTATGGGTCAAAATACAACATTTTAATATTTTCTAAAGTGTGAAAGATAAAATGATTTAATTTCTCACGAAGTAAGTTTAAATACTTTTGAAATTATTCAAATAATCACCTGACCTGAAATTGATTTTTCATTTACTTTATTTAAATTATTGAGTGGGCACTTATGTGTCAGATATGGGGTAAATATGTGTTACCCCTTTTATTATAGTAATGCATTTCAAAAGTAAATAAAATTCGAAATTACCATTATTTAGCACACAAACAGATTTTTTATTTATCTGTGTTGTATTTAAGAAAAAAATTAAAGCGGGGATCCAGACTCTCTAATGATGGGCAGTTTATTGACCAATTCCAAATCTATTATTGGTTTAAAAACTGGAATTGATCAATGAAACTGGTTTATTAATTTTGTTAAATAATAAGATTATTTTTGAAAAAAGAAATGGGGACAAATCAGCTTTGTGTCCCCAATTCTGAACAAAACTTGGGGGCATTTTATAAATTCAATTCTCCTTTCAAAATAGTTTCTATTTATTCAACTAGAGCAATATTAATATTCATAAAATAAAGGAAACATGACTGATTTCTTTTTAAATTGGGAAGAAATAACTGTTTTTATTAAAATTTTGTTCACAATTGTTGTTTTACATTTTGGGAACAAAATGAAAAAAGTTCTGAAATTGGGGACGTTTCGTCACCTTAATCATAATACGCAGCAAAGCACTTCTGCTCTTCACGTACAGTATGAATTCCTTGTATCACCTTCTTAGAATCTTCTAAGGAGGAATTTTTTGAAACTTTTTTAATTGCAGCTATTTCATTGTCATAAGACAGTCCTTTATCACTAAACAATTCCAAATTACCCAGGGCCGTAACCAGAGGGGGGGCTATGGGGGCTGAGCCTTACCTAACAGGCTTTCAGCCCCCCTAACGACTAAAAAAAATTGTAAATTTATCGATAAATACTATTGTTTAGAAACGAATGGTTTTTAACAATCGTTAAATTTTACATCATTAAAAATAACCATTGTTTTTAGTGAATTTCTGATCCCAATTGCTAGAATTATATATATACAGTTAATTAGTTTGCTGCTCTTGGTTGCGTGTAGCGCAGCATCTTGGATTTTTCCGAGAACACAAAACTGCCGCGCAAGGATTTCGAGTGGGAGTAAAAACTTAAAAATTTCAACGTGCTCATGTTTGCATTCAAAATGGCGGCGAACATTTTCAACATTTGCTGTGAGGACTGATAATGTTAAAAAAAAATGGAATTCAGTTGTTTTTCAAAAACAAAATTGATCACAGGATTAAGTAACGTGTGTCTCCGTTTCTGTTTTACCTCACACATAAAGTTGTAATAGTCCAACAGTGCTCGAAATCGTCTCCCACACTTTAACAAGGTTCAAACAATTATACTTTAGTGTTGGAATAGTTGCCACATTCGTCAGATATAAGAGTTATAAGAAAAACCAACGGGTACTCTTGTAAATTGATCTCTCTGTATAATATTTATATTTTGCTTCATCATACATATTTAGAATGAAAAATAAATAAAATGCATTTTTTCAGTAAATTTTCATTCGAACATTTTTTATGCAATTTCAATGAAAAAATTACTAAGCATAATGAATGTTAACTATTTTAAAAGTACGGCGTTTTGTGAAACAAATACTCTAAAAAAATATGCAAACTGAAAAATAGTCTCTTCCCGCGCGCGCCCCTCGATTACTAATACTTATCAGCCCCCCTAACTAGATTCAAAGCCCTACCTAACATTTCATCCTGGTTACGGCCCTGAAATTACCTCGTTTTGTATTTGGGGGACTGCCTATATCTTAAAGTATAGTATAATATTGCAGTAAAGTACAACAGTTATATTAAATACTAATATTATTTGCACAAAAATAAATAAAAATGCACCTAAAATATAAAAAATATATATCACTGACCAAAATTTACCCCAGTGACCAAGAATTACCTCAATAAACTGGGGTATAAACAAGCACACTTATTAATTTTAAAAATAATGAAGAAAAAGTATATATCTACGTATGAAAAGCTTAGACCATCTGCAATTAAGAAATAGCACCAACAAAATTATTTAGTTATTAAAAATGTTTCACTGACATGAATCTTTAAAAAAAGCATGATTTTCCGAGACAATCTATTTTGAAGATGTTTTTGTAATAGTGTAAAAAGTCTTTTTATTTCTCTTCTTTGCTTTATAGTTATATTGCTTCCGGGCTTGATATAAGAAAATAGAATGTTTAAGCATCTTACCATAATTTAGCTGTTCTGTTTTTTTTTTTCTTTCTTTTTTTTTAATTAATGCTATAAAGTGAGTGACCACTATTTGACCCATAATTTCTCCATATGCATCTAGCAGTTACATATTAATGCGGAATTGTCTGATTACAAATTATTACTAAATTTACATTGGGATATAGTAATCTAAAAAAGAATAAAGCAACGGATAGCTGTAGATGTATTCTACATTTATTACTTTTGTCAGTGTTGTTAATTTAGGGGATTTGTCAGCAGCTGTTCCAAGAGTTGCTCCAGGCTGAATATTCGGAACTCTTTATAATCTATAAATTGTTCAAAATGCAAAGTGAACGTGTAAAATCGTGAAGCATTCGAATAAAAAGCTTTAAAACACGAAGTTCGGAGGGGATTATGGCCCCCATGGGTCCCTTGCTGGAACCGCCCTTGAACTGTTCATTGCATTCTTCTTTAGAAGATAAAACCCATTGTGCAGGCAATTACAACGGGAACTAGAAAAAAAAATTAACAAAATCTGTCTACACTCAGTATATTTAATTTTCGTCCAATTAAAATTACTAACTTCATATATTCAATTTTTATTATATGCCAAAATCGGAATTGAATTTTATTCTAAAAACGTGAGAAAACGTTTCGCACTCGAAAGATTTCATTTCGCATGAACTGGAATCGTAATTTCCCCTTCAAACCCTGATAACCGTGACTTCAGTATAACGTAATTGTCACTTGCAACATCTAATTTCTTCACGCAAACGATTAACTTTTTTTACTCTCGGAAATAAACTGGAGCTAAAAATAGTGAAAAATCGCTTGAAATTTGGGGAAGGCGTGAATTTTCAGATTTCAAAGTAGCGCAGATTGTTTTCTTTATTTTTATACGTAATTATGAAAAATTTCAAGCAACTCGGACAAACAGTGTAGGTTTTATTAAGTTTTTTTATTATTATTAACTTTTTAGTATTTTGGAGTAATGGATATAAAATTTTTATCTTGGATTGGTTCAACCGGCATCGCGTTACAGAGTCAGGGATCAATGTAACTATATAGTAGGATTACTGAATTTAGATTGGGTTATAGTTCAATCCCCGAAACAATAAAGCAAATGATCTAAACATATTCTTATGCATTTATTGCTTTTGCTTGTGTAGTTAATTTTGGGATTTGTTAGCAACTTTTAACTGTATTCTTCTAACTGTATTCTAGTACTAGTAACAATTTTTCAGGGATTTTTCTCTGTTTTAGGTTCTTTTCGGAGAAATTTAGGTTATTTCGGCAAAACTGTCTTTTTGCAGCATGTTATGAAAGCGTTAAAATCTTTTTGACGAGTCAAGAGTAATTAGTTCTCTTGACTCGTCAAAAGGTTTGTGACATAAAGGTTATGACACCAATAGTTGCTAGTACTGTGTACAGAAAATCGTGTGTATTCATCGTGTGAGTTCTGTGTACACAACTCGTTGAAGTATTTCAATCTAACCTTCTAAGCGTAATTGTCCGGTATTATCCTAATGTATAGTTACACTGATCACCGATTCACAGCCTCACTGACTCTGGAACACTGCCGGGATTTTACCACTCCAAAGTAAAACTTTTACCACCATTACTCTAAAAAAAATGAAAAATTTAAGCTCGGATTTAAGCAACTATTAATCCACACAGTTTGCGCGATCGGCTTAAAAGTTCTCATAATTATGTAAAAGAATACAGAACTACTTTAAAAAATTAAATATCCAACCATTCCCTAATTTTTAAGCAATTTTTTGAAATTTTCAGCTCCTTAATATATATATCCGAGAGTTTAAAAAAAAAAAAAAAGTTAACCAATTGAATAACAATGTTAGCTATCGCAAGTGATATTGATGTCATTTTGGCAATACGGTTGTTATTCTTTGAGGGAAATTTAAGGGGTTGGGGGACCAAGGGGTATTGAAATGATTGACGTTAATCCTTCCAATGCCATTTGTGGTTTATTTAATAAGATGATCCACTTACGCAGGGAAAAGTGGGTGTTGCCTTCCGGAAATTCCGAAATTGTCTCACTCTAACCGTAACTGTGACCGCTGCGTTGTTTAAAATCATCATAATCTCCAGCTCATACCTTCAAGCAATCATGTCTGAAATTTTGGTTTGATTGGTTAAGCGGGTAGGCTGCACGGTATTCATATAAGGGGCAGGTTTTATTTCTTTTTCGTTTTAATCACCCTGTATACGTGTAAATAACATCTAATATTCATATATCTATGTTTATTATATATTAAACATTTTTTTATTAATTTTATATTTAGTGTGTCTTTTCCCAAGCACACTGCAACAAACTATAAAACTACCATTTATGAAACTTAAAATAATAAAAATCTTAACATTGGAATGCTTTGTAAGGCATGTTACCATTTGGAAAATTTTACAATGCAGTCCCATCTTTAAGTTAAAATTTTGCAATGCTATCCCATGTTCAGTGTTTCTCAGGGAGTTTCATAAGAACCGCAAAAGTTTCCTTTATTATAGCATGTAGTTAGAAGAAACAGCCAACGCAGAAAAAAGTTTTTCGTATCCCTGACGAAACTAGTTTATTTCGGTCTCTTTTCGAAAGCCATGGAGTAAACTTTACATTTTCAGACAATAGCTTTCTCGTGGTATAATTAACTAAAGGACATGTGAAAAAGTCTTTAAAAAGTTTTTGAAACTGGGAAGGTAAACTAATTAGATACTTTACTCCATAAATTAAATAATGCTAGAATGTAGGGGGAGGTAACCAAATATGAATGGGAGGTAGCGAGGTGTCAACTATGCTGTTTCCACTTAGATTTATACGTAAGATAAGTAAATTTATACGTAGTATACGTCCAAGTAGATTTATACGTAAAAGATCTAAATTCAAAACTCTAGAACAGGGTTGGCCAGATCATGACTTAGCGCCAAACTTGGTGCATTGCAGGGCTCGAAATAAGATTTGGAAGCTCACAGAAAATAATGTCGTGAACTTTTATAAGCTGTCCGCAAAAACTATTCACATCACGGCAAAACCCGTAATAACTATAAACTTCAGCTTCAATTTTTTTGCTGAACTTTAAAATAATTAAATATGGAAAATGTAATGAGAAAAAGAAAAAAAAATGTTTCATATGAAACAATAAAATACACATCTGAGATAAAAAGAAGCGCTCAAATAATGTATTGTAGATACACTTTTAATTTCCTTATTACCACATTTACAAAGACACTAATCAATAATTACACTAGAGAAACTGGAGTATTCTCTCAGCAGACCCAACTCTTGTTCCTGATTAGCCTTTTACACGCCAATCCCCACTAAATATAATCTTAAAATTTTCTGTAAAAAATATCGTATTCTTCAGGAATTCTGTAGAAATTTTGAGATAATTTGCAGATTGAACTTTATCTTCAAAATATCTGCAGACTGTTTGCTGACCATTTTACCGACATTTTGAATATCTTAATATGAAAGACGTTTGTCTTCAGATTTTCTTAAGAATTTAAAGGCAGTTTGCAGATTTTAGTCTATCTTTGGATTTTTTTTTTTTCAGTCATCAAAATTTGTTTACAAAATATCTGCAGACCATTTTACAGACATTTTGAATATCTTAATATGAAAGACATGTATCTTCAGATTTTCTTAAGAATTTAAAGGAAGTTTGCAGATTTAAGTTTGCAGATTAGGAAAAATTTCCTAAGTCCCATACCGAAAGTAAAGAATACTTCAACATTTAGCATCATTTAGTCGGGTCGCGAGTAGCCTGGTCGGTAGAGCATCGACCTCCAGATTGGAAGGTCTGGGGTTCGAATGCCAGAGAGTGATGAAAAATAATCATTAAAAATAAATCCAAGTCCGCAAATCAATTCTAAAATTCAATAACAGATGGCAGCATTAAAATTAATTAACTTAAAAGTAAATTAAAAGTAGTTCCAAACTCCAAAATTGTACAAGTCCGGCCAAAGATTCTGAGAAAAATTTCTAAGTCCCATACCGAAACTAAACACTATTGCCATTCCTTGAAAAGAAATTTCGGTGTTGCCACCCTGTAAAAAATATCCTCGTAACCTTCTACAAAGAAAACCGAAACAAATAGCAGACTCAATATCCAGGAAGTAAACAACTCCACATCCAGCAAAAACAACTCAACTCAACCAGCAGGAGAAACAACTCCACTCCACTCGTGACGTCCTACACACGCTTTGGTTCCGTCCATATCCTTCCCATACTACTGAGGAATATCTGCAGAATGTAATCAGGGGGAAAAAGTGCAGAAAATTTGAAGAATATCTGTGGGGTATAATCAGGAGGGTGAACTGCAGAAAATCTTAAGTTATTTGGGACTCTTAAATCTGAAGAATATCTGCAGAATCTAATAAGGGAAAAAACTGCAGAAAATTTTAAGTTATTCATGCTGATTATATTCTGCAGATATTCTTCAGATTTCGAGTCCCAAATAACTTAAGATTTTCTACAGTTATTTTTTTTTTTTTTAAGAAAATTTCAAGATTATTTTTAGTGGGGGTTACCAGGTGGGAACATCAAAATTCAATAATGAAACTTTATCAGTATTGACATGAAAAAATTAGAAGATAAAGTTAAAAGATGACTTTATTTTTTGAAATAGAAGTTGCATTTTTATCATTAATAAGAAACTCAACAAAAAATCCTGAAAATAGCCATTTTCATAAATTTTTACAGAGCTATCTTGATACACCCTCACCCCCTTCAAACTTAATTCATATCTTTATTAAATATAAAGGTAAATATTTTATTAATTATTAATATTTCACTTATTATTGAAATTATCCCTGAGTATATTCCGTTTTTGAAACCAATGCAAAAGTGTCGTCAGAAATGACCCTTGCTTCCAATTGGGAACAAAGAGAAAATTGCTTACACTATTTTTTACCCCATATAAATGACTAATATCCTTTAACTAACGCATTAGAAGACAGAATATATATATATATATAATATGCCGTCATCTCAATTCGGTCTGTAAAAGGTTAAGGAGAGAGACATGTCATATGTTTTCGGTTTTCTTTCCGTGGCTTTGGCATTACACGGGCAAGAGAGTCAATTCGTTCGCCTTCGTGTTCTTTAAAGTTTCACCCAAAAATTCCTATTATATATTTGAAGTCATTTAAATCTTTTTTTCTTAAAAATTTGTAATTCAAACCGGATAAATAATGAAACATTCGTTTTCGAAAGATTGCGGCAAAAAATACCGTGAGAGCTTTTGATTTTCGCAGTGGTTTAAACCGCGAATTATTTCGAGCTCTGGTGCATAGGAGGATTTCATGTGGCGCATCTCGTCTTTGTGCCTACTTATTGTTTCGAGACGTGAGTGAAGACTTTAGAAATAATTTCGAGACCGGAAATATTTTATTTGTATCCGAAATATATCCGAAAAACCAATTCTAGAACACTCTTCCTCAGAACAATAATTTCAGCCGCCCAGGGTTTTAGATTCGCGACTAGGACTTGGGCGTTAGCTGGTTCGTCTCTTCATATGGGGTAACGTTGGCTGCACATTTGGTGCCCCCATAAAAAAAAATTGACAGTAGTTCAGGCCTTAGTAGTGCCTATTCTTGACAAAAAAAAAAAAAAAAAGAAAAAAATCAATCTCATGTTCACACATAATTACTTTTCCTCCCCTATTCTAAATCCTTTCCATATTCATTTTTTCGAACTCTACCCGTGAACATAAGGAAGTAAAAAGGCGCTTCTGTTGTATTGCGCATCTGATCTTTTCCAAGGAAAAAATTCCCGCATGATTTGCAAAAGGTTGCCCACCTCTGCTCTAGAATAATTCCGATCGGCATAGCATCCTAATAAGAAAGGCAAATTAACACAGAACGTCCACTACTGTTGAAGTTCTTCAAATCAAATTGCCAAATCTACTTTTCTGGAATCCGCATGGCCATTTCAGAAAGGGAGACTTCCATTATAGATAAACTAGAAGTCAAAGCCCGTTGTGGAGACAATTACAGCGGGTGCTAGAAAAACATTCGACAAAACACTCAATTTATTACATCTTTATCCACTTAAAATAAATATTTTCATATTAAGTTTTTATTATATACAGAAATCGGAATTGCATTTTCTTCTAAAAACGTGCGAAAATTTTTCGCATTTGAAAGATTTCGTTTCTCTGGGAACATGCCCTCTTATAGCAATGTTTCACGCAGAGGAAATCATTTTATTTGTGAAAAGAAAATTAACTGGGTAATCTAGAAAAACTATTTTAAGCGAATTGGAATTGCATTTTTCCCTTCAAAGCCTGATAACCGTGACTTCAGTATGACGTCATTGTCACTTGCGACATCTAATTTTGTCGTGCAAATGATTAACTTTTTTTACTCTCGGCGATAAAACAAAGATTAAATAGCGAAAAATCGCTTGAGAATTGTGGAATGGGTGGATTTTTAGATTTTTAAAATAGCGCAGATTATTTTCTTTATTTTTATGTATAATTATGAAAATTTTCAAGCGGATCGTACAAACGGCGTTGATATTATTACATTTTTTGTGATTAATTTTTTATTCTTTTTGGAGTAATGGCGGTAAAAGTTTTATATTGGATTGGTTCAACCGGAATCGTTACAGAGTCAGCGAGTCTCAGCGTAACTATATTGTAGAATTGTGTGATTTAAAATTGAGTAAAGCTTTAAAATAAATTATAATTAAGGATATTACGTTACAAAGGTTGTACTGGGTCACAATGTACCGAAGAAAAATTACTATGTAATTTATGAAAGCTCTCATACTTCCATTTATGAAACGTTTTCTTGTGACATCTCTTTTATCATACAGTGGAGTCTTGACTTACGCGAGGGATGCGTTCCAAGATCTTGGAAATTTTGTGTTGTGGCAATTTCCCTAAAAAAAAAATTTGAAGTGCACTAAAAAAGAATTGCACAGTATTTATTTTTTGTGCATACAATGGGGCCGACTGACCAGCTCCGTCCCTACATTCAACTTAGTGACTGCCATAACTTTCATTTATATTCAACTTACAATTTGTATAACGATTTTGAGCTTTAGCAAATTCATTTTATTACTTCGGTAAAAACGACAGCTTTGATAGTGTATCAGAGATACCTGTTGTCAGTTTCACTAGACTGACGGCAGTATGTTTGTGTACACAACCACTGTAACAAGTTATAAATTTGTACAAGTACATAGACTAATTAGGCTTATCACTGTAATCTTCAACAAACTATTGAAAAACCCAATTTACTTTTGTATTTACTATCCGTATTTAAAGGTATATGCGCAGGCATTAGTGCAGGACCTCTGCTCTTTCGTAGATAAAAATGTCTCCTCACACTTTTTAGCGTGTAATATTTATAATTTACTCATTATATTTAAAGAATATCTCTCCTTACATGTATAATGACCCCGAGGTATTGTGTACATAAATTCGGTCCCTTACCTACGAGTATACATATGTTCTTTCCTGCTCTTATTCGAACCATTTCTACTTTCCGCCGCCTGAAACGAAATTTTCTTTCTTTCTTTTCTTCTTTTTTTTCTGACTGACGGGCGTTATCTTGCAAAATCGTTGACTGAGCTATGTGCGAAACGAAGTGCACACATTTAAATTTTTGTACACGCAATGGGGCCGACTGACCAGCTCTGTTCCCACATTCAGCTAAACAACTTTCATAACTTTCATTTATATGCAATATCCAATTTGTTTAGCGATTTTCAGCCTTGCCAAATTCATTTTATTACCTAAAATCCAGTTTTGACAGTACACCAGAGACACCTGTTCTCAGTTTCACTTGACTGACCGCAGTATGTTTGTGTACTTAACATATGTAATCTATATAAATAAAGCAATGTGTAAACTGTCCGTTAGTTAGTTTGTTTGTCTGTGTCTCGCGTAGCTCCGAAACGGGTGATCATAGACCTACCAAATTTTGTACGGAAATTCTCCAGGACGGGTCCCGACACACCTCGAAGCGATTTTTTCGAAATTGGAATTATTTTAGGAGATATCGATAAAAAAACGTGTCGCAAAAGGATCATTTTTGCTCTCGCCATTTCGCAATTGTAACCCCGCAGTGGAAAGAGCGAGGTTTGAGCATATCTAGGTTGCCATATTTGGCAAGTTTATTAAATGATCCAGACTCTTGAAGTAAATATAAAAGAATAACGATTTTTTTTAGATTAAATTATTTGTAAGGTTATTTTTTAATTAAAGTATCGTGTGCATGTGAAATCAGAGCAGAAATGAAATGTTTTATACTCAAGAAAAATAGGATTTGGAAATTTTCCGAAACTAAAACGTGCAACTTTTTAATTTGGCAACAAATAAAATGGTCGATATGCGATTTTGAGAAGATGTGATTCTAGCGCCAAGCGCTATTTATCGACTGTTTCTGCTATTTGAATTATGAATGCACTTGAATGAGTTTTTAAACCTTATTTCAGTTCGAATTATGCACTTTTCCGCGAAGCATTTTCTCATCTATTTCTAATGTATTACATCCAGAAAAAGGATGTTAGAAATATCAATTTTAATTATGTTTAATCACACTCATGAATAATGATATACTTTCCAACTTAACGGAATAAGGAAAGAAAATAGGGAAGACCTATGGATTATAATACTCTTTTAATATATAGCACTTTAGTGCTTATTTAAAATCTGAAAGGGTTTCAGATTTTCTTACTTTTTTTTTCCTTTCTGTTTTTGATAAAGGCCAATATATATCCAGAAGCTCTTCAGAATTAATATAGGACAAAAATAATTTGTACCTTTTTGTAGATATTAATCATTAAACCCCATCTTATTTTTGTAACCAGGGGCGGCCCGTCACGGTAAACATCGCATCGGGACGCCGACTTCGAAGGGGCGTCATTTTGAACTTAAAAAGTAAGTAGAGCATAAAAGGAGGCGTCTTTTTTATGTTAACAGGGGTCTCTACACTTACCCTAGGGCCGCTCCTGTTTGTAACCATCTTAATTTTAAATTCCATTCAGAATCTAAGCGATTTCAGTGCCAAGGAAGCCGGTGAGAAACAGGATTCTTTGCGAACAAGATTTATTAATATGGCGAACAAACTGGTCGCCGGAGGCGGCTAGTAAGCTATAAAAAAATCTAGGCTTGCTATAAATTCAGAAACATTTTTTGGCTCTGGTTCTTGGACTAAAACATCCTATGATTATTATTTTGATGTTTTTCGTATATCCTAACATGCACTTACGCTTATCATTGACTGATTTTGCACTGCTGTGAGATGGCGCTAACACCGCATAAATTTTACTTCCACATACACTATGGATTATGATGCAGTTTCAATATAACGAAACAAGAAAAACAAATAGGGACGGACTTGGAATATGATATTCTTCTCAACAAAATGAAGCTAGAAAGACAAATACTGCCCACGCATGAACTTTGGTGTGCTTTCCAACACAATAAAACAAGAAACACAAATAGGGCCGACACTTCGATTATGATGCACTTCTCAATAAAATGAATTAAGAAAGACGGATAGGAAACACTCATGGATTAAGATGCACTTTCCAACAAAAATGAAGCAAAAAAAGACAAGTACGGACTACGCATGTACTATCGTAAACTTTTATTCACATTTACACTTGCATATATTTTTATATGGGCTATGAAATGATCTTTAGAAGTATAAACATTTAATTTTTAACAAATATTTTGCATACATCAAATTTAAGAGTTTATTTTCATCATTTTCAGCGGGAACCTTACAATTAATTAGTCTTGTAATTTTTTTCTAATACATATTAAACTGCATTTAAAAAATAAAATTATCCGCCATGAAGCTCCGAAAGAAATAATTCTAATAAAGTAGAAATTAGCTGCAAAAATAAATCATATTAGCATAAACCAAGCATCACCTCGGTAGGCCATTCGAGTAATTTCCTAATTAATCAAGCAGTTTTGAATAAAAAAAAAGACAATAGCCCGAAAGTGCTTTGTTCGGAATTTTGAAATCTGCCAGCCCCAAACATTATCTCATCAGTCTTCTAAACGTATTTTAGAAAATCAGACCCGAAATCTCGTATTCTGGAATTGTATAGATATGAGCCTGCAAAATCCCGTCCCATCAGATTTGATTCCCTGTGGTGGCATCCTGCACTTTATGGTAATTCATGCAAATGGCTGTTTCTAGTATTATTTCCCGATATCACATTAGCCTAATGAATCAGAGTCTAACCCGACATTAAAAGAACCAACATTATGACGTCACTGGCGAATAATGACGTCTCTAATGACAGCCAGCAACGCCTGGTGGCATCTCGAGTATGCAAAATGTCAGGAGCAGCCATATTTGGACACGGAAAATTACAGATGAAAAGCAGGGACTTACCCCTTTGACGCGCGGAGGTTTCGCCGTGGAACCACCTTATTTCAGCGCTTTTTCATCAAGGAAGAACAATTAGGAACATTAAACGGGACGCTGGATTAGATATGGGGGATTCAGTTTTATGGCCGCCACGCTCACCTGATCTAGCACCTTTGGTTTCTTTCAAATGAAAACGTTTGAAAGGAATGATTTGTCGAGACCTAATTAGAACAAAAAAGGATTCAGTCCTTCCTCTTTATGCTGTGTGCATTTATGTGGGCACCAGATTGATACAACGTGAGCAGTTAACCATTACACGGTTACGCATGCAAGTCTCTATATGCACGGTGGACATTTTGAACATCATTTTATGAAGGCATAAGCTGAAAAAAAAAAAACCACAGTCAACTCCGGTTATAGTGACTGTCAAATTGTGACATGTCATGACTGTCAAATGTGATTATAGTGACTCTGGGGACCGTCAAATTTCGTTCACTATATCCGAAGTTCACTAAAACCGATGCTTTCCCATAAAACAATGCAACATAAAAAATAGTATATTATACAAAAACTGAATGTTTTTTAAATAAATCAAACATAATTGATAGCATTTTTTGGAATTATAGAATTTTTTATTAAGTAAAGCAATTATAATTAATCCCATGTATTAAAATAATGTGCATTCCATTCAGTTGGGAAAAGATGCTATCGCTTTTAACCTGTAATATTGCATTGGGGACGGGAAAAGAAATTGTCCAAGCTCAAGAGCGAAATTTCTGCCTTTGGTTCATTTACAAAATTACCTTGCTTTTCCTAGTGAATTCTTTAAAGATCCGAATTTATTGCGTTCATTACAGAAAAGGTAAAAAAATTATGTGAACCCACCCCTCCTTGTTTAGCATAGTTATGTTAGCCTAGACACTGGCAATTTACCTGTATTTCGGAACTGGTGCTTGATAATCTCTTTCTCTCTACTCGAACACAAGGGACACTCTTACTAGGAATCGAACAACACCTCTGCCGTCCAGAATTTTTTAAGTTCACTTCAAACGGAGTCATGGTTCACTAAAACCTAAAAAGCGCTATGTACATTTCTAATGTATGTGAATCGGGACTCATGAAATGCGTTCACTATAGCCGAAAGTTCACTGCATCCAGGTTCACTATATCCGGAGTCGACTGTATGTTCATGATTTCCAATAATGGCTCCTTTCGTACACTGGATATGACTTTTTTGCTTTTTTCTCGTATTTTTCTTCAAAACTATGAGTCGTAGAGGTATGGTTCTTTTAAAAATTTTTATATACAGTTAGGGAATGCAATCCCAATCCCTCGAGAACGGGATCCTGCGGGATCCCGCACAAATATTTGCGGGACTAGTCCCGTGGGATTGAAACTGAAAAAAAAAATATTTTTATTACAATTTCACGCCTCTTTCCCGATCATCAATTGGCCAAAAATTTTTGCATAAGATAAACAGTAAGAACCAGTGATCTTGAGCGTTCATACCTATTGGCAGGTAGGCGCCTTAGTCCCGCCCCCCCAGCGCCCATATTGTCATGATTTACGTACTGGTATAACGCAGAAGTGTTTCAACACTCAATATTGTATCTTTCTGGGACAGGAACCTCGACTTGTCCTCCCCCCTCCATAGACAACCATATGGCCGTCCGTGCTAGTGATATCTTTAAAAGGTAAACTTAAGTAACCACTAAAAAATGTAGGGCTCTCCCTCAGGGTTTCATACAAAATAAAAAAGTCTTTTCTTAAGCACTTTTGTATTCTCGATCAAAATTAGATGAAGACAAGTAAGACGAGTGCCTCTCTTTACGTTGTCTTTTTTAGCAACTGAGAAAAAACAGTATATTATTATGAATATCATGATTATAAATTTCATATTTATGCAATAATATTGTATTGATTATCAAATAAGATACAGTATTATTGTTAAAGTTAAACTTCATAGAGCTTGCAATCTTGCTTTTTCCAGCTTTTCTCCATCGAAATTAATTTTCAACAGATTTAAAATATAAGCTTGTTCCAAACGATCGACGGAAACAGTAATGTCCTTTTCTTTCATTCTTACGGTATAATATTTCTCGTTTCTGGCAATCACGGGAAAAGGTCCTTCATAAGGGGATTCTAAAGCTTTTTTAACACGGTCTACTCTGACAAACACATGGGAACACGTTTCTAAATCTTTGTGAAAAAATATTTTCTGACTTCTTTTACGTCGGCATTTAATTGGTCTTAATTTTTCCATTTGCTTTCGCAGTTCACCAGTGAAAGTATTTCGCTCCACTTTGGTTTGGGGTTCTTGAAAGAATTCTCCTGGTAGCTTCAGTGATTTACCATAAACCATTTCTGCCATGGAGCAGTTTGTATCATCACGCAGGGATGCCCGTATTCCAAGGAGTATTGTTGGTAAAGTTTCGGTCCATTTGACTGAATTGTGAGCTCTAACGTCTGCTTTTAAAATTCTGTGCTGTCTTTCAATTTTTCCATTGCTTTGTGGGTGGTACGACGTCGTTGTTTGCATTTTAATTCCACAAATAACACCTGAACTTCTGAAAAGTTGTGATCTGAATTGAGTTCCCCTGTCTGTGATCACACTGTATGGAACACCAAAGCGACAAATCCAGTTTGCATAAAATGCTTTTGTGATTGTTTCCAGTGATATTTTCTAATGGTATAACTTCCATCCAGCAAGTAAAACGATCGATGCAAGTTAAGCAATATTTATTCCCATTTGATGGCGGATAAGGACCAATTATATCTATATGAATTATGGTAAACCTTTCATCAGGTTGTTCAAATGAGGAGAATTTAGAATGTGTGTGCCTAACAATTTTATTTTTCTGGCAAGCAATGCAAGTTTTAGCCCATTCTTTAACATCTTTTTTAATATTCTTCCAAATGAATCTTGATGCAACTTGCTTCATCGATGATTTGATGCCAGGATGATTCAAGTCATGTATTTTATGGAAAACATTCATTCGAAATGCTTGTGGTATGAACGGTCGTATATTTGAAGTTGATACATCACACCAAATTATTTTTCCAGAGGACAATGGATATTGTTTAAAATTTAAATTTTTGCTACTATTTAGTAATTCTTTTAATTCTTCATTATTGATTTGTTCATTTGCTATTTTGTCATAATCGATGTCCGAAACTGATTCAATTCTAGACATAGAGTCTGCCCCAATATTTTCTTTCCCGGTTATGTATTTTATATTTGTTGAAAACTGAGAAATATACTGTAGATGTATTAATTGTCTTGGTGATGCTTTATCATTTTTCTGTTTAAATGCAAATGTAATTGGCTTGTGATCTGTGAATATCGTGAATTCTCGTCCTTCTAGCATGTGTTTAAACTGTTTGATTGAAAGATATATACTTAAAAGTTCCCGATCATATGTACTATAAGCTTTTTGAGTGTCATTTAACTTTTTGGAATAAAATGCTATTGGTTTCCAGTCTCTGTCTTCATATTGCTGTAGAACAGATCCAATTGCGAAATTAGAAGCATCTGTACATAAAGCTAATGGTAGATCTGGATTAGGAAAAGTTAATAAAGTAGCATTGGCTAAATCTTCTTTGCATTTTTCAAAGGATTTTTTTGCTTCTTCTGTCCAAGGAATTTTCCTCCGATCTTTCTTTGGTGAACCTTTTAAGTATTCATTTAAGGGAGCTTGAATTTTAGCCGCATCCTTTAAGTATCGTCTATAAAAGTTAATCATTCCTAAAAATTTACGAAGCTCGTAAATGGTTTCAGGAAGTTTAAAATTTGTTATGGCTTGAACTTTTTCTGGAAGAGGTTTTGAGCCGTTTGGTGTTAACAAATAACCCAAAAATTCTAATTTCTCTACACCCATTACTGATTTCGATAGGTTGATACGTAGACCATAGTGTTGAATTATAGTAGATACTTCCGTAAGATGCTTCTTGTGCTGTTCCTCAGTTTCCGATGCTATTAAGATATCATCCAAGTATGGGAAAATAAAATCCAGTCCAAAAAAAACTTCATTAATGAATCTTTGAAAAGTTGAGGGAGCGTTTCTCAATCCAAAACTCATTACGTTGAATTCAAAGAGTCCAAATGGTGTTATTATGGCTGTTTTCTGTTTATCGTCTTCTGCTATTGGAATTTGGTAATACGCTTTAAGCAAAACAAGTTTGGAAAATATATTTTTGCCTTTCAAAATATGGTGGAAAGTCTATAATTGAATTCACGGCAATTCTTTAAATCTTCAGCAGCAGAACCGGCCGCTACTTCTGATTCTGCTGCACCATCAAGTTTTCCTGGTTTTTCCAGCTGCATGGCGGTTTGCATTTTTCCGGAAGGCATCTTGATCCGAAAGTAAAGTGGTAATAACACAGTTTACCGTCCGGGTTGTAACGCCTCCGACTTCTGCTTCTGCCTCCATACAATGATCTGTAATTTCTATTTTTACCACGACTTCTCTCATTTGTCTGATGATGGAAATGGAGCTCTTCAATTCGCTGTTCCAACGAAGATATCTTCTCTAGTAATTGTGAAATGGTATTTGGCGACGCGCTCGAACTCTTAACTTCAGTTGAATTAGCCTCATATATTTCAGTTTGGGAATGAATGTCAAAAATCTTATCGGCCATTATCGCCATTTTATCAATCCCTTCATCACTAACCACTAATATATGCTTAATATGATGCGGTAATTTTTCCATCCCCAACGTTTTCAATATTATGTCAGAAACATCATTGGACGCCAAGGATTTCATTTTTTGCAATAAATGGCTTGGATTCATGTCGCCAATTTCAATTTCCGTGAAAAGGCGTTTGATTGTTTTGTTTTCACTTTCTTTGAATGCATTTAATAAACGCTCTTTCGCCAATGAATATTTATTTTCAGCTTCATCAGTTATTATGTCCCAAACAGTGTCGATATACTTAGGTTCCATTTGTGACACAATGTAATTAAACTTAGTATCTTCATTAGTTATGGAATTAATTTTAAACTGAGCTTCTATCTGATAAAACCAAATTTCTGGTTTGTCTACACAGAAAGGTGGGATTTCGACACTAACCTTCATAGTTTCCGAAGAATTAGCACCATTTGACAGGTTTTCTGAGTCCTCGGTATTAGCCATATCCTTACAAACTCAGGGTCACCAAAATAAATGTAGCGGTTACTACATCAAAAGATATTAATTAGCTTTAAAAATAAATTTCAACTACATAATTCATCAATAAACTATTTATTTCGTTAACATATCGCATTTTTTTTTCAATATTATGTCAGAAACATCATTGGTCGCCAAAGAAAATGGGTGCATACTTCCTATGGATGCCCTCACAGACATTTCTGTGGAGTGCTGACATGCGCATGACGATGACGCGATTTCGCTGCTCGGAAACGGGTCAGCGTGTTAATACATAAAATATTGGACTATTATTTTCCGATATAATTAACCTGTTCTAATCACCAGTAATGTTATAATATGTAAGTGCAGTTTTCATTTAAATATGCACTCAAATTACAAAAAATGCTTTATTTCCATTTATTTGTTTCTTAAATTTCATGATTTCGATCATTCGAGTTTTCGAAATAGTTTGAGGCAAGTCCGGTCCCTTCACCTCGAATTATAGAGACTCCACTGTACTCCATACGAGGAGTTTGGCTGTGTCGGCACTGATGGAACACCCTGTATATATTTTCAAGGGCTGGCTGTGCCGCACAGCCAGCTGTCGTCAAAAAAGAGTCTCTAGATCTGTGTCACGCGATGAACGTTTCGATCGTCCGCCATCTTGCTGGTAGTCAAGTCGAGCGATGGCAACGGCTGCCCTTTTTTCAGCATTGGGAAAGGGTTGAGCCTCAAAGGGTTAACGCCCAACTCAAACTTCAGTTGTAATTGAATTGTGCATGAAACCACCATAGAGCATAATCCAAAAAAGAAAAAAAATTCTCTTAAATAAAATCTGACTAATATTCAACTATAAAAATATCCTTTTAAAAAAGCCAAGAACAGAATATTTGGTATGTTATTCGAATTTCGTTTGCTTTTAATTTTGCTTGATTGCATGGGGAACAAAATCTTATATAATGACAATTTTCAGGAGAATTTTCCCACTTTACTCAGTTTCGTTTAAACTCACAAATTTTTATTTTAAGAAAAAATCTGAAGTGATTCCACTTTACTTTCCGAACAGTTGATCTTTACGGAGCATTTAAATAAATTTAATTCAGCACAGTCGAATGTATTGTTCGGACGCTAGTGCACTTCAGATAATTTACATAGGCCGCAATGTATGAGAATACTTTTTTTGTAGCTGTGCAAAAAACTGTAAGTTCTACGCACATCAAAATCTATACCGTATGTAAGACAGTGACCTATAATGAGACCTAATTTGAACTGATCCGGATGCACCATATAGATACTAGCGCACTTTCAAGAATTTCGTCTTGAGACCGTAAAGTATGAGAATTCTTTTGTTCAGCCCTGTACAAAACTATAAGCCCTACACACACCAAAATCTATACAAGTTGTGTGACGGCGACTTATAATATACATACACAATTTGAACTAATTCACATGCAACATTTAGACGATAGCATACTTTAAATGATTTGTGCGCACTGGCCGTAATGCATGAGAAATATTTTGCAACCCTGTGAAAAAAAACTATCAGCTGTACACACTTCAAACTCTGTACAGGTCATGTGACCGTGACTTTGTGAATATACATACTAAATCTACGCTCAATCAAAGGCATCATTTAGACGATAGCATACTTTAAATGATTTGTGTGCACTGGCCGTAATGCATGAGAAATATTTTGCAACCCTGTGAAAAAAACTATCAGCTGTACACACGCAAATCATTTAAAATGCACTCATGTCTATAAGATGCAATTTAAGAAAGCACATTATAGATTATTGCCTTACATACTGTATATAGCTGGTATGCATGACAGGTTTTTACAGGGCTAAAAACACCAAACATTGTTATACATTGCGGTCAATAGACTCTAGTGATATGAAGTCTACTGTCGTCTTAATACTTCGTTCGATTCACTTAAAATTTTGCTAGCAAAATATATCTGAAAAACTAGCTGCGTGCCCGTTCTTCGCACGGTAGGAAATGAAAATTTTCCTTACATGTGTAATTCCACTTAAGTCTAGTGATGTGAAATCTAAAATAAAAGCAAAATTATTTGACTTATAATGTAAAGTTTGCGTCATGAGTACTAACTTGGCATCATTGCAATATAATGACTCAAAAAAAATACGTCAGTGTCATTCGTGATCAGAAAAGTGAAAAGCCTAGCGGTTTGCAGAGAACTCCTGACTTTCAAAATGTGTTATTTCTATATCAAGCTGTTTTAAGTTCAAGTTGTAGCATTAAATACCTCAGACACTACATGAAATGGACAACCGTTTATTTTAAAATAGCTGCGCACCCGCTCTTCATATCTGCATGTGACAAAACAGAATTTCATTTTTAAAAAGTTCAAGTAATCTCCTCTGTTGAAATTACTGCGGGATATATCAACACAAATTAGAATTACTTATCGTTCAGTTGGTTGTAAAACAACCCTTAAAAAGGGATAAACAGAACACTTTTTATTTCATGAAATATTTATTAACGTTGTATATTGTGATTTATTCATAACATCCCTACAAATTTACTAATACTACCTATTACGCATATTAATACTATATATCTTTGCTTCTCCCTCTTTAATGCTCAATTTAACGAAACAGCTTACATTATTTGGCACAAATGGGACCTTTTTATTCTATGGCGATTCTTAGCAATTTACGCATTACCATATACATTATTCATTTCACATAATAGTTGCTATTAAGGAAGCTCTCCATACAAATTTAATTTATGCATAGTTTTGTAAGATTGGCGTATTTAGCACCGCAAAACATTTAATCTCACCGTGGTGAAAAATATTCAAGCGGTGCCAACATAAATATCCATGTATCCAATATAAATATATCTTATAAACCTCCATAGTTCTGTCTACTGAAAACATTAAACTTTGTCATCTCGAGGAGCTATTTAGAATCGCTATAAATGTTAAACTCATTTAAAAACTCGATTGGTTGAAAAAAAACCTTTTTTCTAATCCTTTTTGTGGCAACGCAATTAAATTATCACGTGCCATGATCAATTAATGTAATTCCGTAAGCTCTCCACGTTGATGCTATCAAATTCTAAACATTAGGTTACATTAAAATTCGTAAAAAATTACCTAATTTACATAATGTTTTCGTTTTTATTTTAAAAGAGGGAGAAAGGAATATTCCACGATCTGTCAAAATATCAAAAAGTTATGACGGATAGAATTCAAGATGCGACAGTTTTAAAATTATTTACGAAAGAATTTGCCGAAACAGATGCTTAGTAAAAAAATTCCTAAAAATCGGTAAATCATATTACGTATTCAGAACAAACTGTTTTTAAAAGAAAAGTTTCTCCTGTATCCGATGATACAAATGCCGTTTTGCTGCGAGCGTAATTTCCGCCGTTATTACGAATTAGGTGAGAAAAAATGCCAAAAATCGCATAAAACATAAAATTAAAAAAATTCTAGGTCGAATTTTGAAAAAATCGCTTCGAGGTGCACAACTTCATGTTTAGATCTTCCCGACTACCAAATTTGGTGTTTCTAGGTGTAGCCGTTTGTCCGTAAAGCCGCCGACACACAGACCCAGAGACATCTTCTTTTATAATAAGTAGAGAGTAGAGAAGAAGAGAAGAAGATAGAGAAGAGATAAGTGAGTTTTATGAACGTTAAATGTTTTTAAAATATTTTTACTTCAAAAATCCTCCTGAATTAACGCATAGTGCATCTATATTTGGTGAATTACTACTTATTTTTTGAACATACTAAATTAATGATATAAATAGACAAATTTAAGAAAAATAGTCATACACCATAATTTTAGTTTTTGTTTTTTGCTGAATTATTCACAGATTCAAATTTATTTAAGAGGCATTGCAGGGGCGAATCAGCCCAGGGCGTTTCCATCACCATCTCAGAATTTCATGAATTTTTTTTTTTTCTTACGTTGCCTTACCCAAGGAAAGAACAAATCAGAAGTATTTTTGATTTACCTCTTTTAGTTTTGGAGGTATGGGGAGGGCGAGGGGGGGGGTGTCAAAGTACCCCCGACGAGTGACGTAGAATTAATATAGGGCCATTTTTGCCACTTTATTCTCTCGACTATGACTAGCTCAGAGGTGCTACAGATAATTTTTTCATTTTATCCTGTAATATACCTCGTATATTAACATCTCAAATTGAAAATTCATTAGAAAATAATCAGAGCCCCCAAATAAGCCCCCTCCCCAATACCAACAATTTCATAAAAAAATACAGTTTTAAGAATGCTTTAAATCTTGGCTCTGACGTGATGTAGAAAAAATTTTTGCACAGTGCAGTTATAAATCTTCATATAAAGTGAATCCAATATTTAAAATTTTGAAGGCCCCCCAAGCCCCCCCCCCCGGTATGGGGCCCCAAACATAGTCCGTAACGCTAATTTATGCAATTTCGAAGCATTGGTACAGCTGAAGCCGACTTCCCACAGAAGAACTATTGACATGGAGATGCAGTATCAACATAGTAGTTTCATATTATGCAAAAACATTTTTTGAAGGTACAAATGTTTCCAAGAAAAATCCCAAAAAGTACTTCCCTATTTGGGACATTCCACTGACACGAATGGGGGCATTTCGGCGTTACTTTTAGAAGTTTAATCGACTGTAGCAATATTGAAAATTAACATATTCTGCATATATCCCAAATATATCCTCCATATATCACAAATAGTTCTTTTACCGGGGCATTCATAAGAATTACATTACACCGTATGGGATCTCTGTAACTACTGAACCGATTCGAAATTTTTTTTCACTGATAGAAAGCTACACTATTCAGAGTATTATAGGCTGCCTTTCAGCATGCAGCATAACTAGTTCTTTTACAGGGACATTCAAAAGAATTCTAATACATTACGCTATACGTACATCTCTGTAACCTACTTAATCGATTCTAAAAATCTTTTCACTGAAAGCTACACTATTCCTGTGAAACATAAGCTAAAATTCATGCATGCAGCATAATTTAAAGGAACACTCAAAGTAATTCGTAAACATTGTCGTAACTGTCTCCATTCGCAAAATGCCAAAAAAAACCTATCTAAATTAATTCACTGTACATATACCATGTCTTATACTTTTTTTTATATAAACAAAAAGTAAATAATATTGTGAATAAAAGAAATTGTCAAAATTCTACATCATTTATTTCTCACTTGTATACTATTTTACAACAAAATTCACAAGGACAAATTCTCAGGTTATTTACTCAGTTTTATAATAGAGTCTGTTGTATTGTTTATTGAGAGCTGCTTCGATACTTTTTATATTAGCAATCGTATATGGAGTAGCAGAAGCAAATTCATTTGGACAAAAAATATCCTGTCTGTAGTGACTGTTTTTGTATCATCTCGTCGTGGCCCTTTAATGAATGAGAGTCAGGTATTGTAAGCAAATATTTCATTGTAGCAGTCCCATCTACTTCTGATAAAGCGATGATCCTTCCACTGTAAAATAACTTTTCCTATTCCACTGCCTAGAAAGAGTTTAGCTCAATATTAGCAACTTCCTACATTTTTCACTGGTCTACAAAGAAAATCATATTTAAAAACAGAAATAATGTAAAATGCTGTATAATAAAATATTTTATTTATAGAAAATGTACAAATTTTTTATTATTTGAATTATTTTGAGTGTTCTTGTAAATTATGCTATATGCATGAATTTTAGCCTATGTTACTCAGGAATAGTGTAGCTTTCAGTGAAAAGATCTTTAGAATCGGATCAGCAGTTACAGAGATGTCCATATAGTGTAATATATTAGAATTCTTTTGAGTGTCCCTGTAAAAGAACTAATTATGCTGCATGCTGAAAGGTAGCCTATAATACTCGGGATTAGTGTAGCTTCCTATCAGTGAAAAAAAAATTCCGATCGGTTCAGTAGTTACAGAGATCCCTATACAGCGTAACGTAATTCTTATGAGTGCCCCTGTAAAAGAACTATTTGCGATATATGGAGGATATATTTGTGATGCAGGCAGTATAAGTTATTTTTCAATATTGCTACAGTCTATTAAACTTCTAAAAGTAACGCCGAAATGCCCCCATGCGTGCCAGTGGAGTGTCCCAAATAGGGAGGTACTTTTTGGGATTTTTCTTGGAAAGAGTTATGCCTTCAAAAAATGTTTTTTCATAATATGAAACTACTATGTTGATACTACATCTCCATGCCAATAGTTCTTCTGCGGGAAGTCGGCTTCAGCTGTACCGATGTTTCGAAATTCCATAAATTAGCGCGAAGGACCATGTTTGGGGCCCCGTACGATGGGTCCCTGAGGGGGCCTTCAAAATATTTTAACATTGGATTCACTTTATATGAAGATGCATAACTGCTCTGGGCAAAAATGTTTTCTGTATCACGTCAGAGCCAAGATTTAAAGCATTCTTAAAACTGTATTTTTATGAAATTGGGGGTATTTGGGGGAGGGGGTTATTTGGGGGCTCTGACTATTTTCGAATGAATTTTCAATTTGAGATGTTAAAATTTAAGATATATTATCAGATAAAAAGAAAAAATTCTCAGAAGCACCTTAGAGACAGTTACAGTCGAGACAATAAATTGGCAAAAATGGGCCTAAATTATTTCCACGTCACTCGTCTGGGGTACTTTGACACCCCATAACTCCAAAACTAAAAGAGGTTAATCAAAAAAAAAAAAAAAATTCAGATTTGTTCATCCCTTGCTTAAGGCAACGTAAGAAAAAAATTCATGAAATTCTAAGATGGTGATGGAAAACTGTTTTTTTTTTTTTTGCCGGATTTGCTCTTGCAATGACTCTTAAATGCTCGGTAAATAACCAAGTGTTCGAAATTTCGAGTGGAATCACTCCGGTTTTTTAACTTTAGGAAATTGCTTTATTTGAAGAGATTAGTTGAAAGCTGTAGCATCTACTTCATAGTTTTATTTTTAAGCGTACTTATTCGCAATTTTTGCGATTTATAAAAAAGATTTACCCAAAAAATGTAATAAAATTCACTCCATTCAACAATGTGTAAATTTTGTTACATCACCAACCACAAATACTACAGTCATATGTCTTTAAAAAAAGAAGTTAAAAGACTGTTTGTGCTGGATAATGTCAGAATATTAGGATTACTCGTTATGGTGTTCGAGTCACATATAAATACTGTCAGTAGGTAAAGATATAAAAGACTCCTTAAATATCCCAATAAATGAAATATTTTGAACATTTTTATAAGTAAGTACCGACTATTTAAACATTATCGTTTATTTAATCCTTTACAATAAACTGAATAATACATTTATACATTCAGACCAGATTTATTCATAATATGCAGTGCTGTAGCTATAAGTTTATATAATAACTATCTATATAAATAAAACAGAGTGTAAACTGTCCGTTTGTCTGTCTGTCTGTCTGTGTCTCGCGTAGCTCCGAAACGGGTGATCGTAGACTTACCAAATTTTGTACGGAAATTCTCCAAGACGGGTCTCGACACACCTCGAAGCGATTTTTTCGAAATTCGAATTAGAAAATGTTTTATTTTATGTTTTGTCCGATTTTTAGCGATTTTTCTTGCGTAATACATAATAACGCCGTTAATTGCACTCGCAAGAAAACGATAGTTAATCATCGTATAGAGGAGGAAATTTTCTTTTATAAACTGCTTGTTCGGACTGTGTAACATAATTTGCAGATTTTTGGGAATTTTTCAAATAAAATTAAATTTGGCGCTGACTTTCGTAAACTATTTTTAAAACTGCTGCATCTTGAATTCTATCTGTCATAACTTTTTTATATTTCGGAAAAAGACGGAGCACACAATTAACCCACTTTTAAAAGAAGAACGGAGGAAAAATATAAATTAGGAGAATTTTTACGAATTTTTAAGTAAAGAAGGATTTTCATTTCAGTAACACCTGCTTATAATTTTCGGTTTGATATCTTGTGGTTTGGTTGTCATGGATACAGTAACAATGATTAAAATTGCCAGTTGAAAAAAATAAATAAAAACTGGTCCCGCGAGCAGACGTGCTTGGCTTAATTTCCTTTTATAAATACTGGATTTATTTGTGAGAAGAAAAAATAAACTGCATAATATAGAAAAACAATTTAAAGCCTTTATAAATAGCGCAATCTTATCTCTTATCTTTTTGTAAAGGGTTGCAAGAGAGGGTGACGTATTTTTAAAATAAAAAAAATGTCCATTTCATGTAGTGTCTGAGGCCCTAAAACGTAAACGTGAAATAATTTTGCTTTTTCTAGATTCCACATCACTGGAATTAATTCGAATTATACACATGTGAGGAAATTTTTCGTTTCCTACCGTGCGAAGAACGGGCACGCAGGTAGTATTCAATAAATAAGTATAGTTAATTTAACTTTTGACAATTTTAAGTTATTAAACATTTGATAAGCATTTTTATTTCATCACAAAAATCGAAATTCATTACAGAATTCCATTTTTACACAAAAAACTAAGAAATTGAACTTTTTAATCCAAAATTCCTAATTTTGTTCTTAAATCAGAAATGTTTTTAAACTTTTTGTTGTTGCTGTTCTTGTTTGTAATATTTTCAGCTTTGAGCTAAAAGCACTTGTAATTCTAATAGTTGGATAGTGAAAAAAAGTAGTAGAGTATTTTTTACGAAGAAACAATATATATATATATATATATATATATATATATATATATATATATATATATATATATATATATATATATATATGAAAGAAAACCGGTGCTCTGTACTGTAGCATTATATAATGAAATTGTAATCTTATGTAAAATAATTTAGTTTAAAATTGTATGGAAGTGTATTTAGAAATTTTGTTTCAGAAATGAAAAATTAAGCATACTAGATAATTTATTTCAGTATTTATCAATTTGCAAAGTTAAAGGATTATTTTTAATTTCACTGATTTAGTCCCTTTCTTTCTTCATGTAATGCTAAAATTTACTGCTACGCAAAACAAATTTTTGTATCATATTAAATCTTGGTTAGCTTTTCTTTCGGTGAGTATACCAGAATTCTTTTTTTTTGGGGGGGGGGCTTCATTTAATTATTTGTTCATGTTGCTAATAGTTATCACTTATCAGTATTCATTCTGGTCATTTAAAAAAATTTGAATTAATTTCGGATGAGACATGGATGGCTTTAGCTATTTTTAAATAAAAAATTAATCAGTTTTCAGACTCTCGAAATACTTCTTAAAGTACAGTTGATAAATTTGAGTTAATTGCACTCAATAAAAGTGTATATAATTCATTATTTAACTTAACACTATAATGCATTTTTATATTGAATTTAGTATGAAGCTTATTAACTGTGTTCAGTACTCTACTTTTTGAAAATCTAAGTATAGCAGTTTTTATAAGTTTGTCACATCAGATCTTTGTGGTTTAAAATTAATGAAGTATTTTGAAGTTTCATCAAACATAACTAATACTGTACTGATAACTAAAGTACATAAATTGGATATATTCGTTTAATGTAGCTAAACTAAAACAGTTGTTTAAAAATAGGGAAAAGAGATCATATATTGTTAAAGTAATGTGTTCAAAGTAATTTTAGAATTTAATATTCTCTTCTCCAATAATCATTAACTACAAATGATTATTATTTGAAATTAATCATTAGAGGTTAATAAGTTTTTTTCTTACTGCCGTGTTTAAAATTTATCATTTTCAGTTAATAATGTAAGACTGGAACATTTATTAATCTTTAAAAGTTTGCAAAATGTAAATATTATTATAACGGGTGAAAGCAAAGAGTTTTCTGTTTTTAAATTATGTCAAATAAGATTATCATTTATTGGATTAAATAAGATTATGTGTGATACGTATTAGATTTTTTGTGAAACTCTGTTTGTTTGGTTTTTTGTTACAGATTTTTTACTTAATACTTTTCAATAAAAGCATAACAGCACATATTGCATGTGCTGTTATGCTTTTATTATGATGTGCTGTATTGTGTAAAATGTGCACGCAGTAAATGAATGTTTAAAAATAAGAAAGATCTATTTATGTTTATTATTTTAAAATTCAGTGAAAACTTTGTTAGGCAGTCAGAACTTCTTACTACCAAAAATGAGTGCTTGTTTTACAAGTTTAAAAGTGAATGCGGAAAATCCTACTGACATTATAAATCTCAGTAGGATTTATACAATTATAAATCTCAATGTTTATATGTATTTTTATTACTCTTTCACGCTGAAATGGTTCGACGGATTTGGATGAAATTTGGAATAAAGACAGTTAAAGTCCTGGATTAACATATAGGCTACATTTTATCGCGCAAAAAAACACTGTTCCTATAATATACAAAAAAAACCTATCTTTTATCCAAAAAAAGAACATAATTGAGATTTTCTTTTACAGAACAGTTGACAAAAGGCGCAAACTTATAAAATACACAGTTTTAATAAATAAATTTATTTTATCGTCTACTATGCCTGAATAAAGAATACACCTGAATAAGTTTTTCCTTCTGATGTGGATTTATAAGCGGGCCTCGAGCCAAGCCCACAAATCCGATATACATGTTACATAAACAAATAAATTAAAAATAAGTTTTTGAAACTTTCATTCAGTTCGAATTGTGCATTTTCTGCGCATCCTTTTCCAATTCTATTTCAATGGTATTACATCCAGAAAAAGGATGTTAGAAATATCAATTTTAATTTTGCTTAATCACACTCGTGAATAATGATACACTTTCAAACTTAATGGAATAAAGAAATAGAACAGGAAAGATGCATGGATTATGATACGCTTTTAATATATAGCACTTTAATGCGTATTTAAAATCTGAAAGTGTTTCAGATTTTCTTACTTTTTTTTTTTTTCCTTTCAGCTTTTTGATAACGGCCAACATATCTAGAAGCTCTTCAAAATTAATATAGGTCGAAAATAACTTGTACCTTTTTGTAGGTTTTTATCACTAAATCATCTTACTTTTGTAACCAGGGGTGGCCGGACAAGGTAAGCAAGGCAAGCATTGCATCAGAGAGCCGGCTTCCAGGGACGTCATTTCGAACTCAAAAACTAAGTAGAGATTAAAAGGGGCATCTCTTTTACGTTATCGGGGGGCGCCACTTACCCTAGGGCCGCACCTGTTTGTAATCATCTAAATTTTAAATTCCATTCAGAGAATCTGAGAGATTTCCGTGCCAAGCCGGTGGAAGGAAGGATAGCTCCGGTCAATTTTTAGATTTTTAAATATAATTCTAAAAATATTTTAAAAACAGAATATCAAACTAATATATTATGTTTTCTGATCTATTGGCTATCTAATTAATTTTAGTTCAATTCTAGGAAAAGATTTTGTACAATAAAAAAAAAATTTCATAAGTACTTTTTGTTGACCCACTGTACCGCATGATGAGGTGCACCGGGTCAAAAAATGAGGTACGGTGGATCAGCTAACGGGAAACACAATAATTTTCTTTCACTTGATAGTGAGTAATATAAACTTTTTTATTGCCTGACAATATTTAGCATTAAGTTAGATATTAAAGTAGTTCAAGGATTATAAGATAAATGTTAATTTTATGGTTCTAAAATATA
The DNA here is from genome assembly GCA_038373885.1 of Cheiracanthium punctorium. NCBI lineage: Eukaryota > Metazoa > Arthropoda > Arachnida > Araneae > Cheiracanthiidae > Cheiracanthium > Cheiracanthium punctorium. The sequence goes on along the minus strand of JAWZYV010001334.1, from coordinate 2,265 downwards.
CACATACTAAATGTGTTAATAAAATTAAAGAAAAAGGTTTAAGTTAGATAATATCACTTTGAGTCTTATTGTGCTTAAACATTTTTTGTTTTATAGTTATTTTTAAGATATTAAATCAAAAACTTTTATTTCACAATAACTATTGAACATTATGTAACTAAAAATCTACAGCAAAAGTCAACTTCGTGACTTTTCTCTGAGTTCCTTGAAATACATTCGGTTTTGGCAACTTTCTCACAATATCTTTGATGAGGCAGACATTTCTAATTATTGTGTTGTATAAATGTCTGCCTCATCAAAGTAAGTGCATAAAGTGGATGAATTCCTTTCATGTGGTGCACTTCAAATTTATTTTCCCTTTTCCCTACAATTTCAGTAGCATAGTGTTTAAAACTGCATTTATTGTTGCCGTAGACCTTGAATAATACGAAATCTTCAACGTCAGTATTAAAATCTTCTATGTCTTCAAATTCAAAATCCTTAAAGCCAGATTCAGTAGCAAATTCTTTTCATTCTTCCTCTTCATCAGTTGAGCTATTCTTGTAGTTGCTTGCATTTTATTCTCTCCTGCTTTATATCATTAGGTCTTTCCTCATTTGGGATTGCGATTTTTCACAGGTTTATCTATAAGAATTTCTGATTTTTTTAGGTTTGCCTCTCAGTTTTTTCTCTTTTGAATCAGAACTAGGAAAAGACTTTTATCGTCTCTGGTGTCACTTTTTGTTTGACATAATTTTCTTGAGAAACTGAAGATTCTGTGGCTTATATGGAAGACTTATTCAGATAAATTAGATCATTCAAACATTAAAAAGTAAGAAACTTACAGAAAGACAATAAATACATAAATGTGGACACAATGGGTCACTGACCCACTGCACTCCATTTCAAGTGACCCAATGTGCCCCAAATGAGCCAATGTATTATTTTTCACCTCATATTTCCAAGTCGTTAAAATATTCATTTAAATACGACATAATAGAAAAGAAGGTAATTTAGACTATATAAACATACCACATAACTCATATTTACTTGACAAATTTCAATTGTAGTAACATAAAGATTACTTTCTCATAATTTCCTGCAGATGATCAGAAAACAAAATGGCTCTTTCTTCCCGCCACAATCAAAGTTTAACTTTTTCCGCAGAGTTAAGCTGTCTGATAACTACTTAAAATAATTTTCTCATGCCGCCCAGGTAGTGTAGTGGCTTAAGAACCATTCTATCACGCCTTGGGTTCGAATCCCGGATTAGGCATGGATGTTAACTTACCCGTCCCTTCATAGGTCTCGATTCCGGTTTAATTACATCTAGATAAACAAAAAAGATAAATCATTCCAAACGCATCGATTATAAAACACTTTCCATCACTATTTTTGGCGATGTATTGTCCTTAAATTTGGCGAGATTTTGGAATTTTTTTAATGTTATATTATCACTATAAATCTAATTTTGCGAGACCCTGTAAAAAAGCTCTAAAAGTTTTTCCAATCGTTTAACCCAAAAGTAAGCTGTTATAAACATATTTATACTTATTGTACTGGGCTTGAAATGGATTAATGTCTCTCAAATGCCACAGATCGTAATGTATAGGAATGCTTTTGAGTGTTCGTGTAAAAGAACTATTAATAACACACGCCCTATCTCCTATGCATAACATTATTTTGTGAGCCCTAATAGCATAAGGTCAACTTTGCTTTTTTTGAAAAAAGCAAATATCTCTATTATACGCTTTCAAGAATGACTGACCATTGAGAGTGGTGTATTGGATTCTTTTATTCTTTTGACTCCTGTTTAAGAACTATAAATGCTACATGAATTATTTACAATAGGGTACATTGTAATGTGCATAGAAAAAACATATAATTTTCGCACTAATCGGTGTACATTTAGTGTTCCTGCAGTAGGGCATGGACCAGTGGACAGAAAAATCGAAATCATAAAACCCTCTCAATCTTACTGGAAAGATGAAAATATAAACAGGTATTCCTTTCATACAAAATAACTGTATCGCAAGAACACGGAGGTGAAAAATTTATTCCTTTAAGGGTTAGAAGACTAAAATTAATGTTCCACAAGCTGTAAAATCAGTTTGCAATTTTGTTGCATGTAAATCGATTAATGCGCTAGAAACCCTTAAAAAATCCTCCAACCAACGCAACCCCCCCCCCAGGCAGATAGTCCTTGCGTAGTTTTGCCTTAAGGCTGTTCTTCGAAAAAAAAGAACTCTGTTTTTAGTCTTGGTACACAAATTGAAATAAACTAAT